>VCAZ01000058.1:342500-942500 GCA_005784505.1 Bagarius yarrelli | reverse complement strand
CCATTGAAGATAAAAGGCCACCACACGCTGGAGTACATTAGACAGTTTCCTCACCTGAGATGTCGAACAAATGTCTTCAGTTCATTGCTCAGAATACGCAGCCAAGCCACTGCTGCCGTTCACTCATATTTCAGAGTAAGTTTTGATTTGTTTTTTTCACTACTATTTACATTTTATTATGTGCTTATAGTGGGAAAAAACTTTTTTTTTTTTACAGGACAACAATTTTGTGCATATTCACACCCCAATAATTACATCAAATGATTGCGAAGGAGCAGGAGAACTCTTTCAGGTGGAAGTAAGTCCCATAATGCATTTTTGACAGTGGATGTTAGATGTTAATTTCCTTTATTTATGATCAAAATGTTAGAACTAAGTGATTGTAATAAGCATAACTTTCATGATACTGCCTTATTAAGAGTGTTATCACAAATTTTGAAATGCAAAGAAATCGCACAAGTAAATCATGCAGGTTGGCTAATAATTAAATTTACTGCGCGAGCACTTATAAAGCACTTATAATATAATAATAAGAATATTCAACTTCATTGTCATTGTGCAAGGTACATGTACAGAGCCAATGAAATGCATTTTTCTCATATCCCATCTTAGTAAGTTAGAGGTCAGAGCGCAGGGTCAGCGATGATACAGCGCCCCTGGAGCAGGAAGGGTTAGGGGTCTTGCTCAAGGACCCAACAGTGGTTGGCTTGCCGGTGGTGGGGCTTGAGCCCAGGTGTTTCTGGTCTTCAGTACAGCAACTCCACACCTTAACCATTTGAGCCACCACTGCCCCGTAATATAAAGTCTTCTGGGGATTTATGGTGTCTTTATAATCTGCAAAATGCTTCAGGGCCAATATGATAAATTTGTTCATATGAAAAGTCAAAATATATGTATAAATGACCACCAGAAAAGTGGTGGCTCATGGTTAAGGTGTTAGACTACCAACCCAAAGACTGTGGGTTCGATTCCAAGCTACACCAAGCCACCACTGCTGGGCCCCTGAGCAAGGCCCTTAACCATCAATTGCTCAGTTGTATAAATGAGATAAATGGGAGTCGATCTGGATAAGGGTCTCTGCCAAATGCTGTAAATGTTAATTTGGCAGACGCCTTTATCCAGATTGACTCACAAAATAGGATTGAGTTTTAATGACGATCTCAGTTCTGGTATAAAAAAATAAAAAAAAAAGAGCAACATCAATTGTTTGAGTGTTTAAAAGAAAGGGAAGTCTTTAATTGTCTCTTCAAGACAGCCAGTGACTCAGCTTGAGGCAGACATACCTTGCATCCTGAGGGATGGTGAGACCAATCAAGCAGTGCTAGTGCATCTGACGGCACCCAGTGCAGTGCAGTGAAGTGCATCACCCAAAATTGGCACAATGGAAAAATTAATCAGCATGGTTTAAGGTATGCTTAGGGATGTCCAAAGGATATCAGATTTTTTGGTTAAATGGCAGGTGTACTGTAAGTCTCTCAAAAAGTACAAAAGTCTCTTCATGTTCTTATCTCTTCCATATCCTTCCTCTAGATGACTTTAATGTTATTTAACTTTATTATAAAGGCTGTTAATTTTAGTGAAGGCCTAATAAATCAGTTGCCTAATGAAATAATGAGAGGAAAGATTTTTAATGCTCTGCATAAAGACCTAATCTTAACCCTACTAAACACGCTAACTATATTATTATTTAGTCACTTTTATTTAGAATTTAACAGAATTCTGATAAGATTTAACATTTATTTCCACAGTAATATTCAAGAAAGAAGTAAAAAGTACTGAAAAACCGAGACTTTTATACCAAGCACTGTACTCTGTCAACTTTTTTTTCTGCCCAATGATTTAATGCATTCAGAATCTAGGCATTTGCTCAGAAAAATAAAAAGGATTGAAGAAGGTCTGATGTATCTGGCTGAAGATTATTTGAAGGTCATGGTGAATAGCAGAGAAATCTGATCCTTGATCATCTCTCAGCATCTGTATGAATTAAAGCCTCGGATAGCCTTTTCTTTTTCACCATCTGTCTAACACAAAAATGAACTCGTCCTTCGTGATGAATAGTCCAATTTCCCTTTAGAAATGATTTGAAATGTGAGGGGCTGCCTTAAAGGCCTGAGGTTGCAATGAGGGTAGAAATACAGCCCGTTTTACAGGCAGATTTATTTCTTCCTTACACAAGCCGTAACTTAAGCTTTTTATTTTATACTCATTCATTTCCTGAAAGCCTGCAGGTAACGAATGGAAGTCGGATAAAGAAAATCCCCATTTTTTCTCTGTACCTGCATACCTAACTGTCTCTGGCCAGCTGCATCTAGAAGTGATGGCAGGGTAAGTTTCAGACCTCAAACTTTTTGATTGTTTTCAGATCTGAAAATTTAACTTTCATAAGCAACCAAAAAGGTGACAGAAACATTCACCAAGAAGAGTTGAGCTTTATTTAATATTATTTAGTAACTTTAGTGGAAGAACTATTTTACATGAAGGTAATAATGATCCATCTAATACATCATAAGCAAAAAAATGTTATTGTTATTTAATTATTTAATTTGACTGAAACATTTTGACAGAAAAAATCGAGAAACACTAAACGTCTTTATTTAATACTCAATATTTTATTGCCATTTCTAGCGCTTTTCCCGCTGTATACACATTTGGCCCAACATTTCGAGCAGAGAATTCCCAGACTAGGAGACACTTGGCTGAGTTTTACATGGTGGAGGCAGAAATCGCTTTCACTGAGTCACTGAAGGACCTCATGAAGGTCAGATACTGAATCCTCCTGACCCATTAAATTAAGTGCACTTTACACAACGTGATTACATGTCTTATGCGTACTGAGGACTATCCAGCATCTCATTAAGCAGGCTTTTTGTGTATTATTTGCATTTATACTTTCCATAGTGTTTGATTGTTGTCTGTGATTGTTTTGCTTGTAAATGCAGAATGATGGTCTATGATGTGAGTTGGTCCTTCAGCTTGTGTTGTATGTTATCTGTTTTTTAGATTATGGAGGGTTTATTCAAGACAACCACAGAGAATCTGCTCTCTCATTGTGCAGAGGATGTGGAATTATTTCACAAATATATCTCACCAGGATATATGGTAAGATATAAAACTCAATACAAGTACTTATTTTTAAATAAGGAGCTCAACAAAGCCACTATAAAGGTTAGGTGTCGGAACCGTTTGTCTCGTTTTCAGGAACAAGTGGATCTCATGATGAAAAGAAACTTCAATATGTACGTATAATTCTTTACAGTTATATTACTGTTTGTTTTTGAACAATGTTTTAATGAGCTTGTTTTACTTTTTGTTGCATCAGAGTCATCACCAAACTGTGAATGCAGAAGGTAGCTAAAAGTGTGTGGAGACCCTATTAGCACTTTCAAATAAGTGGCTCTTTTTCAAACGGTTACTGAACATCCCAAATGCTGATGGCACCCCAGGCCGTCTCCAGGCTTCAGAATTAAACATTTTTAGAAATATATGGAGGTTATTATAGGAGTAAAGTAAAACTAAATCTGGAAAAGGTTGTATAAGAGCACATTTGTATATAATGGTCAGGTGGCCCAATACCTTTTATTCATATAGTATATAAGCACAGAAACATAAAAGAAATACACTGGCCATCAAGATCGATATGATTATTCATGATATCGTTAACAGAATTTATATTAACACACAGAATGTCTTAAAAACGCTTTTCAGACCCACAGTGTATGAAGTTGCTTATACATTAAAATGTATTGCCATGTCAGTTTCATGTGTGCATGATCACTCAGGCTATGCCAGGATGTGGAAAGTTGGGATGCTGATTTTCAGCTCTTTTACCTGCGGATGAAACGGCAAAAACAAGAATTTTAGTTGATTATATTAATAAATTGTTTAATAAATAGGCTAAAATGTTTTATTGTAATTTATATTTATTTAGGGATGCAGTTTATTAATTATACATTTTAATTTCAGGGTGTTATCGTTAATGTTACTTTAAAATATGATTTACTTTGAACAGATGTATATCTGTTTTATTAATAAGTGCCATTTATGACATCCTAATGCTATCTACAGAAAAATGATTATACCGGTCATGTTTTACGTTGTGTTTTAAAGCATTTCCTATACAGAAGCCATTGACATTCTAAACGGTAGCTCGGAGGAATTTACCTTCAAGCCAGAGGCGAGTAAATTTATACCAACTCAGAACGTTACACTTATATTTTCGTAGTATTCCTTCTAAAATGTAGGGCATATTTGTGTCTTTCTTTCTTTCACCCTTATCAATAGTGGGGCTGTGATCTTCAAACCGAGCATGAGAAGTACATCGTGCAGCATTGTGGGAATGTCCCAGTCTTTGTGACAGACTATCCCTATAAGGTCAAACCTTTCTACACCAGAGACAATCAAGACCAGCCTCAGCACACGGTAAGAGTAACCTCAGTACTTGTGTATTTACGTCGACCAAACTCAGAATTTTTTTTTCTTTTCGTCCGGTCATTTTGACGAATCCAGAAAAAAATTGACCCCAAACTGATCACACCACTTTTTTTTCTAAAAAATGTTTTTTTCTGTTCCAGCTGTCATGACATACACAGTGTTGTACTTGGCAGTTTCATTGACTGGAATGTAATTTGAGCACAATGAAACGTATGCGCTGACTCAGAAAGCCCCTTTTCTTTCCTCTGTCTGTGTGGTCCTTTTCATTGTTGTCGACAATATGTATTCCCACTGAAATGTTTATGGGTTTGTTTTTGCCAGGCAGCCGCTGTAGATCTCTTGGTGCCCGGTGTGGGAGAGCTGTGCGGTGGTTCCCTCAGAGAAGAAAGACTGGAGCTTCTAAGGACTCGCTTAGCACAGTAAGAGAACCATTTGTAATGGTGCCTTAAACTGATAGAAAGCATGCAGTAGAGGATGTATTGATGTATTAAACATGTCGACCTCAATATTACTGTTTTATAAAGCATTGTACGGGTCCTTCTGCATATTGGAACATTTTAAACTCTTAATTATAGTTTGTTTATTTAATTTTTTTATTGGTTTGGATGTTTGAGCTTTGATTGGGCTTCTCCTGGAGTTTAATTGGAATTTCTTTAACATTGTATGTGTTTAGGCTGGGAACTGATTTTAGAACATTTGGCTGTTGTATTTTTTCTAGATTTGACCATATGTTGATTATTACATCATGCTGACTAATCCCTCTAGCTCTATATTTTATTACTGTGTCATCTTCAATCTGTAATCTTTTTTTTAGGGCTGGATTAGACAACACATATTCATGGTATGGCCATAACAGTTTTTCCAATGTTGTTTTTTTTTTTTAAGCTCACTGATTCCCAGCTGAATAAACGTAGAACCTCTTTACTGTCCTTTTTTTTTTTTTTTTTTTTTTTTTTTTTTTTTTTTACAGGTATCTTCAGCTGAGAGAGTTTGGTTCAGTGCCTCATGGTGGTTTTGGGATGGGCTTTGAAAGGTACCTGCAATGTGTATTAGGAATCGACAACATCAAGGACACTATTCCATTTGCAAGGTTCTCACACTCGTGTGTTCTCTGATGCAATCTGCTGTAAAATAATAATAAAACAGTGAAAAGGACATGGTATTGTTTTATATATTGAAGCAGGATACCGTTTATGCAGATTGGTAGTGAAGAATCGCACTTTAACGCACAAAAACATATGGTAAGAGACATTAAATCATTCCAGAATACACCAAGATTTGTGACCTTTTATTTCCATAAGAATTCCTTGACAAATGCTTCTTCTCTATACCGTAAATACCTTCTGCTGTTAACCTTATTCTCTTCTGAAAAATAGAAAGTAGAAAACATGGGAAAGTGAGTGAGTTATGATGTTGATCTCAAAGCTTTTTTTTTTCGTTAGTCAGCGGTGTACAATTGATGAGTTGAATTGGTGTACAGATCATCTGGTTTTGTCAGACTTGCGCTTCAATGATTTGAAAGTGCCGTTTCTAAAAGGTTTTTCACAGTTAATTTAGATTAGTAGTCAAGCCCATATATTTAGTGCAGATTTTTTTTCTAAGAGTATTGGATTTATGTGAGGGCATCACATTTTCATCATAGGAATAAATATAAAAATCAGATATAATTAAGCTTTGCCTAATAACACAATTTATTTGGCTTTATTTGATTCAATAAATCAATAATAAATGATTAACATGAATATTTCATACTTAAAATATTCTTAGACTCATTTACTCATTCAGATTCTCAGCTGATTTACATTCGCCCACCACTAGATGGCAGCGTTTCCTAATGGAAACTAGGCCTAGTGACAGCCTAAACTCTTCAGGTCTACACTAGATCTTTCTTAAACATCTTCTGTTATTTTATTTTTTTTTTTCAAGCATTTAATTTAATAAACTACAACCAGAATTAATAGATAACAACAAATGGTTAAACTGTGCACAAAATAAGCTCGTTTCAAATTTGATGCCTGCTACAGGTCTCAAAATAGTTGCCACGGGGCAACAAAAATGGCTAAAAACAATATATTTCAAAAGATTCAGCTGGCAAAACATTTATCAATGAATTAAGTTAATTGGCATTAGGTCTGTAACATGAATGGCTATAAAAGCGATGGCTTAGAGAGGCTCTCAGAAGTAAAGATGAGCAGAGGCTCTCCAATCTGGGCAAAAGTGCATAAAAAGATTGCGGAATACTTTAATAAACACTGCATCACATTGGCATGATTTTGTAAAGTGCAGTAAATCACTGCCTACATATTTGATGTTGACTGTATTACAGCAGTGTTGGTGATTCTAAAAACACATTTTTGTTTAAATTGCTTACTTTCATACTACCTTAAAAATACATTGCAACAATGTTTTCAAAATAGCTTTAAAAATAGTTTCTTTTTAAGCTGCCATAACACATGCCAGGCTAGTCAATCTGGTACACCGTCTATTTTGGCTGGTGAGTTGTTTAGCAATGTCCTTGGTAACTGAGTAGGTTGTAAATATTTGCTTTACCGGTGTTATTTTTTAAAATATCATTTTGTTTGTAATCAACAGTTAGCAGATAAATTCTTCTTCTTTTCCCTTTGGCTTTTCCCTTTAAGGAGTCTCCACAGCAAATCATCTGTCTCAACCTAACCCTATTCTCTGCATCCTCTTCACACCCACTAACTTCATGTCCTCGTTTATCGCATCCATATACCTCCTCTTTGGTCTTCCTCTTTGCCTTTTGCCTGGTAGCTTCATTTCTAACATCCTCCTACCAATATTCACTATCCCTCCTCTGTACATGTCCAAACCACCTCAATCTGGCTTTCCTGACTTTCTCCCCAAAACATCTAACATGAGCCGTCCTCCTGATGAACTCGTTCCTAATCCTGTCCATCCTCATCACTCCCAAAGAAAACCTCAACATCTTCAGCTCTGCTACTTCCAGCTCTACCACTGTCTCTTTGTCAGTGCCACTGTCTCTAAACCATACATCATAGCTGGTTTCACCACTGTCTTGTACACCTTCCCCTTAATTCTAGCTGAAGATAGCTGTTAAAGTTAAATTGTTAGCACTGTTGCCTTACAGCAAGAAAGCTCTATGTGTGATTTCCAGGCAGGGGCCTTTCTGTGTGGAGTTTGAATGTTCTCCCTGTGGTTACTTGGGTTTACTCCGGAGTACTCGCGAGTGAGTGAGTGGCCCTGTGATAGACTGGCAACCTGTAATTAGGGAATAAGTGGGTACAGAAGATGAGTGAATGAAAGAAATTGTTGAAAAAACACTTAACATAAGTCAAACCTCGAATTTTTTGAATATTTTTTTTTTTTTTCAAACAAAGCCCCAAACAAACATGCACACAAATAGCTTTAGCTTTGTACATTTATTTAATAATTATTGAAAAAAATGTAAAGGAAAAATATGATATTGGACGTTATAAGCAAACGTTATAACTACAGTGAGTTCTGGGTTTTCCTGCGTATATCAGCTGAAAGCCCCGCCCCTTCCCAGTGCCGTTTACAAAATCCTACTTTAAATCCCCGCCTCGTTTTTTTTAACCACGCCCCTTTGTGACTGATTCGCCAGAAAACAATAATCTACTGGTTTTAGTGCAGGAGGGATTTCACAGCCAGGCGTCTGTCTGTTTGTAGTAGGAAAACTGGAGGCTGAGTTGTGCTGCTACACCCCGACGTTGCGTTGTGTTTCGCGGGCGTGGTGCGGACGACCAAGACGCACCGTAACCACTGTAACCTGCCAGCTACTTCTACTGCTCGCACTATTAGTCCACAACTGTGGGGTTTTTTTGGACTGGGTTTGGTGTTAGGACAGCGCGCGTCTCCCAACTATCTGGACAAACTGCGCGCGTTCCCGCGTCACTAAATGGGCCGGCGGAGTGCGTCTGTGTGTGCGCGCTTCTGCATTCTCCCTAAATGGACCTGCATCATTATCTGATCCGATCCGGAGCGTGTGTGTGTGTGTGTGTGTGAGTGAGTGAGTGACTGCTGTTGTGATCAGGTTTATTTGGGAGAAAAAGAGGGGGGAAATGAGCGGCGGAGAAATCATCTGCCAAGGTTGGCTTCGAAAATCCCCACCGGAGAAAAAACTTCGGAGATACGTAAGTAGTATTAAAAAAAAAAAAAGAGGTCGATGATGATGATGATGATGATGATTGTGTGTGTGTGTTTAAACTTTGTTTTGTCTGATACTATACCAGAGATCCATGATGATCATTCGTGATTTCAGCTGCTATTGTGTTAATTTGTATATTCTGTTATGGAGAGTCGTTATTATGATGCGTTATAGACACTGGATGTGGATACTAGGTTCACAGCGCTACTGTAGCAGGTGCGCCCTACAGGCTGCCAGAATCATCGTCCTGTTCCCTTTGACTCTTGGGTATAAATAAACATAAATATAATAGATTTTTACCACTTTATCAATATAAAACCAGCATTCGGTGCACATTCTGGTGAAAACAGACTGGCTTATGATCTGTGTTAGATTGGACCACTTACCCAAACTGTGTGCACAATAGGCATTAAAGATACCATGGAGTCACCGTCTGTTTACTAATTCTGTTTGGGACAGCTGTCCATACAACTGTTCCTGTTTAGAAAACAGTTTGCCTTGCATCTGAGAACGTTATAGGAATGATTTATACGAATCATTTGTTCGAGATTTAGTCAGTCCACTGCCCCGTGTCTCATTCCGTCTTGGTGTCTGGACACTGGGGACTAATGGCTTCCATGCTGTCAGAGCAGATAATGGATTTTTAAAAAGCAGAAGCTTCAGCTCCTCTAAATACAGCTGGCCTATGTTTATCTACAGGATTTCATGACTGAACCTCACTATACTCCTACCTAACTTTGCCATGATGTCATTTCTTTTTTTTTTCCTCTTCCTTCTTTTTATCAGTCCTTTGCTTAGTGTTATCGATAAAAGAACTTGTTTCTTAATGTCTTCATATGAACATGTATTTGGTCATTTCCTCTTTTCCATTTAAAGATTTTGTCTTGTGAGCAACTTTTAGGAACTGTTGATGTCAAAACAAACAGGGCGGCTGCAGTCGAGAGGAACAGCGTAGTTTAATGCCATATAACTAAACACCAGAATTCATTCATTCGTTTATTCAACAAGCAGTGCGAATGAAAAACATTGAAAAAGTCCATCTACCTAGCAAAAAAACAAAACGAGACAAGAATAATGTATTGGCAGTTGGTTGTGTTCCGACAACGAATTGTTCAATCTTTAAATTCCATGTAGATGATAAAGATTGTTAATCTACTAAAATAGTTTAAGTAGTTGTGGATTAGGTAGTTGTTTTCAACAAAAAAGTGTTTGTGCAAAGCTCTAGATATCCTCTTATTAGGCCATAAGACTCACCCGAATCTTAGTTGTGTGTTGCAAATCATATGCAAATACGCAGCAAAAACAATTCTGTCAGTTAGGGCCCTGTGGCAACAATTAGAAAATAATGGTGTCTGTTGACCTGACTAGCATAGTTGCTCATGCAGATTGTAAAAAATAAAACAAAGTAAAGAATAAGCAAAGGTTATTTAAGAAAAACTTTTACACCATGGTTTTACTAGTCTGTGTTTATTTTTGGAATCAATTTTATTTTACAAAGTGGCATAAAAATGGAAGTGGAAAGATGTTTTTGTTTTTTGTTTTTTTTAAACTGAAATGTTCCCCTACAACGACAAGCATAAAACTACTGACTAGTATATCACCCCCTTTGGTTACTTATTTCGTGAATCATTAACAAGTATTTTCACTAAACATCTTAGCATAAAACTGTTAATTATTACCTTGATGGCCAGAATCAGTAGGATTGTTAATGAGGGTACATTTGCTTAGTAGGACTGTTAATAGAAGGTGAACAATAATAGCATTATAGCAATCTTACATGCCCTGTGTAAACTCTATCAAGCTCTGTAAGTAAAACAGGGTATATTGTGTGTCCTCCTATTCTTGTGCGTCTCGGATACACTATATAGACAAAAGTATTAAACAACTTTGTATATATTTTATTTATCTATCTATCTTTCTCTCTCTCTCTCTCTCTCTCTATACATTATATATATATATATATATATATATATATAATATATATATTTAATATCCTATACTACAAAATTCTGAAAAAAAAGATTGTGGAATGTCATCATGAGGTTTTTCATAATTAGCCACAATTGTATTAGTTCAAACATTAATGTCAGATGACTTGATTAGCTCTATTTGAAAAGTATTTGTTGTTTTAGAAAGATTGTGGTGATTTTTTTAAGGGAGTGAACCTTCCTTAACTATAACACACAAATTATAAGCATACATTCATACAATAGAGCAAAATCGCAAAAGAAATAATTAGTGCTTTATGTTTTTCTGGAGATTTAATGCAGAAATGTAACAATCAAATGTAAAACCACACTGTAGAGTCTTAACTAGATAAATGTAGTACAAGTAATCTTTGTTAAAGCTACAAATTTTATTGTCTCATGTGCCCGTTAGCCTTAAACCTTATTAAAATATTGTTACAGTAACAGGACATTGTCCAAATGTTAAATTTCACAATCACATTTTCTGAACTGTGATGCGTCATTAACTGTAATCCCCAGTTGACATTGCACATCCTGCGCATCTGACTGTTGCTGAGTGTTTGGACCTCTTATGTTCAGTGAAGAAATAATGTAATGCTTTAACATGCATAGACAGTCTAGACAATTGTGTGGCAATAGTTTGGAATAGACATGTATGTTGTTAAGTTGTTCACAAACGTTTGGTCATGTAATAGTGTATTTTATAAGGAATCGTGTGGTGGAAGTTAGTGTGTAAAGTGTTGAGATTAAGTAATCAGAACAAAGTTGAGTAATCATGTGGTTTCGCTCATTGCTACCTCTCTGAAGGCCAGAACAAGCTTACAGATACCCAAGAAAAACCTGTAGATTGTAGTGTTGTAAGTATAGATAACCTGTGCTTATTTTAAGTGCTTAATAATTGAATTTAATTTAACTATATCTAATAAAGCCGACTTGCATGCCTTTAAAGACATTTCAACAAATCAACAATTCCAGATCTAAGTCAATTAACTCTTTTCCCATCATTCTACATATTTGTAGCATAGCTAATGTAACTCAATTACTTATAATTTTATGTAAAATCATCTTCTAATGTCTAAAATTAAACCCCTGCAAACCACCTGATTAAGGATTAGTCACATCTTTCAAACTCACATCCATGAGTCAGTTAAAAATAACACCAGCTAATTTTAGGTCTAATCTCACAAATCCAGAAAGCAGAAAAACAAATTTAGTCCAGTCATTTCATGCTGCTGCCGAACAGGCTTTTTGCATTATTAATCATTATTAGGCATGCATTACTGCAAAACATCTCGGTGATAAAACATGACATGTAGATGATGAACACGGTGCCATCAAGCAACAGGCAGCATCACCTACCACAATGATTCTAATAAAACCAGCGGTCGGAAGTAGAGTCGGTTTAAGCATTTCCTACGACAACAGATCTTCATTTCCTCTTTCTACAACTAACACTTTTTACTGTCCAATGTGAAACTAGTTTGCTGGTGGTGGTGGTCTTTACAGTTTGGTGTAACTGTATTCCAAATTTTCGAGCAGACAGTAAATGCTTAGTTTAGAGCAGACAGTAAATACAAAGCAGCTGTACAATGTAATAGCAGAGACCTATTCTATCTATATATATATATATATATATATATATATATATATATATATATATATATAGATATATATACGATCTATGAGTCTCGTAGCCAGACCTTTACATCTATTGATAAAGGACTTCCCAAGAGGGCATCTAACAGACATTTCTGTTTTGTTCAAAGTTGAAAACTTTATCCCTACAAAAACCAGACCAGTGTGTAACCAATTCTGCATATTAATAATTCTGTACGGTGTACACATAGATGCGTCTGGTCACAAGTAATAACACAAGGCTTTCTTCTTTTAAGAGAAATTTACTACAGCTTTGTTTCTATATGGACTGTTAAAAAGGTAACAGGTTTTTTGCAAATTTTATACAATCCAGACAAAAAGATAAAAACTTCAATACTGAGGTCTTTTCAATTTTTGCAATATTTGCATTCAGGCAACAGTTTATAAGTGTGACATCTGAGACTGAAACTAGTTATGAGATGAAAAGCCTAATGATTTTGATGCTGATGACATAACATGAAAAGTAGAGATCTGTAACCTGATCTGTTTGAGTACTGTGTGAAGATAAAAAGATAACTAAAGGACTGAAATGCTGCTGTATCACCGTCACTTCAGGTAGAGATAAAGCAAAAAGGAAATCCCATTGGTTCTATTAGCAGCCAATTGAATAATCTTGTGGGTAATTCAGCAAAAAACAAAATTTTGTATAGTTGGAGCACATCTGATTTATGCTAATCTGGAAGAATACAATATTTAAGACAAATTTCCAGTGCGTTTTGTGTAGTAACAGTAAAAGTGTGTGACTAGGGTAGCCTGCAGCAGTGTTAGTTGGTGCCACCCATTCTCCTGGCTATTTTTACTGACATCACTACACAAACACCTCTGTTTGCATGATGCATCCCAGGATTCCAGCCTGATCCTATCAAATTAAAGTGAGTGCGAAATATCTTCACACCCTCAGTCAAACAATCCGCACATGTGTGCACATGCATTCAGCTACGAATAACTAAGATTATAAGCATTGTAACACTGCAGGTATGATCTTATCTACAATGTCTTGGACCGGGCAGGGGAGTTTGTCCAGACGCAGCGCTCATGTTTTGATGAGGGTCTCTGGAAAGGTCTTTCCTGGTGGTGAACACTGAACACCTCCCAGTTCCTGCTTTGACAGAAAACACCGCACTTCAGAGCCGTTTTTCTTGTTCAGCTTCATCAGACAAGCTAAGAATTCGATGCTGTTCCTGAGGCATAAACCAGACCCAGCACTGTAGCTGAAGGCACCAATTAAAAAAGAAAAAGCATAGATTTACTTCACATTTCTTCTGTGATATTTTATAAAATAATGCTCAATATATGATATTTTAAAAAATAATGCTCTGTTCGGTATACAGTTAGATGAAATGTATAAAGCTATACGGAAATAAACTTCCTCAAATGGGGTCTCTGTCTTGACCCAGTTTCCCTGTTCAGTCTTGTGTCAGGATGTGACCGTAGACATGTTTGATCTTTATATAGCGTGTGGCCTGTCCTTTAGCGTGCCCAGAGGTCATACCTGTTTGTGTGGATGCTGAAAGATAAACTGCAGCGGTAGCAGGCTCCAGACTTCCTCTGGATGGCACCTACAGGAAACACAGTTCCTCAGCTCTCAGGATGGAGAGTAACAAGCAAAAACTTTTTATGTGCCTTTATTTATGTCATTCCAATTCATTCATTCAGCATCTTTTCTCTTACTGTTTATGCTGGCTTCAGGATGTTGGAACAAATCTGGTCTGTTTTTTGAGTTACAGTAAAAAATGTAACTAAATTAAAAAAAACAAAAAAAAAACCAATGGGCAATTAATTATTTAATAACATGTTTACATTTATGTAAAATTGATGTGCTCTACCATTCAATCCGCATGCTGCTAAAATGTGTATTTACCACCTGGCTGGTATGTGTGTTCAAATTGATTTTGTGTTTTATGTGCAAGGAGATTTTTAGATGTCTGTCAACCAGAACAGCATTTTTAATGGGGATAAAATAAACACATATATGTATATTTAGGATATCTCGATAAATTGTACATTTAGTCTAACTAGATATAAAGTAAAAGCTCTTAAGAAATAAAAAAATATATATTTTTTCCTTGTAACTCATTTGCGACTGTGTGGCATTCATTCATCACATAAGCAAGTTTCCAGTTCTCAAATTTCAGATTATGCTGACTAATCTTGGCCTGACTGAGCCTTAACTCTCATCCAAAGAATTTGAGAATTAAAGTCACAAACTTGTACCACACTGTTATTAAAAAGGCCTTCATCACAACACATGGTCGTCTGTTACATGTTTCACTATGCTTACCTCATGACACTCATTTAAATTAGGTCACAACTCCAGATGCCCTTAACCCTTTGCACTGTCTGTCAGAATTTATCAGTAACACTGTGGGAAACGATTAAGGGGATACCCTTAAACTGCCCTCTCCTACCCCCACAATAGATTCTTGGCATAGTATTTGAGGGTGTGATTATTTCTCTGTGGATGAATTTTAAACTTCTTATGGATATTATAGTGCAACAATATTAACCAACGACTGAGGAATATTTGAGTCCATTCTTCATGTAGTAATAGTAGCAGGAAGGTGGAGAGGAGAATTACTTGGAAGTATTTATCTAGGCATTATTAAGTATTTTGTACTTGTTTTTCCTCCTCTGTGGAATTGTTTGCGGTAAAAACAATTCTAGGAAAATTCAGTGTGAAATGATGTCAAAATGTCCTGTTCATGTTTGTGAGGTTCATGGTTTGTGAGGTTAACATGAATTGTGCATGGGCAAGTATCAGTGATTATAATGATGAGCTCAAAACCCTTCTGCTTGTTTTGACAGCTAAATATTTTATTACTGGTGATGTCATCTTGTGCTGTGGTACTGCAGGCCCAGATGTGTCTGAGAGAGAGCGAGAGAGAGAGCCTGAGAGAGAGCATATGTGAGCATGTGGTTGACATATGACGGGGTCACATGCTGGACATATTGTTAAGCACTAGGTCTTGATTAAAAGTGCTCCATGCGGCTCGTTCTTAATAAGAAGGAAAGTCGTTCGTGTAGCTCCATCGTTTGTTGATCTGTATGTCCAAAATAAGGCTCTGTTTTCCAGCAGGCAGTTGTCACAGGCTGGTGTGAAATATTGCCTTTCCAAGCAAATGAGTTCAGCTCAATGAGAGCTTTTAAAGGGTGGGAACAATCTAGGGAATTGAATATATTTTCGAGTATAGTTATCATAACCAGTTTCTCAGCATCAGTTCATGTCTATTTTTTATTATTAAGAACGTACCGTGTCTTGTACCTTGCTTTGATTTTTCTATAATATCCAGTTTTATAAAACTTGATTTGGGGTGAACCTATTACATGACAATAAATAAATGGATGGATGGATTGGTGGATAGACAGACAGACAGACAAATGTCAAACCTACAAGTGTTTTGTAAAAATTAATATGGGCCTGAACTGCTTACACATAAGAGATAAAAAAAATTATGTGGCTCTATAAGGATTTAAATGTCCATCCAACCAATCAAACTGTTACTTAACACCAGTTGACAAGTTTCAACCTTCACAACGTATTTGCTTGATATTTTTATAGAAATCAGCTTACATTTGAGTGCAGTTTTTTTTAGAGTTAACAAAATTAATAAATATCAAAATAAACAGTTGCGCTAAGTTATATATATTGCTGGTGTCGTCCTGACTTGACTTCATGTCTCACTTATTCGGTGATGTTTTTCTTGCATTGACAGGTGAAAATCCGATCTGTCTGTTTACATGGCAGACATTAATGCACGTATCCGAATTTATTTCCACATATAAATGAGGTCTGAAACTAATCTAAAAATATCAGAATCAATGTGCTTTTTATATAGATTTATATAAAATCTATATAAAGGTAATAGGTTTTAGACTAATCATTGTATAGTGCTGTTTATTTCCATCACATTTAAAATGTTACATAAAAAAAATTACATAAAAAGTCTTATTATGCGTGATAATATTGAAATTCTGTTAATTTGCCTTAAAAGTAGAGCCGGTGCCAGACCATAAACTATCAGGGAAGCGGACGACTTTTTACGAGGCGACACACAATCAGCAACAATAACTTGCAGTGCAAGTGCCAGTTAGCTCATTTCCCGTAAAGTAAACAATAAGATTACAAACTAATCGATACTAGCACAAGCACACCACAGCAAAGACAAAACAGATTGACAATTATATGATAACGTTCTAACGGCCACATATAAGCAGAACACATATATGCCAGAAATAATGGCATAAATTACCTTTCGAAAAGCTGAGGTTTGCGTACACGTCGATATGCTAATGACGTTATGGCGCATGAGATGAAACGCAACCAGTAAAATAAAATAACGTTTAAAGAAATTATAAATAAACACACCAATTGTAGTCTCTCATCTTTATTACATAAAACGTTTAATGTTTAATTTATCTGAATATATTAAAATGAATTTAAAAACTGATTTTATATATATATATATATATATATATAATTCTGAGCTGCCGGCATAGAACAACCTCTTCTGACTAATCAGATTCAGGAACACTCTGTGGTTTGCTGAATGTTTTTTGAATGTTGTATGATCCATCCTATCCAAAGACGTGCTCAAAAAGCTGTTCAGCTCTATGTCTGATTGATGGCACGGATAGAGTCCGAATTAGTGACATTCACTTACAGTGCCACATTGATTTCTGTGTGGCGGTGACACAAAAACCCGTTACAGCACAGATGGCAGGGAACATAGGAAGCAGCACAAAGCGTTCTGATTAACCAGAATGCCTTGCTGTCACTCATAGTGCTTGCTTAAGCAGCTTATTTGAATAAAGGCTAGCATTCATTTAGAGTCACATATTTTTTTTCTGTATTGAAGTGCCTGCTTACAAAATAGGTCTGATTGCACAAACTTTGAGTGAACAGAAACACAGTTGGCATTTCTCATGGGTCCTTTCTTTCTCTCGATTTCTCTTTTTCTCTCGCTCTCTCATTAGTCTCTTTTTGCTGTCTTTGCTTATCAGAAATTGGCCCTTACAATTACATAAAAAAGCCAGTTTAGTAAATTATCTATTGCAGAAAGTATTTTAGAATAAAAGTCTTGTTTATAAAAGGATCAAACACAAAGCTGGGCATCATTGTGAAACCTCTCATGAGAAACTAATTTAGCATAGGAGAATGTACCTATTCCTGTGTGTGTGTGTGTGTGTGTGTAAGTGTGTCGTGGGTGGTTAGCTCTTTACCATAACGTCAAACATGACACAGCTGCTGGTCTTCCTGAAGCACTGTTTTGACTATTGGGGAAGCCGAACAGTCTAATGGCGAGTTGCAGAGGGACTCTTATGCATCCGCCCAGAAGAACCTCCCCTACTCCACCGCTCTGTTTAATCTCTCCTCCTGTTTATTTCCTGGGCTATGTGGGATGGAATGCTGCCATTACCAACCAAAGGCTCTGGATTTTTTCAAGGAAAAAGCAAGATTACACATGAGAGCTGTTTAAAAAAAAAAAAAGGATAAAGCTAATTTGTTGACCTAGCGTTTGCTAATGTGGGTGTTAATTTATTGGAAATTGCTGTATATTTGTGTGTGACACCCTGGTGATAGAAACGCATACAGATTTTGATCGAATGAAGTCATTAAGCTAGTCAGAATCTGGAACTGTTTTATTTTGCTTTGACAAAAATATGTAAATTTCATTTAAACCAAACTAAATGAGACAAAAGTACTGAGAACATTTAAAGTTAGGTTTACCCTACCAAATAGTATGATCTGTGTGTGTGTGTGTGTGTGTGTGTGTGTATCATAAAGCATTTCTATTAATGGCCATCTGCTCAGCCATACATAAACACACACTATATCTGTCTGGCCTATATATATAAACCTTTTGCCATCTTTGGCCTGTAAACATTTACAACATATACAGTTTATATTAACCTCCTGATGACTTAAACTCATGTCACTTGTGTAAACAACTGCAGATAACACCTGCATCGTCAAGCATAAGCAAAACTGCTTAAAAACAAACAACATGCATTACACACACACACATACACCACCAATGATTGATGTTTGAATGGACCAAAGGAAAGTGATTATACGCTGCATGACCAAAAATTTGTGGACACCTTACCAGCACACTAACATAACTGTATCTTGGTATCTTTGTAACATTTTATTTTTCTTTTATTAGAACTAAGCTATGTATGCCTCGAGTCTCTGCACAAAGCCCATGAGCTCCATAAAGACGTGTGTGTTATGAAAAACCTTTGTTATTGGAGGTTATTAAAGAAGTAAGACTGGGACTAAGTTCTAAAGTTTAAAAAACACATATGAATATAATGGTCAGGTGTCCAGATAATTGTGTCCATATAATGTATGTATCAAATTGAAAGGTGAAATACAGTTTACTCTGGAAAGAGGAAGTGGTAGCGCAGTGGTTAAGTTGTTGGACTACCGACCTGAGGAACAATTTTCATAATAATGTATTGATATTCTAACCTCTAGTATCAATATATATGGTTTTAAATGGTTAGTTTAATTTATGGTTAATGTTTAACCTCTTTAGGTTTAATGTTTAATTACGTTAACCTATCTAATATTTAATTAAAACCCTCAGTGTGCGTCAAACGACCTCCTCCTCTGCCCCTGTAGTTGTTGCTAACACATACAGCCTTTGTCTCAAAAGTAAGCATGGCAGGAAATATAAGGGCACCCAAGCTTTGTAATTTTTGTATATTGCTCTTATTCCAACAGTCTCAGGTTTGTTAGTCACCCTGGTTTGTGATCTAGCAAACCAGTACTGATTTAGAGACTCAAAGCACTTTTGTACGTCACTCCAGATGAGTGCATCTGCCAAATGTTCTAAATGTAAATATAAGTCTAGTCACTAATTATTTCCATTTGTTAGTTTACTAGTCTACCAAGAATAGTTTAATTTGTTGAAGTGTCAGTTCATCAGATTACTTAAAATTTATTATTACACCTCTCTTTAGTTATTTATTTGAACACTTTAGTTTTATATTTAATTTAGCAACAGATTGTGTGTTTATGGATATTTATGTATAATTATTAACGCTTCTCGATAACTGTCATTATATGCCAAATTAATTGTGGCCCATTGGGGACTGGGTCCATGTTAACAAATTATAATAGTGTAGCCTTTTCAGGTGTAATGTCAAGTCTAATTATATAAACGAAGTTGCTATTTGTTAGCTTATTGTTGCATGATGACTGATAGCCTGTCCCGAGGCTGCTGTAGGCACACACACCCCTCATTTGCTACTATAATAATGGGTTTTGGAAACAAAACACACAAGACGAGCTGCTTTGAAGTATTCCCCAAGTTAAAACCATTGTAATCGACCTGCTTTTTTTTTTTTTTTTTTTGCTTTAATGCTACTAGTAACAGTAGTAACACAGTATCATTTTATGTGACTAAACGCTGTGGACCACTTTGAGGACAACAATGTAAAAGAAAAAGTCTAAAAAAGAATAATAATTCTGACCTCTGGTTTTTTGATTTCAGCCTCAGCATTTCTGATTTGTTTGCCTGTTTAAGAAGTGTTTATCGCTTACCGACCTTTGCCTGTTTTTTTGACTACGTCTTTAAATAAGCGCTATTTCTTTAATAAATGATGAATCCCTGTCAGACCTCTTCATCACAGAAAGTCTCGATAAAAGGCTTAATAAAGGCTTGACCCAGTCATTAAACCTGTTCATGGAGTAAGTTTACTTCGTCTGTGTTCACTAAGTTAGAAGGCAGTTGTGAAACTCGTTTCCTCTCTCTTTTGGAAGTGTGTTCATGGCTAGCATTGTTACTTGTGGTTGTGCGCTGTCTGCCTGTTATTCTGATTCTAAATGAGTACACGGCACTGTAAAATGTATACAAACTGATGTGTTCAAACATGTTTTTGAAGGTAAACCAAAAAAAAAACAGAATGGTGGTATTTTGTTCCATTTTTGGGGGTGAAATGCAGTTAAGTGTAGGTTAAATACAGTTAAGAGTTGAAGTTTTCAGTTGGTCCTAGGAATTCCCTGGAGTCGTTGTTTGGATTTGTATTGCCATATGTAATTTGCATACATTTGAGCAAATCTGTGTGACGCTCTTTGTCACATACTTTCACTGAAATAAACAAAAGCAAAACAAATATTTTATTTTTTTTTCTTAAATACGCTCCGTGTTGAGACGTAGGTAACTTAATAACTTGCCTCGTAGCCAACACAGAGTTAAAGCTTATAGGTTGCATTTTTTTTTTCATTTAAAGCTAAATTAGCCTGGGGCATATTCCAAGCTTAATGATTATTACAATTTTTACTGTACAAATTAATGTCATGTACACAAAAATACAAAGTATTGGTTAATTTTTTTTTTGTTTTTTGAACATTACACATTAGAAAACGCTTTTTTTAATCAGTTGCACTTTTGCTTATGTTCAATGCTTGACCTACATGAGGCTTTCAGGTGGGTCAGTAATGTTTCTCTAGACTCGGTCGGTTGACTGTTTTTCTAGACACAAAGTAAGCCGTAACCCACATCCAGACTCAAAAATAGGACAGGTAGACAAATAGGAGGGATCTGAACACTCAACTTGCAACTCAGCTTGCAATCGTGTTTGCTCAGCTGTGTGTGTGTCTGTTTGTATGAGGCAGGTAGTGTAGGGGAGAATAAAACCTAAATCAAGTTCCTCCTCTTGAGTGGTTACACACACCCGAGCTCTGTAAAGTCACGGCTGTAAGACACGCACAGGGCCTGTTTGATTAAAGTGTTTGCTTAATATGCGTGCGAAAACATGCTAACTGATGCCTATCTTCTTTTTTCCCCTTTACAATGCTGCAGTTTTAGAAGTTCTAACTAGTTTTAGAAGCCATAGTATAATTCGTGCTAAATGAAGGTGAAAGGTAAATGTTTTTGGGGGGGGTTTTGCCTCTAAAGGGAAAAAATCTCAGCTGAAATAAGTGTTTACATTTATGCTTAAGAAAAGTATAAAGTGCCACTTGATTAAAATGCCACATTAGATGGATTTATGATAATGATGACAATAATAATCACGTTATTATTGTCTAGTAATACTATATAGTCTGCTTATTAACTTTGAAGTAGTGTTTCTAAAAAACACAGACACGGTACGATGAAAAACCTGTCTAACATGCTAAATTAACGTTAGCAACTTGTCCTGCTCTGCCAGGATCCGCAAGTCTCTTGTAGTTAGAGCAACATTGACGGTAATTACCACTTCTCTCATGTATGTCTGTTAGATTCAGGTTACAAAAAAAAAATGTGAATGTAGATATTTTAATATGTGTTTAGGCTGCATAGAAACAACTTGATTCTAATAAAACATTTAGAACACATATAGATGCTTAATTGGAAATGTCTTTACGAAGTGACCTACAGTAATTATATTCTCTACAGTAATATTCCTGCCAGTGTTTGGGTTTGCAGTGACGCAATGCTGTATTCAGTTCTCCTTTTTAGGCTTTTCAAGAGGTTGAGCTTTTGTTTGTAGCTCATCCAATATTGTGACATCTACAAATAGGACAAAGGGGAGTGAAAAGCTTTTGACCATTTTATCAGGGTTTTTTTTTTAATCTTTTTCACTCCTTTTCATGGTTGATTTGTTTGCTTTGTTTTGTACTGTACAACAGTTCAATCCCAAATTCTGGCATTTTCTGGTATGATTTATAAGGGTTTTTTTTAGAAAGCTGCTCTTTGTCACTGTCTTGACTGTGTTACTGTTATTGGTCTAATCTTTGGTATACAATAAAGGCTGGGATAAAGTTTCAAGATGCAGTTAACATTATAGTAACTGGTGCTGAAAATTCTTCACATTATTCTTGTCTTATTTGGGACTCAAAAACCGAAAAAAAATCAGCTAAAAATCAGTGGCGCGCAGTCAGGGCCAGCCTTTAAATGTACATTTTTATTTAATTTTTAAAATGTTTTTTATAATTTTATATTAATGTTAAGATAAATATTGATTCTGAACTGCTGCAGATGATGTATGTGGTACAGTTGCGGATTGCGGTTTCTTGCTTTAATAAAAGTGGTTTTCACCCTCAATACATGAATATGTCTCTTTCTCTATAATGACATGCCATGTTATATAATTGCCACATGAAAGTGGTGGTATTAAGAGGTGTATCAGTAGGGTAAACCCCCACTGAAGGCCCAGGTACCAAATGCACAGCCCACCACTGCCTAAAACTGCAAACACGTCTTTTGAAAGTCACTAATTTGCTGGATTTTGTGGAGACGTGTGTGTTCTGAAAGATTATTTTGTATAGACATGGACTTTACATTTATATGCCCTTAAACATAAAACAAAACAAACTGTGATTGGTTTGGTTGAGTGCGTTCAATCTATTGCATTTTTACCGTATCGCCAATAGGTAACACTTTAGACTATTTTTGCAGGACTCCCGAACTTCATACACAGCTTTTTGTGGATACATAAACAGCTTGTTATGCATAATTTTAGCTTGAATTAGTCCTTTAACTGTGATCACTACCTTGACAGTTGCTGAGAGACAGTAAGGCCTCTCATCAGGTTTTCTGGCACTTAAGGGTGGCAAACTTAACCAAGGACATTTGTGGGGAAACAAGTAAGACTTCAAGACTTAATTCTTTCCCACTGCAGTTCAAGACTGATAGATGGACCTGAAGTAATAGAAGGATTAGCTGTGGGTTAACCATTTTTTTTTTTTTTATTTAGAGCTCAACTTAGAAGAGAGGAATAAAAGCGCAGTTGAAGCTTAGATATGAAGCTTTATCGTAAAAGTTCCCATTGTAATAGAGTTGATTGGGTGAGTCTTTAAATCTAGTTCTGTGAGCCAGTTTCTTTGAATTATTCTTAGAAAAAAAGAATAAACATTCATTACAGAAGAAACAAGTTATTCCGGGTCATAGTGACCTTCTCGGCTAAACTGGGCAATGGTCCAAGTCATGTTCTGTAGCTGAGAGCACCACATATTATTGCAGTGAGAGATGGAACAGAAAAAGGGTTGTCTCTTTACACTCTTCTTTTCCCTACCTCTTTCTGTGACTTTCATTTCCTATTGTGATATAGATATATAATCCAATCGGATTAGTTGGATTTGTGAAGCTGTAAAGCTGTGTCTGTGTGTGCATTCACAAGCCGGTATGTAGACAATGTTGTCTGTTAGTTTTCAGTGTTCACAGTGTGGCAGTTTTGGTGGGGGGGTGAAGCCGGAGTCGCTTTCCGAGGTGGGGTTTCCAGCACTACCAGACACACCAAAAAACACAAACAAGATGTACTGTACAATGTACAAAACTACCTAACCCTTATCCAAAGTGACTAATTTAGGTCATTTATACACCTGAACCTTTTATACACATGACTTTCTAATTGATAGTTCAACACTTTGGCCACTGAACTATCACTTGCTACAAAATAAAGTGTGTGGTTACCGGCGAATGATAGGCAACAGGGCGCTACCAGCCCAGAGTTGATTACGTTCCAATAACAAAACATAATTTTAAAAAACTCATTTAATTGTAAATCAGAAATTGTTCTTGAGTGGCAGGTCGTAGTTTTAAGTTACATTTCGTTCTGTAACACTTTTTGCCAAACAGTTTTCTGATATCACTTATATTACAGCATCTCTAAGCTGTCTCTTCCTTACCAGCTACACTTTTTTCCTATTTTGATGTTAAAAATGCAGCTTTTAATGATACTATCAAAATTGAAAGTGTCAAAATGTTCACGTGGTGGAAAGCTTACTCTTACAAAGGCTGACAACAAGAATCACTTTGTCGCAGTATTGCAATTGTTGTTTATCAGACTGTACAAACATGATTTATATGTCACACTGTAGGATTCATCATCAGTGCGGGACACGTTCAGTAACCTGTGTTTTCTCGCTAAATGGTAGTTAGCAGTTTGTCATGACATACCTTAATAAATGTATTTTCTTGCTGTACCGTCCACCGGACCCAAGTTTTTTCAAGGTGGTTCGAAGTTTTTGCTCAGTGATTTGAATCGACAGGCATTTATTTACGAGAGAAGATAATGAGTGAGTCTGTAACATTTACCAGCTTTTCCGTAAAGCGTTGATCAAATCGGAATCAGTTATCACCATATCGCTAAACATCAGTAAAACCTAGCACAGCACTTGTTCTTGTTTTGGTTAGCATGACTATTAATCCATCCTTCTTGCTCAGAATCATTAAATAACAGTGTTATTGTGATAATAGAACTAGGATACGGCTATGAGAACAGCGTTTTAAATGGAGGTCAACAGCAGGCTTGAGAAAACACAGGATGTGCAGTGGGATCCGTGTTTCCGCTTCCTGCTGGACAGTGGGACTGAATGGAGGAAAGGGAAGAGAGGGGGCGGGGGGTTAGTGGAAAGAGTGTCCCTGGTTCCCTGCTTTGGTGGCAGAGGTGTCGGAGTCTCTCTCTCTCTCTCACTCTCTGCCTCTTACTCCCTCTCTCTCTTTCTGTGTGTGTGTTGATGGAGCCTCGGGCCTGCTGGATCCTGTGTCAGCAGGAGTGTTATTGAGAGATAAAAAGGCTGGACGGAAGTGGATTGCTGTCTGTTGGCCAGCCAGTATCTCTCCATCATCTAGCTGTCTTTCTCTCCGATTGTCTGTGACTCTGTAAGATATGACTTCGCCCCCGGCTTGCTCATCAGGGACAAACTGATTTGTTTAATTATGTTTTATAATTTCTTCAATTGTAAAGCTGCTTTGTGACAATCATCATTGTGAAAAGCGCTATACAAATAAAACTGAATTGAATTGAAATGACTCCCAACACCGAGCATTTCAAAAATTCTAATATTTAAAGAATTTTTTAATGGTGACTGTATCATTTCTTTCTTCATTAGTTTTGTTAGATTTTTTGCTTAAGCTCTTTTTTTTCCTTTTTCTAATAAAACTTAACAGATATAAGCTTCCTAGAAATATTTGTACAGATTTCCAACTGTTTGTGGTTACAGCAGGATATAGTTTATTTGTTTATTTACATTAGAACCTTCATTACTTTAGTATTTCGAGCATTATTACTGCAAACACGAGCTCATTGGTTGTTCTGGAAGTCAAACTATAGCCTCGCCGGTGTGTTTGCCAGAGACGCAGTCGTCATGGTGGTTGTGTGTACGTGTGTGCGTGTGCTTATGTTTGCGTCTGTGTGTATATTTGTAGTGTGTACCACCTCCTCAGCTGTATATGAGCAGGAAACAATATGGGGGAGTAACACCTGTCTTAGATAAACCACACAAACACAGACACACTTAAATACACTTTCCCTAGAACCTAATCTAGGTTTCTATCAGTAAGTTCTGCACACTAACTGAACAACTGTTTATGGTTTATTCTGAATGTCATTATTATTACTCTTTTATCATATGTTTCTGAATATTTAAGTTTTATGTTTTCTACAGCAGGTTTTATGTAATAGTGGTGACGTGCGTTTGTGTTTTCCAAAATTATATTCAAAGTATTTTAGCTGATAATAATTAGGTGTGGTGAAATTAATGAATTAATTAATATCTTATGTAATTGACCATGTGATGAAGTAGCTTTCCATTTACTGTGTATTTCCACCTTACATTTAGTGTTGCTAGGATATCTGCAATCCAAATCTCTCATTCAAACAGGAAATAAATAAATATAACATATGTATGTGTGTGTGTGTGTGTGTGTGTGTGTGTGTGTGTGTGTGTGTGTGTAAGTTCTTTAGAGATTTTCTTGAGTGCTTATTAATTGAGGATATTAAGGTTACTTCTAGATTTTGCTTGAAATATCGAAAGGTGGAGCCATAACTTTATTCTTGCTCACTGAGCTGTTGTTTTAATCTACAGGCCTGGAAGAAGCGCTGGTTTATCCTACGCAGTGGGCGCATGAGTGGAGACCCAGATGTTTTGGAGTACTACAAAAATGACCATGCCAAAAAGCCCATACGCATCATTGATCTACACTCCTGTGAGCAAGTCGATGCAGGACTCACTTTCAAGCGTAAAGAGTTTCAGGACAGTTTTGTGTTTGATATCAAAACCGCTGAACGAACCTTCTACCTGGTGGCAGATACAGAAAACGAGATGAACCGCTGGGTTCGCTCCATCTGCCAGCTTTGTGGATTCAATCAGTCTGAAAACAATCATGGTGAGTAAACCTTGTCTGTGAACTATAATAGGAGTTGCTAATAGGGGTTAATTTTAGGTTCTTCTGAAAATATGCAGAATTACAGATTTATGAAACTCATAATTAAAGGAATAGTCGAATTTAATCATTTCTCTATTTACCAAATGTAGTCAAACAAACAAAACGTTTTGGTGTTTATAGTTTATTTAACTACTGTTGTACAGACAGTAGGGGCGGGGCACCACTAGCACATTTAAACCCTATGAAATAATCACTATTACATTTACTGCTATTATTGTTACTACTGATAAAAGAAATCTCTTGGTGCCCCCGAAGTACATGGACCCTTAGAATCATCTATGGTAGGCGGAGGGTTCGGGGGGTAGAGCTAACAGTTAACAGTAATCATTCATATAAGCTACTATCCAAATCTTAATAACACTAAAATGTAACTAAGAAGACAATAAAATAATTGGACGGATTTATTGCCAGTTGTAACATGAATTTTAGTGAGAAATTTAAGCCAAGAGTGGGTGAGATATTTCACCAAATCTAAACAGATTCAGCAGCTTAGCAGACTTAAAACCCACTGAACACATTTTGGGATTTACTGAAACATTGACTGCAACTTCCAGAAGTTTGGAGGTTATGATAGGCGTAAGAGAGCGAGACTAAATCTGGGGTGGGAAAGCCAGGACTCTTAGCTTAAGATGCTACTCTGAAAAGTATATGTTCTTCGTAATGTTCTACTTAACATTAAAACAATTCTTAGTACTTCTTAATATAAACAGCAAACGTTAATGGAATTAAACAGCAAAAATATTGGTCAGGGAGACAATAACATTGGCAGCATAACATTTTTATCCCTAGTTTAAAGTAAAATCATTATTTTTCATCTTTCAGTAGAAAAAAAAGCTTTGTATATATTTTATTGTTCTCTGCTGGATTTTAAATGGGTAAAAATATCAGTAGATTCTTAACACAGGGGCAATTACCTTGCCAGATGTTTATGCTAATGTTCTTTGTGAATTGATAAAAGTCTGATAGAACACATTAGAAGGCAACATGATATAATGATTTGTTGCTTTTTTCCCCCTTCCCCCAAATGCTTCTCATCCTTGTTATTTGAGAAAGTTGGGCTGGAGCAACCCTGCCAAATGGATGCAGTGTCTGAAAGGTTTATTGATTTTTTTTTTTCTTCTTTCTTTTCTGTTTTGTTAAAGAAAGGCAGTGACTGCTCCTCGTCATGGAGAGTACAATAGCAGTGCATATATGGGAGTATTTAATGCTGCCTCTGGAAGGCATAAAGGGAACTTTGTTTTGGTGTATTGTGATGACTTAAAAGTTCGGGTCTGATCTCTCAGATGTGTAAGAGCCACTATGTGTTATAATGGACATCATAAGTGGGTTTTATGTTACAGTGTTAAAACAATTTCCTCCATTTTTGTGTAGCATAAAAATACAGCACAAAAAAACATCGTGTTTGATTCTCTAGATGTCTAGAGAATCAAATGTCTTGTCTCCTGCATTGGTCAGGAATAAATGTATTTATTTTAAAATATGTATGATCATAAACACAGATTCAAATGAAAATATTTTTTGCTGTAATAAAAGCAATATTGATTCGCTAACAAGAAAAGTGGGGGAATTTGAAACAAGCCAATTGGAGCTCACATGCAAATCAGAGTTTACAGACCAACATGCACACTCGTCCGGTGGCCCACACACTCAAACCAAATACAGTTTCCTAGTACAGCACTAATTAAATAATAATAGTGGAATAGTAAAACTAAACTTTTTTATCCTGTCGTTAATTTGTGATATATATATTGAACTTACTGTTAACATGGTAAGTAGCTTTCTTTTCTAGAGCTGGCCTCCCCAGAGCCCTGTATTAACCGGCCACCACTGCTTCATTAAATGCTGGCAGGTTCTACTATTAACATTCAAAAACATTAATGTGATTAATCAAGCATAGCATTTTATATAAAGTGTAAATGTATTTCAAAGCCTTTCTTAACAGCACCAGTTAATAGTCACACCAATTTAATATTCAAATCTTCTTACTGCCATTTTCTTGTCTTTGCCTAAAGGGAGAGCTGCTGCACAAAAATAGATCATCAGAAGCCAGAACATGATATGTATGTTATGGCTTTGAATCATTTTGACAAGCCACTATAAAGCCTCAGAAGCCAGGTGTGATGTGTGTTTAAGCATCACAGGTGCAGTGGTGTTGTCTTTCACCTTTTGTCAGTTAGGTGAAGTCATTTTAGCTTGGCATTGTGCTGTGTTCAGTTAAACCACGTATTATGAATTAATGTAACATTTAAGCTGGCGCACATCTAAATAAATGTGGATATTCAGAACATCAATAAATTGATATTTTTAATTGAAATTTCTAATAGTAAAAAGCCACAGGAAAGGGTGAGAGCCAGCGCTTCTATTAGGCAGCATTGGCGAACGCTATGGACGCTGCTCACCCACAGCGGTGCCAAAATCTAAATGAATCATTCTAATATTATTATTATCATTAAACTTCATTAACTAATGTAATTTTTAAAACTAATTCAATGTGCATTTTGGACTATGGCATAAAAAAACTGGATGGAAACGCCAAGATGTGTGTACAGTAAATAGAAAAATGTGCACAACTAAGTAGGATTTTTTATCCCCTGAAAAAAATATTAAAACATATTTTATTTGATACATTCCAGAATACTCATTAAAAACGTCATGTGATTGTGCTTCAACCGATCAAATTATGGTAAAATGGTAGGGTGGCAGAAAATGGTAGGTATGTTTTATGGACGATATGTAGATATATAGGAAAAAAATGTCCATTCCTGATAGTAAACATCATCAAAACACTTCTCTTTGTCTCACTGAGTGGAAGCCAATCCATTGCTTTATTCACAAATTTTTTTATGTAATCTTCCAGTTTTGCTCATCAGTGTAATTGGATAAAACCTTGGTAGTGACTGGCTTTATGCGTCGCTGTATGGTAGCTGTCATTCTGTTGGGACAGCTAGCAAGTAGGGAAGACTGGCCAAAATAATCATTTTTAAAAATGACCAAATGAAAAAAAATTATTTAAATTAAGTATTAAAAAAGTTAAAGTGGATCTTAAAGGAAAAGTCGTACAGGTCTTCAATATTTATACTATATTTATTTATATTTATGCTATAACTCAGTGCTATGGTACAGTAATGAACAGATTAATTCGTTTTTTTTCAATGTTTCGATAAAGTACAGTTCCTAGTAGTGCACAAAAATATCATTCTTGGCAGTGAAATTCCAAGTAATGTGTATTTGTTGGCATTGTTTGGTTTCTGTGTTGTTGTAGTTCTTGTAAGATAACAAGATGAGGTTTTCACATGAAAAAGAAGCAGATGACAGAATGTTCTGTAGGTTTGCTCTCATTGCTTCATTCCAGACATAACAAAACTAAGGACGTCCCATTTTTGACTAAGTATCTGTAAAACTTTAAACCACTTGTTTACCAACAGGCATTTTTTTAGCTCTGAACTTGTGTGCTGTAAATAAAGTTTACGGTCTTTTAGGCCTAGTTATGTCTACAACTATGTCAATCTGAATAAACAAGAATGTTCTGTTGTCTGGGTCATATGTGTAGCCAAACATCTGTGTTCAGGACAGTTACTTAGGCTTGTTATCCAAGTTTTTGCAGCCCCAGCAACCGAATTCCTAAAAGATTGTGCAGACTTTTGGATGTTTTTACACAAAGGTGAGGGGATTCCCAGGACGACGAAGCTTACAGACCGATTTGTACTTATTTTTGAGGTCCTAGACAGTTTATGTGGAGAGCACAGTCATACCAGTGTAGACAAAACAATGATTCACTGATTTGCATCTTAGCTTATTGTCTAAAATTTGAGCATGAACACAAATATAACACATATATATATGAAGCATAGTCTCGCTTATTTAGTTTGTTTGGGTGTGTGTAACGGGGGGTGTTTTGGGGGTTGGTATATGCGAGAAGCAGAAGGCTGGTATCGATACTCTGATCTGTCTGACTAGCCGGGCAAGGTTAGGCTGCACAGTGAAGGGAGGGTGAGTGTTAGCTCCTCATGGGAGACTCACCAAGGTTATGCAAGGGCAGCCTAAAGAGACTCCCTCCCCACCAGCATACCCACTCCAGAGCACACACACGCACACAAAGTGCCCTTCATGTCCATCGATTTTAGTTGAAATAACGAGACGCCATGGAGCAGTGGGGTCAGATTACTGATGTTAGTCAGCTGTCTGTCTCAGACTGCTGCTCATCTACATCCCAGCATCCCAGGATACTGGCACTCATCAGTACTGCACCACACACCCTGTTTCTTTGGCCAGGAAATTGTTTATCTTTACATATTTTTAAAAAACCGTTGATACAATGATAAAATAAAAGTGCTTAATTAAAGACTAGTAAACGTACTTTTTTATCAGAAAGCAGCTGCTTATTTTTTAATAGAATGATTAGCTGTAATTGGTTTACAGTAGATTGTGTCCATTAACTGACACAAATCTCAACAATTAAAAATAACAGCACCAAATATATAGAACATATAAAATATACATATTTTGGCTGGGTTTTTTTGTGTTACTTTAAACATTTGTTTTATTTGTTTCTGGGAAAATGCAAAAACGACCTTAGGATTTAGTGAATCGTTCTTAAAGAAAATTGATTCAAGTTTGAACATCTGTGGAAGCCATCTGTATGTTTCTCTTCCCTAGTCTATTTTAGATTTTACCATATATATACAATATTTAAGCGAGTGAATAAGTGATAGAATTCGTTCGACTGAATATTTTCATCATGTGCTAAGATAAACAATCTCAGCGCATATTAATTTAACCTAAATCAGATCAAAACAAAGCCTGGTTTAAGTTGGATCTCCTTATACACCACTGACAATTCATGATTTTAAAGGTTTTAATATGCTATTTTAATATTATACCAAGATGTTTTGTACTTTATTACTGTGTTAATATATTGCTGTGCTTGCTCTTCCCTCAAGACTAAATCTTTCCAAATGTCTCATTTATCATTAATATATCAAATAATATAAAATATGAAATGTTTTTCTGTCAAAAAGCATCGCACCAGGCATGTATATTTTCAAGGTAAAAGATAAAATCTTCTTTAAAATGTTGCAGTCTCCTTACAATCACAACAGAAACATGAACCTGAGAGGTGATATGTTGTGGTTACCTTTTGTTTGGTAGGTGCGACACTGGCAAAAAAACAGCACAATCCACTCACTACTACTGAAGGGAGAGTCTGTGCTAACGTCTGCACTAATGCTCTGTTTCTATAGTAAAGCAAACAGTGTCTATAACATTGAGCTATTAGGCTGTGCTTTTGAGAGCATGTCATAAAATCAATAAAAGCATACATTCTGATTCGAACACATCACCTACTTTTGTGTTTTCCTACTTAAAAATTGTTTGTTCAGGAGTTCCAGCGGCAGCTTACTGTCATTCATCTTTTATACCCGCTTATTACCTAATTCGGGGTCACGGGGATCTGTTGGAGTCTATCCCAGCTGTCTCTGAAAGGGCATTTTTAGAACCCTTCTGTGAGCTCGGACATGGAAAAAAAGAATAATTTCCTTCTGTTTTGGAATGTTTTGAAAATTACAAAAATAAGGTATTAGGTATTAAAGGTATTAAAAAAACAGTATAATCAGGGTATTTTTATAGATTGATTTATCCAGGCTCAAGAGGCTGGTTTAAGTTGCCATGTGGTTTTGAGCAGCACTCACATGGTACAGGCAATAGTGGAGGGGGTTGGAGAAGGCGGGCTTCTGGGACCTAGCCCTTATCGTGCTGTGTCACTATGATAATTGCTTTATATTCAGAGCAAGTCTCACTGACCATCTCAGCTCACTAGATTTTAGGACGCAAATCTGTCTTTTTGATTTGGAGGTTGTTTAGTTCTTCTTAGTTTTATTTGTGAGGTATATTATTAGGCCACAGATTTTACATAAAACTCTTACTATTGTCATTGTCATTCCACAATAGTCTTTAATAACCAGGTTATTTCTCGATGCCAGTCTCATTAGGGCAAATGGGGTGTACCACTTCGAGAAATGTAAACGCCTTTATGGCATACTATTTTGTCTGTATCTTCACACTGATGGCTGTTGTGATGTAGATGCTGGAAGTTCTTTCCCCATAAACAGTAATTCTTTTTGATGAAAATCTTAAGGCAATAACTTTTTATTAGCCAGCCATTAAACCTAAGAAATGGTCAATAAAAAAAACCTAAAAATCATTTGGTCTGATGAATAATTTTTTGAAAAAATGACCACCTCCAAAAATGTATGGAGAAAATGATGTTTTAATAGGGCTGCCTTTCTTCTGTCTTTCTCCTTATTCCAGCCCTACTAATTTTGTATTCCTCATCTTATTATATTGCGGCAGCTTTAGCCGTTATAGCAGCATTGATGCCTGCTGTTTTACCCATCACTCATATGTCCAGTGAAATAAATATGCTTTGTGCATGTGGGTATTTATGACGTTTTTTTTTTTTTACTTTTTTTTTTTTATCAAAATGTTGATTGAGTTTTAGATAGCATTATTGTAGAATTGTAGAATAAATATTTTAGTTTCCTGTTTATTGTATATGGAATGTCAAGTTTTTTAGCTGTGAGTTGTGTTGCCATAGTACATGGCCCACAAACTGTACCCGATATTCGTCACAACAATGAGATGGGACAATATTACTATTGGTTATACTTTTATAATTCGATTTTTTAACTACAAAGAAAATAAACATGGTGTATCGATTAAAAGGTTCTTGAAAACAGAGATTTCATTAAAAATATGAAAGAACACTATAACTTAAGGCTATTTGAATAACAGTACATTTAAATTTTTTGGAAAACCTTTACCAAACAGTCCAAACACATTTTTCCTAGTACCATCAGTCAAACCTTTTTAGCCACTCTACTGTAAAAAAAAACAAAAAAAAAACATATTGATCAATTCCATTAGCTTCAGTGATGAGCCATCAGACCTACTCCCTGGGCTGAATTGACTCATCACTACTTTATAATGTAATTTTCCATTTTAAGTCAACACGGTCAAACCTGTAAAGTGCTATAGAGTTCAACTGCAGTGTCAATACTCAGCCTTGAAGGTATTTTCTCCATCGTGTAACTTGATTCCCACAAGCTCTTTTACAAATGTGAAGTGTATATTTTGTCCTGGGTGGGTGGGGGGATTGTATCCCGCAATAAATCAATATATATTATGCAGTCAGGGGACCAGAGCACAAAAAGATGGTTGAAGCATTTACAAAGGTCTCAAAGGCTATTGGAGGAGTGCTTGATAAACTAGCCATAGGAACGGTAAAGGATTCTCAAAAAACAATGAACTAATTGAGGGCCAGTATGTGCACACTGACACTGTGGCCTGTTTTTAGCCTTCTTCCGGTTGTCCAGTAGTAGGGCAAAGTGAGGAACATCTATGTCTCCCTTTGTCTCTGTTTCCCTCTCCCTCTGTCTGTGTCTGAGTCAAGGGTATGACCGCATTTACCCTGAGGTCCTTGTATTGAATAACTGTCATGCTGATTTCTTAGGTTTAGCAGCAACAAACTTAGATACTTTTCTTCATTATTTTACAAAGTAGTGGCAAAATCATTAGTAAACGCATCACATGAGCAGCAGAATGTGCTCTAGATAAGTTTTGGCAGGTATCGTTCCACCTCCCACTAAAACATGTGGAAAGTGTAGATGTTCTCAGGGAGCATAATAAACTTAGGTTTCCGCCCACTCTCTGGCACTCTCTTACTTTTTCTGCCCAGCTTGTTGTGTGTGAGGAGGATGATGGGTGGTGGGAAGAAAGGGTCATATGCACTTTCTGTTTTTTTGGCTTCCTGCCTAGTCTATTTTCAGTTGCAAGGCCTGAGATTTGCCTCCGCTTAGCAGACCCATGCTGCAAAATTCAGATGTCATTAAGAAAGAGCCCATCGCAAAGGCCATGCTGTTCACACAGTTTTGTGTTAATACACAAAAACAGACACGGTATAGAACATTTGGACCTTTTAGTTAATGATATATAGAATGAACTATAGTAGTCACCCCGAAAGCTATTCAATAAAAACTGCCCACATAGATGTTACCGCTTGTAATTTCTGTTGACTTCATTGATCATGACTGGAAAGAGAATTTGGCTGCCTTTCTGGTCTTTTATATACAGACATGCAAAGAAAAATCAATAAATCCCTTTTCGGTGGTTAGTCAAGTGAAATGCTTTTTTTTAATGTTTCCTGTATGTATAATGCTTGAAGTAATTTTTACGTACAATGTCTTCCATGATTTATTTTGCAGTTAATGCAGATGATAGGCCATCCACTACCCACATGCAACGCTCCATTGCTGGTGACCTTAGCAGCTCTTTGGCTCCTCTGTTCTCAGGCTCCTCTGGTGAACGAAAGACAAGTGTGCCCTCACACTCTAGCCAACCGACGCTGTTCACCTTCGACATGCCAATCCGTCACTCTAATGCCCCCCTGTCCAACAGCGCCCCCCAGGACTACCTCCTTCTTCACCAATGCATGAGCCGGAAAAGTGAGAGCACACGGTAAGAGTCATGACCTTTGCACACACCATCCTTCTAGGTTTCCTATGGGATTAAAACATCCGCTCAGAGTTTAGACTATGCAGATATACTGTTAAATTATTTTAAATAAAATTTTCTGAGCCACAGTTTTAAATCTATCATTAACCAACATTTATTTTTATATCCTATTTTTTGTGCAAATTCTTGATATTTTTAATATTTGCTTTGGGTTAGTAAAGCTTAACTTTACCTCTAAATTTTAGAACCAAAAAAAAATAACACCAAATTTCTAAGCATGATAATGAAATTGATATGATTTAACTTTTTAACCTTTTTTTCTTGTTAATAATTTTGGGGGTTTTCTTGGTTCCCTGGTCAGATAACACAGTCCCATAAAAAAGCACTTTAGGCTTTTAGTAGGCACAGGCCATAATGTCACTTCAGTTTCTATACCATATCATCCACAAGCCAGAGATTAAAGTGCCCAGGATTTATAGTCATCTTCATAGCATTAGGTGTCTAATGAATAGGGTGTGACTAATAAATTAATAATCATAGTCCAAAGGATTTATTGATGTAGCTGGATTTAGAAACTGTGTCTTGTCTTTCGAAAAGCTAAACGCAAAATAAAATCACGCTTCCCAAAGACCTGGTAAATCAGACTTCCTTTGCAATGAAACGACTCAGCTAAATGTGAGACTGTGTTGTTATAGACTCTAATAGCATCATCTATCAAAGCTAAGAGGGGGAAACAGTAAGTGTTTCAGCATTTTAGTGCAATTATTTAATATAGCATTTATGACAGTCTTGTTTATAGATTTTGTTTTAAACAGTGTCTTATGTACTCTATTTGAACAGAACCATAGCCGGAGCATAAAAAACATTAAATATAAACAAAATAAAGCTTCTAAAGACTTTATAGTGCTGTAACATATATATTTAGGTTATAGACTGTATATGAAAATAAAACATTCAGAGAGACTGATTTAAAGGGTTAAAAATTAATGAATATATGTTTATATTTATTATTTATTGTATATTTTTATTAATAATTTATGTCATGAATATCAGTATAACAGAAAAGCATATCTGTTAAGAATAAACACCATTAATAATTAATGCATATTTGTATAAAAACAATTATTAAATAAAACTGCTATGTTTGTCCACAGGAGTGCCAGTTTCTCGCAGGCGCAGCGTGGCAGTCTAATGCTGGGCAGTGACTCAGCAATGCAGCGTATTGCGCATGGAGTCTCACAGTGTCTAAATGGAACAAGCGCTCAGCTGCACAGCTCCTACAGCCTACCAAAATCCAACAAACCCAAACAGCTTGGCGTACATGCAGACTCAGCCAATGAGGCCTGCTATGTTCTGCCCCGAGCACACAGTGCAGAGGAGCCTTCTGATCTGGAATCTGATGAAATTTACACATATAAGACACCCTGTAACGCACTTGCCACTGCACAATTCAATGACCAGCGCCCCCCAGACAACTACGACCTGCCTGGCACACCTGGCTCTGTCTACCAGATACCTCGCACATTTGATAGGAATCACAACGCTCTGACACCGAACAGTGCAGATTCGACAGGTGGCCCCCCACCTCCCAGACCACCAAAACCCAGCGTGAACTCAGAGACACGCTGGGGAAGCCCTCAGTCTCTTGGAGGACAGAATGGAGATGTGGCTAACACATCTGTCATCTCAAGGAGGAACACTCTTCCAGCTGTGGAGAACATTAAGCTTCACAGAGGTACCTATGAAATTAATGATTTGCTAACTTTATCTTATACAGTGAATCAATTTTTAACTTGGGTATACAAACGTAATAAAAAAATAAAATGTCCATAAGTCCATAAATGTCCTTTTTATAGTAAAATTAAGATGAATAAATTTTATGCTTTTATACCAAACCTTTTAACAAAATTTTACTTCATTTATGAATAACACAAAGTCTGAAAGACATTTAGTTAGACAGAAATGGTGTTTAGAATAACAGATCATTGACAGAAATATTTATATATAAACATTATCATAAGGACTGGTCTTGAGTTTATGTTTAATATTTTACATTTTATTAATAACTATTTAGTAACTCTAGAACACAGGACACAAATAATTTAAGTCTTACATTATTCTGATGTAAAAATAAAAATAAATCAGTATGCAATATTTTTATCTCCAAAATCTTATACTCGATTAATCACAGAAATACATTTTCCTAAATTCCTAAAAGAATATATATTTTTTTAGCTTTATTTAATCTAAAATTTTTACTTTATTAAAAATTATTAATCTCAGATTTTCACTGCTGCCGTAGTCAGTTGTTCACTGCTGCATTTGGTCTGGTTCCTTTCTGTTCTTCCTTCCTGTATCTTCATCTCTCTCATTCTCCATTTACTGCTCACATCTGATTTGAAACAGACGTGATCTGGCCTGTGCTGCCCTGATCTGCACAGAGGATAATGAAATTTAAACCATGCATGCAGTCCCAGAGTGGCTCGTTCCGGCCTGATAAGCGGCGAAAAAAACAGACGAGCAGGCTCTGTTCTAGGCCTTCATGGTGGCTCTGTGCTCAGTCAGACCAGGCCAGCATGTCTGGAGTAACAGGAAGTGACCTTTTGACCCTACTGGCTCAATAACAGTCTGTTCATGCACCTGTGTTCAGCATCTATGTTCCAAGAAAGGATAATCAAAAAGTGTTGCAATATATGATGGAGTAGTTTTCTGTTGACAACTTTGAGAATTTCATTGCATGGAATTAAAATAATTTCCATTTTAACAAAGACCAGGAATTGTTTTAATGCTCGTTATAAGCGTTATTATTATAAGCTGCTATAAAAGTGGTCTCTCTTGACTGTCTCTGCAGGATCCTCATTTGAGACAAGCAATCAGCGTCCACACTATTTCAATAACTCTGGTCAGTCGATAGAATCTGTCAATGATGGCTTCAGCTCCTACCTGGTAAAACACTCTTTAAATGTTACATCATCTTTTTTAAAAAGCAATAAAGTCTATAGAGCAGTGAATATCTTAATTTAATAGTATTAATATAATATAAAACTAGCTTGACTTTCAGTCTTATGTCTTTTAACAGAGAGAAAAAAATCCACTCACCCGCTCAGACAGTGGAAATTCTGAAGATAATTATGTGCCTATGAATCCTGGCTCTTCCACCTCCCCTCTCAACGCTGCTCTAGCTGACAGCCCCAAAAACAACTACATTCCCATGAGTCCTGGTCCACACCACTTCGACTTTCCAGGATTCTCTGCCACTCTGCCAGCTAGGAAAGGCAGTACAGCATCAATGTGCTACCGACCGGGGCGTGTAAGTGATGTGACGCCACCGCCAATTAACCGCAACCTTAAGCCCAACAGAAAAGGTAAGGCATAGGTTTTGATCATGTTAGCTTACTGGTGCCAAAACTAAAAAGCAAACATAGGTATTTTAGATTTATTTTGATTATATTTAGGATATAGAGATTATGTACAGGAATCAATTAAACATTTTACAGAAAATCCCAATTTCTAATCATTTTAATTCTTGTGATTGTCATTTGTAGTAAAACCATCTCCTTTAGATTTAAGGAACAATGGCATCATTGATGAGCTTCCTTTTAAGAGCCCTGTGACCTTGTCCTGGAGCAGACCTGTGTAAGTGTTTTAGCAATATTCCACTAGATGTCCAGTGGTTAGTTATTACCATGTATAATGTCAGAATTTTGTGTATAAAGATGTATAAAGATCAGAATTTTAACTTATATTTTTGACATACTTTATTTATTATCTTCTGTTCCATGTGCATTTTGTGTAAATTGATATTTTAAAACAGTATAGAGTTAATTAGGAACCACCAGGAAATTGGAAAATTCATCTTTGCTGAATAAATGCTGGTTTAAAAAAGTAAACCTTTCTTAGCCTAAATTTTCTGTGTATTTTCAGGCCTGTTTTAAACTCCATCTCCTCACAACACTGTCGTCCCATCTCTACTCAGAGTATCACCAGCACTGATTCTGCAGACAGTGAAGAAAATTATGTGGCAATGGTTCGTTTCAAGTTATACAAAAATATTTTAAGAATAGAAGTTAAGGAATACATTTTTTATTGTAAAAAAAAAAGGTCCTTGTATATCCTCCAAAATCTCTCTTTTTTACGTGTTCACAAATGTCCACAAACTTAGAGCCACATAGAGCATCAAGCTAATTAGTGACCACCATTTTTCAATGTAAAATATTTCCTTCTATTATCAAACTAATGCAAGCATGTGAGGAAATAAACCATGTGTCATGTTGTCTGATTACGGTAGTTTTAAAAATAGAGCAGGTTCGTACAATTCATGCTTGTGGCAGACAGATGCGCGTGGTAGATCACACCACTGCCCACCAGTGCATCATATTCAGGATTGTATAAACTTTGGTCATGGTTAATTAGCACTGCTAAGAGCAGCACATTGAATTGAAGTATCATCTGACTGAAGAGAGATTGGTTATTTCATAATATAATCATGTTTATTTTTGCATTCAAAAAATATTTTCATTACATTTAAGGCATTTGGCAGGCACTGAGCCACCACTTCCCCATATTTAATCATATTAATATGTTTTTGAAGGCTGTCAGTGGTCCATATGAGTTTTACTTTTCAGAGTCTCCTTAACCAAATCTTTGCTGTGCTTCTATAAATTATTTATTTTGTTTAAAAATAATATCCAATAATTTAACACATGTGGCCAACAAACCAATCCTTAAAAAAGAATTCCTATTGTCTCTCAGGTATGATTTTTTTTGTAGGTGTTAAAACAACACATTTCAGCTAATAGTTGCCGAATGATTGTATGATTTATCAGATAACATTAAATGGCAATTTTTAAAAATCCAAATCTATTTATAAGTATAATATATCTTTTGTAGCAAAACCCAGCATCTACCTCGCCAGCTGTAAGTGGTACCAGCAGCCCGGCTTCTAGAAAAGGTGGTAATGTCGATTACTTGGCTCTGGATTTTCAGTCTGGCTCCCCTGGTCCACACAGAAAGGTAACCTATATCTTCTCATCATATAGCTCATCCAAGATGAATTTGTGCACATCATTATATTGTTTATTATAAATTTTCAGTCATTTTATGATTTAACCTTCCATTTTCTCTACAATTCACACCCAGCAAGCCAGCTAACCACTATCGTGCGGCAGATTTCTGTTGGGTGAAGGCTAACATAATACTAGCCTCAACTGTGTCATTTCAAACTGTTGGGTCACAGGGCATAGGAAAACACTCTGTGCAACATACAATATATGAGCTTATCCATGCCAGTAATTGGCTAATGTCACTGTGGTTGACAAGTTCATTTAACAAAGAATCAGACGGTTTTGGTTGCATAATCCAAGTGGATGGATTGAAGTTGTTTTTACATGCATGACTTTATGGGGTAACAGATCAGCAACAGGAGGTACCACACAACATAGCTTTACAATAGGAAGAATCTCTCTGGTCAGCAAAGTACGTTTCACAACCGAATGCACATGAGAAATAATAAGAACTGAAAATGTTATTGAAATGGTAGTCTGCAAAATGTTCACGATACAAATGATTTTTGTACTCATATGCAGCAAAAGGGCGAAAAAGAAAAGATTGTAACCGAAGTTATGCTGGCTAATATTGTGGTCTAGAAATCCTCCCCTGAACTGTAGGTCTTTGCTGATGTATATTTTAGTCAGAGCTCATTTCACATACTTTATAGTCTCATATTGCATCTTTGATAACTCACAGTGCATACATTGGACAAAATGCATACAGTTGTTCGAAAAATTCTAATTCACTCTAAAACCTCATCTGGCTTTAATTACAGCTACAAATGTTCTCATGTCATTGCCACATTTGCATACTGAATTATGACATTTTTGCTCAGCTTTCCTGTCAAAAGTGCTCAAGCTCTGTCTGCTTGGATGATAATTAGTCAACAAAAAGACACATACTCTTATTATAATTATAGTCCAGGTTTTTATGGGACATTCTAAGATATTCAGCCACTCTATACTCAGTCTATCCTTAGTGTAGGCTTAGGCTGATTACTGCATGAAGGCAGTTTTTTTTTTCTTTTTGGATTGTTCAATGTTCTTGTCAGTTTTCTAGTACCTAATGAAAAACACTGAAATTCCCAGTTTCAGATTTACACATACATGTGACCTCGCTGTGAATCACTTAGCAGTCTTGAAATAGTTCAGAAGAACCAATGAATCCGCAAAAAATGTTGACATATTGGTTTTTGTTTCTCTTTGGTCACTTACCTTATTTCATCCTTAATCTTTACAGCCTTCCACATCCTCTGCAACATCAGATGAGAAGGTCGACTATGTCCAGGTGGACAAGGAGAAGACGCAGGCCCTTCAGAACACCATGCAGGAGTGGACGGATGTCCGGCAGTCCAGTGAGCCGGCCAAAGGCATTAAATCCTGACAGAGTCCTAACATGCTAATTCTGGCAGCAAGATAAAAAAAAGAAAACACAATGCACATGGGCCTCCATATCATTTCATTTTCATTCAGACTGGTGTGCCATGACATCTCTTCCTTTAACAAAACATACAATTTAGAAGAAATTTAAGCGATGTTCTAAAATGGAACCCACAGCCATAACAAACCTTTGGTCTTATGAGTGGAAAAATAGCCATTAACCATTAAAAACTTCCTTGCTTGGTAACTATGGATAGAGATTAACCACATCATTTTATCATTATCTATCAGAATGGGCTACATCATAGTTGTGCTTCAGTACGCACATAAAATACCTTGTGTCTTATAAATTGTTTGCAAAAAGGATGAATAAACTTTACTTACAAATGGCTCATGCATATCAAACCCAGAGATAAAATTCATTTCTTTTTACAAAGTATGAATAAATATCAGTTTGACCAGTATAATCAAACCACTGATGTCCTGACCAAGGATAAATCACGATTTCATTTAATAATAAAATTGCTTAGACAAACATAATGCTAAAATTCAAGAAAACCTTATGCTCCTTTTATTCAGATATGTTGTTGTATCTGTTTACAAGAAATTATATTTCCATTGCACATAATGCATACATGCCTAATTACATCCCCATGACATCATTTTATATATAAAGTGACCTTTTCCAAAGCCTATATACTGTAAGTTAATACTGATAAGTCTGTTGTAATTATTGTTACGTGCTAATAAAAATGCAACATTAACTTACAGTAAAAAAACATTAGCACGTCAGTAATATAACCCCAAAACCGACTTAAAGAAGGCTTGAACTCATTTTATTCTATACAGTGAGTAGTTAAATGCATTACTCATAGGAACAGCAGTGGCACATGTTGGTTCTGGGATTTACACTCAACTGTTAGTTGAGTTACCACAATCTCTTTTTCGCCTTCCCCACTTCATGGAAAAAAACAGTTTACAAGACACAAGGTGCAGATCGATCAGTGGATAGTAAAACACATTAGCGCACATTTAGTGAAACACATTTATCAACACCACTAATCTTTTGCCTAACCTTATAAGCGGATGCCTTGTTTTTGAAAGAATATACCAAATATAAACCTCAGATAATACAGTTGCAGCATGAGTCGCATGCAGTTGCCTTTCTCTTCGGAAGTGCAGTATAGGCCACAAATATCCTGGATTGGAAAGTTATCACTGGTGCAGTGTTATCAACATTAACGAATAAGCACTGCATGAAATAAAAAAAAATGTTGCTTTTTCCAGAGTTGAGCGAGCTTACAGTAACGTCTATCTTCTGCAGTCTGACGTATAGATTTTAGAAAAAAGAGGCCTGTATTACATCACCAGTGGCTGAGCAAACATGAGATTTAGCCAAAAAAAAAAAAAATCAACATGTTCTGGTATATGATGTAAAGAACAAGCTTTCCATCGTATAATACTATATTTAAGCTATGTAGCTAAGTTTTGCATTGAGACATTTAACAATGCAGATTTAGATTGCTGTGCATGTTTGGTGAAGAAGATAACAAAAAAACGATCACCCATTCTTCTTGTCTAGCCTTAGCAATAAACCGAAATTGCTTGTCTTTGCCAAACATTTTGTTATAGTAAACAAAATTATTTTGTTCAAGCAACTTTAGATTTCTGCTATGTATTAAATAAGATGTAGAAAAGAATATTGTAATGGCGTCTATGTTAAAGATACTACTGACCTATTTGTCATTCCAGTCAATCAGTTTGGTGCAACTCGGTAAACTCCGGATTAAAATGAGGTCACGACTGTGCATAAGTGTTACATTACTGTGAAATGTTAAACAGACAAGTATTTTAAAGCAAACCAGGTGAATTAGTTACAGCTGTACTATGGATCTAAAAAGATAGATTGGAATTGCAGTAATAAAGAGCATTACATTTTTAAAGGGCAAAAAGCTGCTCCAGTTAGCTATTTTCTTTATGTAAATGCTTTTGTTCTGTTTTTTTTTTTTTTTTTTTTTAATTACATGCAGTTTCTGATTTAAACTACTGTCATAAGAAGCGTTTCGTTCCTAAAAGCGATGAAGGAAATAATTAAAATTGCGTAATGTGTAAAGAATTTAGTTTAAGATTATTGAGAAGAAAAAAAAATCACTCTGTAAGGTCACTTTTTTAGTGCCTCTAGTTTTAGATGTTAATCATATAGAAAGAAGCTTTCCTCAATCGTTCACTTAATAGGCCAAGTGAAATGTTATCGTAAGCTACTGTTTGTGCGTGCGTGCGTACGTGTGTTGTTATTCTGTTTCAGGGTTGTTCTAGAAATTAAAGGTTTTTTTAATTAAAAGTCAGAATTTGAAAATAGAAATGTACACGCAGATGTTGTTGTACATTAAGATAAGTTGTTTAATGTAATTGAAAAACAAATATGCCAGTCCTGTTAGAAAATCTTTGCTTTCACTCAAAGCGATTTCATATTAATTATTATATAAATACTCAATGGGATTCCTCGCTCTTTAATCCAGATTTTTAGCATGTATTTTGGGGCTATCTTTTTGTAACACTGATATTGGAAACCTGTGGAGATGTGCTTTCTGGGGGTAACGGTGCACTGGCAGTTCCCTTCAGCATTCTGTGATTCTGCTGAAAGACTGTAAGACTGAAATCAGTTCTTTTCCATGCCTTTGACTGTGCTAAAACTGAAATGTATAATGTGCTGTCTTTCACTGTGTTGTGTGTGTGTGTGTGTGTGTGTGTGTGTGTGTGTGTGTGTGTTTGCTGTAGTGTGATTGATGACTTGCTCGTTGAGCATGTTAGGAAAAAAATTGTCCAGCTTTTCTTTTTTTTGAGTTCTTCTTAAGTATTGTACACTTGGTCTTATTTCTACTATTACTGTAAAGCCTTTATATACAATTGCTTGTGAATTAATTTATTAATTTATTATGTGTGTTTGCAGGAAGAAAAACCTGTTAGAATGAACTTGCTCTACTAACATTAATTTATGCTACGCATCTTGATCTTTGTGAAGCAATATGCCAAGTGAAACCGGTAAAATGGTGTAATGTGGTACTTTTGGATACAATTAACACTTTTATCCCATGATGATGATGATATATCCTCAGAATGTTGACCAAAATAAACTGCAGAGCAAACATAAGCGTTGATGATCTCTGCCTGATACGATGATCTCTGCCTGATACGACGATCTCCATTTTTTTTTCCAGCAGATGTGAGCAGGCCACATAAATCTGACGATAAAGCAGTTAAAATAAGTGAACCACGGGTAGATAACTCCTTAATGATTAATTCAGCCGGTGTACTACTAGTCAAACATGCAGCATGCATTAAAGTGTCCTAGAAAGTTTTACCCCTATATTGTAAATAATCATATTTTGGGCATCTTTTTGACTAAAATGTCAGTGTTTGGGATTAGTCCACATGCTGATTTAGAATACTTTGTCTTATTTTTATATTAGCTTGAAAATTATTCACTAAAAATGAAGTCAGTTAGTTTAAACTGGATGTAGAAACCTTCACCTTATTACAGTATGTATATTGTGTTTGGCATGAGCCACTCCCTGTGTCTGCTCTTTCTGATCTGACTAAAGCTCATCCCTAAGCCCTACTGACCCCTTCTGGCAGTCACAGCCATGACTCAGTCTGTCCTAATAAACAGCTCCCTGTCTTCTGATTCATGCTTGTGTAATGACAACATGTTTCCACCACTATCTCTCTATGTTCGCTCTGGCCACGCAGTGCTGATGAAGCGTTATTCAGCTGCACTCATCTGGTGTTTACTTCACCCAGCATACTTCAGGAAAAGATGTGAAAGGACAGCCAGCTTTTATGTCTGCATTGCAATTGAATATTGATTTTAAACGGTGATTGTGTTACTAATTGGATCAGCTGAAAGTCAGTGGACTAAACAATCAGGAAAGAAAAAAAAGGGATGCAGTAGTAAACAAGTGCATTCTGTTGCTGTGTGTACGGTGCAGAGGTTACCGCATACCCTATAATAACATTCTACAGTAGCCACTAAATATTATGTTAGATAATAAAAAGGAAGGAAGGTCACTAGCCACTAAATATTATGTTATTATGATATTATGATGGATGGATGAATGGAATGGAAGATAATTCTATTAAAAACATAAAATATCAAAAGACCACATTTATTTTTAATTGGTGCTTCTACTTTTACCTTAAATGGCAATTAAAGCAACTAACAGATGTTTATAACTTCTGATCTAAATCATTCATTTATTTATTCATTCATCTTCTATACCCACTTATTCCCTAATTCGGGGTCACAGGGAATGGTGTCTATCCCAGCCGTCTCTGAAAGGGCAAAAGGCAGGAGGGGTACACCATGGACAGGTCGCCCTTCCATCAGAGGGCCAAACACACTCACCCTCACCTCTATGGGCAATTAAGAATCACCAATCAACCTGGTGGAGGTGGAAGGAAACAGGGGTAACCCTACACAAGCACAGGAAGAACACGCAAACTCCACACAGAAAGGCCCCTTTTTGGTGTGGGGCAACAGAGCTAACCTTTAAGCCACCAACAGTGCTAACCTTTAAGCCACCATGCTGCCTGGCTTAATCTTTTAATTTTTATTATAAAACCTTTGTAAATGAATCATTTGGGGGGCAGCACAGCAAGAAGGGGCCTTTCTGTGTGGAGTTTGTATGTCCTCCCTATGCTTGCGTAGGTTTACTCCGGGTACTCCGGTTTCCTTCCAAAGTCCAAAAACATGCATGTTAGCTTAATTGGTGATTTTAAATTGCCCATAGGAGCGTGTGTGTGTGTGTGTGTGTGTGTGTGTGTGTGTGTGTGTGTGTGTGGCCCTGTGATGTCCTGGCAACCTGTCCAGGGTGTACCCCTCCTGCCTTTCACCCTTTTCAAAGCTGGCTGGGATAGACTCCAGCAGATCCCTGTGACCCTGAATTAGGGAATAAGCGGGTATAGAAAATGAATAAACAATGAACGAATGAATAAATGAATGAATGAATGAATGAATGATTTAGTCACATGACATCTTAAACTATGATGTACAGATCTAAAATTTATATCAATCATAATTTCTTTGTTTTTCCAATATTTTAATAGTTTTATTTTGAAACCTATATTGGCAACTTTAACACAAACGTAAACTTAACGCTAAGCACTTTTTTACTTCCAGATAGATTAATGCAAACAGCACTACAAAAGTACAAAAGATCAATAGGCAACTGTGACTTATTCTGCGCCGCTGCAGTTTTCCAACATCGCTGCTAGAGGGCGCACATGAACCTGACTTTTCTCTAGAGCAGTCGAATAAACAGCAGCAGCCGACTAGAAGAGAAAAAGAGAGGAGGAGTGGAGTGAAGTGGAATCCGCTCCCGCGTTTCTGCACCATTGGTTTAGTAAACGGGAGGAGGCGCACGGAACAGCGCGTTAGACGCGTTTGGAAAGAGAATGACGGAACGGGAACAAGACATTTTATTTAATCCGGAAGCTTCTGGCTTGTGTGGATTATAGCAGGCTGTAATTACGCTTATTAATTAATTCTAAGAGAAACACCGGAGCCGTTTTTGGACTGTATGTTTAGCGTTTTTTTGACTTTAAAACACTGCGAAAATGAACTGCGTTCGCCTGTTCGGAGTGCCACCTTGCATTGGATTTGTAGCTGTCGCAAATGTTAGAAAGTGATAACTTCTGATCTCATTTATTGAAAGAAGATTTATTTCACGTGGGTTGCAGTTTTTTAAGTGTCCTGACTAAGTGAAGCTCGCGCCTGGTGATGAGCAGCTTTGCCTGGGTGTAATTCGCTTTAAGATGCTCTGCGTTCTGCGCAAAAGGAGGCTAAAACTTCTGCGGTAAACGAACGATGGGAGAAGCGGCTCCAGCGCAGGCCACGGCTCCGGGTTTCCCCACTGTCTTAGGCTCGGTGGGTTCGGGTTCCATGGCCTCGGTGAGCCCGGTGTCTGTGCACAGCGCTATAGTGGAGCGGCTGCGCGCACGGATCGAGCTGTGCCGCCGCCATCACTCGGCTTGTGAGAGCCGCTACGCGCGCGGGCAGGCTGAAATCTCTGACCGGGAGCGCGAGGCAACGCTGCAGCTGCTTAGTATTGTACAGCAGGGAACTACGACCAGGAGAGGCAAGGAAAGGAGCGCGAGAGGAGGCGCGGCGCACGGGCCGGACGCAGTCAGAGCTAACGGAGAGCAGAAAACCCGAGAGACAGGAGAGGGAGAACCAAGACTAGCAACACGCATAGCGGTAAGCATCCGAAACAAGGAGTTCAACATGCCTTTACGCTACAAAAAGAGCCTAGAGCGCGCGCTGTAACGCACAATGGCACCACGTGAAGTGGGTATATATGTGTGCGTGCGTGCAAAGACCGAGTGTCCCTACGACAATAGAAATGTCAGATAGTTTTAATGTTGTTGGGACATTTGGGAGGCAAACAAATCATAATCATATGATTAATTACATATCAAAAAAGGATAGTGTGTGTGTGTGTGTGCGCGCGTAGTTATAACCATTACCTTTATGCCTGTTTTGACGCTGGCCAAACTGTGGGCATCTGTTGGTGTTTAGATTTTAGATATTTAAATAAAGGTAAATTATAATGATATGAAACCTAAATTAATGAATAATGCAAATGTCCACTTTACTAAACCCTGTTACAGGAATGGATGGAATTCATTCATTCATTCATTCATTCATTTATCTTCTATACCCGCTTATTCCCTAATTCGGGGCCACCAGGATCTGCTGGAGCCTATCCCAGCCAACAGTCCATCACAGGGCCACACATACACACACTCACTTCTATGGGCAATTTGGAATCACCAGTTAACCTAACATGCATGTTTTTGGACTGTGGGAGGAAACCTGAGAACCTGGAGTAGACCTACGCAAGCACAGGAAGAACATGCAAACTCCACACAGAAAGGCTTCTGCCCGGGAATCGAACCCTGGTTCAAGGCAGCAGTGCTAACCACTAAGCCCCCGAGCTGCCCTTTAGTTAAGCATTTTGGAATAATGTTCAGAATCCTGATTCAGTAAGCAATCTATAAGATTGATGAATCTGCTAGGGTAAATAGAACAGCAGTGGGGTTTTATTATATGTACCCTGCCTTTTTCTTTACTTTTTGCAGTTTGACATTTATTAAAGCTGCTAAATTAATTTACCATTTCCTGCCTGTTAAATAACTCTATACAGTTTGTTCCCCTGGGATTGTTAAACTTGACATTCATACAATGTCAATCTTAAGAGATTACAAATTTCTAAACAAAAACTTTGAGCATCGAGAAGTGTTTTCATGCCATCCACTGTGACAGAACACTATCAGGGGTACTAAAGGATTGAACCATGGCTCTGGTGCATAAATGTTTAATGTCAGGGAATATATTTCCTGTGTACTTAACGTCAAACAAGCCTTGAAAACACGGCTGTTGGGAGGCTGCCCAGTGATTAAGTGCCCTGGGCATCGGGACGCTTTTTGTTATTTCCTAATTTCAAGGTAGTGACAGATCTGGGAACAGTGGGAGGGATCACGTGGAGCGTACTCTCACGGAAAGAGAGACCGGTTTCAACTAGTGGTGTTTGCTCATCTAAAGTTAGATTGAATAGAGATCAGCAGATGCATTAAATGTGTTCAGTGAACCCCTTTGATTATCCACATGGTCAACAACATTTTCCACACATCTGGGTTACAGTGGAGAAGTTTTATTTCAGGATAATTAATCATAGTGTATGATTAATGCCCCTGTAAAAGATAATACGCTATTATGGAATGTTTGGTATATTAATATAAATGGCTATGATTAGCACTAAAATAATAACCATGAAAATAATAAGGAAAGAGGAAATTCCGAGGTATTTGGTGGCGTATTTGGCTTGATAGCTGTGGAGGAAAATGTTGGAGCTGTGCCTGACCCTGGATAAACTCTTCTGTTACTTGAATCCTTAGAGACCACTCTAAATCCAGTATCAAGGTGAGCATCTCACAGCGGATAACACAAATGCTCTTTCATCTGAAAGAGGAACAGTAGTCATGAACAAGGCATACTTTCGCTTTTAGATTTTCCGTTAAATAATCACTCTGTTGTATATGCTGTGGTTTTATGTATTCACTCGTGTATTTTTTTCCTCCTTATTGCATATCACTTGCAGATTTTCTGCTTTATATTTCAGTCTGCGTGCCCGCTTCCAACTACTACCACTCATCATGAAAAGGAAAGTGCGAAGCGAGCTATGAAAAGCCTTACGCTTAAAAAAAAAAAAAAAAAAAAAATGGTGATAATATCCTAGCTATAGAAATAGAACATAGAAACTAGAGTAAATCTCTAGTGGAATTGTTTACACCGCTCAAATCAAAAACAATCCCGGCTCATCTGTGCTATCTTTCCTAGCGGCAACTTTGGGAGGCGCCCCTCATGTACTCGTCATGTTTTATTCACAGCCCATGAGATGTCTGAGGCTTTAAAGACCACCGAATTGTTCAGCATCTACATTTCTTAGTTTAGTTTACACTACAGGTTTATGGCAGTTCTATCCAGTCAGAAATTGATTCCAAAACTAGCCGCTTCTACGAAATTCAAACCTTATTTGCTCTAAGCAGAAATAGTGAGGAACAAATGTTCAGAAAAAAAAACAAAAAAAAACTCCAACCCACACACTCCAAGGGAGGTGATCAGTGAGAAGCACAGGCTGGCTGTCATATGGCTAGAGCAATGTCATTTGCTTCATCCAACTGCATGTGGCTAAATTCAAATACCAGCCGTGTGTTGAGGGCTTGGATTTATCCCCTAGGCATCTGGTAGCTATGATTCAAGTCCAAGGCTTTAAACTGTGGCGAAGCTACATTCTGTATAGTCCACGTAAGAGAATGCATAGGGGGAACGTCGGCCTATTAAGGCTGCATGGTGACATTTAGGTTTTGTTTGTAAATGTAACCAGCCTTAAATGAAGAAATAAATTAATAAAGAACATAAGAGACAAGATTAGATATTTTTAATTCATGCCTGTAAAAAAACCTAAAACAAATGGCAGCCTAGTGTATTTGTGTGTTTAATATGATGACTAGAGCTTGCGCTACTCAGACTTTTCAATCAGTTTGGAAGAGCTTACGTTATAAAATGGCCCTAAATATTGCCAGCCATGCAATTTGTAGCTAAATACAGTCAGGCTTGTCTAAGGTCAGAGCTGCACTATGTACCTGTACATGTCAAGCAGTTCTTCCTCAACGCTATCCCTTTTCATGCTTTATGTAAATCCATAAACTCAGAAAGTACCTTAAGTCTTCAGGGTTTGTGCTGAAGAGGGAAAGGAGGGACAGGCTCACCATGTCCTTCGACAGGTAGTGTGCTTTGTGTGGCTTACCAGAAATTCGACTCCTGTGGGAACCTGCGTGTTCAGGTGTGTATGCATTTATGCATGCCGGTTAAAAACTGTGAATCAGTGTTCAGCAAGAAAACTAGCTTTTTTAATTATCACTATTTCTGACAAAAGTTTAAACGGTGGTGCCTTATATTCTTATACTAAATAAGTAGTGAAAATGTGAATAAAACTGGATATTCTCTTTACTCAGAGCAACTAAATAAAATGTTTGGTAAAAAAAAGCTATTGAAATGGTGACTGGGCTAACATTTAGCAGATTTTATCCATAAATACGTCTGGCTAAGGCACTGTAGATTTATTGCAACAGAACTAAATGGATAAAACAGAGTCACATAACACTTGACCTTATTGATATTTTATCAGAATGGAAAAGCAGCAAACTAAATGAATAAATGAATCTGTAGTGACCAAAACAAGATCTGAAAGTAAAAGGGAAGTGGTGGCTTAATCATTAAGGTGTTGGACCGATACCCGGAAGACCGGGGTTCGATTCCCAGCACCACCAAGCCACCAACGCTGGGCCCCTGAGCAAGGCCCTTAACCCCAATTTGCTCAGTTGTATAAAAGAGATAAATGTAAATCGCTCTGGATAAGGGTGTCTGCCAAATGCTGCTAATGTAAATGTACAAGAAATTGTAAAGATCGACATGGTCAAATAAAAATAAAAGTAGATGCTGTGACTGAAAGAAGAGGAACAAATGCCAGTTATTAATTGTGGTGTAACTAAGGTTTTGAATTGATTCAATTGTTAAACAACAATATGTTTAACACAAAAGCCATTTTAGAGAAGAGATCATTCGAAAAATTGACACCTATTCACCTTTTTAAAAGGGTCATGATCCTTTCCAAGCTCCTAATGTCAGTAGTGGGCTCCTGGGCAGGAATGCTGGGTCAGATTCAGGGGCTTTTTGGCTAGATCAGAGTTCAGCACTGTTTACATTACAACACAGGATATTTTTTTCGGGGCAGCCAAACTTGCTTGCTGTTCCCAGGCTCGTCGCTCTCAGCCTCACAAAGTCTTGAAAAGGAGCACAAGCGCGCTCTTTTTCTTTTATTCCTTCTTTTCTGTTTGCCTCTCTCTCCCACTCCTTTACACAGTCTCTGCTCAGTCCTCTGGGGTCAAAGTCATTTTAGCTGATATTCTTCTTTTCTGTACACAGGAATAAGTGCTTATTCTATAACTGGAAGCAATTGCAATGAGCAAAATTATTTTTTTTTGCCCTGTGATACAGTATATGAGGCGGTATCAAAAAGTTTTAAGACATACCATAGCATCAATAGCAACACAAGGCTGTGCTCCCTGTGACTGTGCGTGCAGCCTTCAGCCTTATGCTGACATCTGTTGCCATTATCAATATCAATAGCGTCGATATTCTAACTTCTAGTACATTTAAAATGTTGTATATTTAAATTACGTTTTAAACTAATTTATGTTTATGATAATATTTCATTAAAACCCTCAATGTGTCGCACAACTTCCTCCTCCACTTCTTCTGTTGTTTCACAAGCGAGAATGTCGGAAAATTAAGGGTGCCGCTTCCCCCGGATTCTTAAAAAAAGGAGCGAAGCGAATTACTTGGTCGGTGGTGGATTTTATTGCCAAGGATTTGGGCCTGTTTTCTGTCGTAACTCCAGGGCCAAGGTGCCCTTACGGCATTATTTAAGTGTTCTTTTTAATTGTTCTAATAATCTGACGTTTCGATGTTTTATACAGAACGCAACTTTGTTATTGAAAAAAAAATGTATAAACCCAAATCATTTTTTAAGATTTTTAAGAAATTTTAACTATAAACAAAAAGCATAGAAACTACAATTCTGGTTAAAATGTAAAGATGTAACGATGCATTTACAACAGCAGAAGAGGTAGAAAAAAGTCTAGATTAAGAATCGATTTTGCAATCAGGTTGTGACTCCCAGAACTGGAATCAGATAAAGTACCTAAAGATTTCCACCGCTACATGTATGTGTTTAAAAGAGCATGATTCGGGGTCATGGGGATCTGCTGGAGTCTATTCCAGCCATCTCTGTAAGGGCGAAAGGCAGGAGGGGTACACCCTGGACAGGTCACCAGTCCATAATAGGGCCACACACACACCCTCACTCCTATGGGCAATCCAAAATCACCAATCAACCTAACATGCATGTTTTCAGCCTGAGCGAGTAAACCGGAGTACCTGGAGTAAACCAACGCAAGCACAGGGAGAACAGGTAAACTCCACACAGAAAGGCTCCCGCCTGGGAATAGAACCCGGGACATTCTTGCTGTGAGGCAACAGTGCTAACCACTAATCCAATGTGCTGGCCCATAAACAGTTTTAGTAAAACATAACATGTAAGGAACAAAACACAGTGTGTCTTTTTGTCATAGTAACATAATAAAGGCCATGTGATGGCTTGAAGCACAATAATTTCATAGTTTCAAGGAGCATGTTAAAGTGTTTTATTCCCTTTGTGCAAAAGCAGCTGACCAACAATTTTACACGTTGGCTGTTTTATCTATTTAGGGTTTGATTTAATGAAAAACGTTTGTTTTGATAGCAAGTATAGCATTAGGAATAGTAATATAAAAAGATAAGCTAAGAAAGTGCATACATCTTGGTAACAGATTTAGTTTTATCTCAGGTTTTATAAAGCACTGATACAGGAGACTCCTTCCTTCCATAAAGGTGAAATAATCATTCAATTTGCCGTATATGTAGTGTGTTTAAAGCGTGAGGCGGAAAGTGAAATCTGAACCTGCCACCTAATATGTTTATGTGGGGACTCACGTGCACCAAACAGGTTCTGTACAAATGTGTGTACCTCAAAACACTTATGAAAAAATGACCTATTTTAAAAACTAACTGTTTCTGGATATTTATCTAGGTGTTGGAAATAGAATACTGACCTTCGGAGGTTAGAGAAAATACTGAACATTTAAAAAGAGCATCTTAATATTTTTTTCTGCTAAAGAAGGTGAAAAGAGTTAGCTATGTCCTTCTTAAGGTATAACTCCTGCTCATAATAAATTCCTTACACCATATTTCCATTAAGTACATTTCTCATGTGTCAGCCCAGTTAAAAAAAAAAAAACAGCCAACCGCAGAAAAAAAAGAAGTAGAAATCACTGTCATATGGACATTCTTTTTTTGGCCACACAGCAAAGTGAGTGGCATCACTTACTGATCCATAGTTGGTAAAAGCTTTTGGATTCAGGAAATAACGGGGCTACACCATGCTTCTGAGAAATGTATTTAAACTAGTAGTAATGATACTGCCCAATACTGAAACTGTTACTAAAGAGTAAACAATTATAATGAAAATATGAACCAGCGCTCCCTTACGAAATTCTATCTATCTCCTAAATATTTCTTTCAATATATAGCAAAAAAACTTTTTCCAATATCGAACAGCCCTGACAGTAAATGTGCTAACAATACTATCATTTATGGCACAATGTTGATGCGTAATGTTGATGTTTTTCTGAACATTTGCAGTTTTTCTATATTATGATGTGACATTTGACTCCGGCTCGCAGTTCTGCTACTTAATTGTGACCACTGTTTTGCAACAGAATGCTGCCTGAAGTCGTATATAAATGTTGACTGTGTTTACTTGACACCCAGACTGGTGTCATCTCTAAAGATCAGTTCACAAGCTTTTTGATCGAGAAAGCTGTAGAATCTTAGAACACAGTAAACATATTAGATCTTAGTATATATTGTATATGGGTCCAAAGAGTCCAACGATGCAACAGTAAAAGTTTCAATAAATAGCAGTGATTTATTATTAACAACGTAAAATTATAATTTTGGAAAATATAAAAGAAAATATAGTTTTTATGTAACACCTTTTTTAATAGGTCTTTTACATATGCATATTTTGTAATTGTGTTTAGTAGTCTGTCTTACTTATTGGAGTATTTTCTTGAGTTTTATTGTTTGATGGAATACTGAAGAATATTCTTGTATTTTTAGCAGATTTTTTTGCCTCTCTGAGTGAAGAGGTTCAGATCCGGTAAGATGCACACAAGTCTACTTTGTTTACCACATTGATTTCTAACATAGGCCAAGTGTGCTGCAGGCATCCTATATTTTTTTGTATAAAAGGTGGCAACCCTACACATGACTGTCTATCTGAATATTCTGTCAAATCTGTAAGCTCACAACTCCAATGTGTTATTAATTTATTTACTTATATATTTTTACACTATATAGTTTAAATATTTACATCACTAGTTATTTAGTGGTTGCATGTAGTCCTGCAGCAAAATGCTCCTGCGGGAAACAAGACTGCACCCATGGGTCAGTGTACAGGCTTCAGCTGCCTGCATCCGCATCAGGTGCCAAATAACTTCCACTTAAGACCTTTCCTGCCTACTTTTAGTAGGGGCACTGGAATTCGGTATCTCTCATTGGCTTGGGGGAAAGCCTCAGCGCCTTTATCTATGTCACTGTACTGGGAGACACTCGGTTACACCTTGGGCATCTGCACGTACCCTAACTCTTTGAGTCCTGCCACGTTAGCATATGCTAACTGGTTGTCGCCGAGGAGGTGCGCCGAATATGCCATCTTCCAAAACATCGACACCTCTGTTTGGAGGTCTGGGAAAATAGGAAAGTCCCCTTTCAGAGATGTCTGCCATGGTTTTAGCAGCTTCTCGTACCCTGAGAAAAGAAGCCTAAAGAAGCCTAAAACGAGAAAAAACTGCAGTGTGTTTCTGACTCCTCTGTTAGCACAGAGCAAGCTGGAGGCATCTGAGATACATGTAGACCCATCTCAGGGGGTACGCAGCTGGTTGCTCTCATCAAAAAGAGCAAGCCTGGAGTGGAGCATGCGCAATCTCAACAGCTTTCACTGCGGGCATTATGCTCCCTCGAGAGCCAACCTAGCATGCTCCACTCTGAGTCAGGCTACACATTCTTTATGCACAATGTGTACATCTCTTTACCTGCTACCGTCCTCATTTTCCTTTTGGCATGATTCATTTGAAATTTCGCAAACCATGCGCTAAAGAAAAGAAGACTGACCGCGCTGGGTGCTCGTCTTTGTATTTCCTGGTCGATGTTGATGCTCCTTTCCATGTTCCGCTGTGTTTATGACGTATCACTCTCCGATTTGTGTGATTTCGCACGTGTTTCAAGACTGTGGTCATGCAGGAAACGTTCCCATAATGGTTCGCGCGGCTCAAATTCCTAAAGACAACATGCAAAACTTTACACAGATAGTATGCTGAGCTCAGGGTACTTTGGCAACACTACCCACCGCACTAGTGTGTTTTGGTATAATAAAATTTGGGCAGGAAAATTATGGGCTAAGACTACCTGCTGTAGACACTAGTGACTAAACATCTCTTATGTGTTTCATTAAAAATATTGTATACTCTGCTTTAGGATGACTTAATAATATGTATTAATGATGAAGAAATTTAAGCACTTGGCAGGAAAAGGCTGGAATGTGCTTATCAATCTGGATTCCTAGGTGACAAGGCTATAATAAAGGAAGAATATTATATGGCTAAGAAATCTACACCAACAGTTGAGCTTAGCTAGTGCCTTTCTTTTTTCTCATTTAATCTCCTGCTCATTTGATCATAAGTAAGTGCATGCTGTACCACTGACCAAATCACACTAGATAAAAAAGTATAGCTGTGTGTTGTAGAATATGCAGTGAAGGTGCCTCACAAAACGGTTTGATAGACAATATTGGTTAAACATTTGCGAAAGGCAAACCATGTCCCACCTTAGAAATACTTTTTCAACATGACAATGCCCCTGTGCACAAAGTTATAAACTGGAACCTATTAATACTCTTGTGGCAGGATTTGAAAATCCCCACAGCCATACTCCAGAAAAATCCACACAGCCATACTCCAGAAAAATCCACACAGCCATACTCCAGAATCTACTAAACAAGTGTCTAGGTTATTAAAGGTGCAAGGGTGAGACTTGGTGTCTTTGATGCAATAAAAACCTTGAAAACCAAGAATGAACTCCATCAAATCCATAGCAATTCTTTCTGAACTATTTGGTATTAGGCAGTAATATAGAGACTCAAACCTGCATTTAGTTCAAGTGCATACAAATGTCTGGACAGTCACTAAAGACTTAAAGCCTAGCAAAAAAAATTGGATTTACCATATGTTAAGAAGTAATGACAGTAAGATAGTAAAACCTACCTACAAAAACAGTACTTGACATTCGATTATATTCATAGATCTATATTTACAAGGGTTTTAATAAAGGAGGTAATTTAATGCCACAGATTGGATCACAGTTCCAAGACACGTTGCATTAACTGATTTTATTAGCAGGGCATTGCATTTCTTCTGCCATAAAAGACCTCTCATTAAATTTACATAAATGGGCTCTTAAAAAAAGAAGAATCATTTACAGAATCATTTAAATGAAGTCTATATATACAGAGTGGACATGGCTATATTTAAAGTTATAAATCCACACATTCAATTTCTCTTTAACGTCTGTAATAACCCTAATACATCTGTTTGGACCCGATAAAACAGGACCATGTAGCAAGTCATTTATACTTTAGATAGCGTATTCGTATCAAGCATGTGAACACATGTGGTCTTGTTCAGAAAGCTGGGTGAGTCAGGAGGTGCTGGTGAATAAAAGATGAACAAGCAGAGAGTGAGTATGAAAAAGACACTAATAAAAAATGTGGAATTTGAACAAATCTTTACTTAAAAAAAAAGTGTTTCCAGACGTAGTTTGTAGTATTTAAATTTGACCAACAATCAAATTAGTCTTTAATTGCTGCTAATCATGTGGAATTTTTTTGTGTTAGTATTCTGTTAAGAAAAGCAGAACGAGCTGTAGATAGTGGGCAAATGGTGAAGGCAGAGGAAAGAGAAACAGAGAAAGATGGGTGAGGACCTACAGCTGGAATGCTGCATGTTTGCGTTGTGAGGTGACAGTGTCTGCTCCTGGCAAGCCTGAGCTCTGGCGCCTGCTGCCCTCAGCCTCCCTTCCAAAGACACAGAACCTCTGCTGTTCTCCCGTTTTCTCCCCCCCCCCCCACTCTCCCTGTCTCTCTCTGTCTTCCCCCTCATTCTATCCTGTGCCCTTACCAGAGATCAGCTGAGGACTCACTTAGACTCCATAATCCTGTCTTTTGTACTGTCTTTATAATTCCTATTTGCCCATAACTTTAAGAAATGTTTAAAAATGAAAGAAAATAGGTTTTTTGGCAAGATGTATACCTATTTTCTGCACTGTGAACATGAGGGAAAAGTGTTATCCAGGTAGGTTTGTATCTGTTTTTTATTACGATTACCAATTGTCAGTCTGACTCCAGAGACAAAAGAACCAAGCAAAAGGTGGTAAAACATACAGTTTGTTTAGTTAGGAAACCTTAAAGGATTTTATGTTTTTTTTCTTTATTTGCTCATAAAATAAATCCTGGCCAATTCCCACCCAATATAGCAATTCCTATACACAACAGTCGCCAACAGGAAAGAGTAACACGCTAACACACGCCAGCAAACCACACTCTGATCATGCTGTGAAACAAGGCAGCGCTAACACACTTGGAGGAAGATAGATAGCTTACTTTATTTATCTCAGAGGGAGGTACCTCCACCGTACTCTACATTTATGAGCCTAAAGACGCCTGGCATGAAAGTTTGTTTACCTGAACAATTAAAATAAGTCTCTTGAATGCTTTTGTTACATTTATTGGTGGAATGAGTACTAAAAAATTGCTACTTAAGTAAAAGTATTGCTATTCAATATATAGTTTATTTGAGTACAAGTAGAAGTACAGAAAAATAATATGACTTAGATAAGAGTAATATGTAATATGTGATTTTAACCATTTCAGTCGCAAAAAGTTGATCTTAATTCAAGACTTATGGGCTATTTTATGTGCTGAAGTCTAGTTGTTTTTGCTGAATAATTTTGAAAAAACCAAAAGCTGAAGTTCCTCAAAAAGGGAGCTGCTAATTGTTGCTCATGGTATTCAGCTGCACCAGAAAAAATATGTTTGATATTCAAATTTCTTTTGGTTTATTGGATGTAATTAATAATCCCAAACCAGCTTTTTTCAATAATTGTGATAGTATCTAAAGTGATTTCACAAAGAATCCTTTTTGGAAAGGTTAAACACCATTTGTTAAAGAATTATTCGTTATTGAACTATGAAGTGTGTTTATCAATAAAAATATCCAATGTAAACAGCTTTCTGAAACTATGAAACTGTAAAATTCAGGTGTGTTTTTTATGCATTGATACACTGTAATTCCACCACATCCTGTGGCTTTGCAGCACAGCATCTATACTGCACTCTTATTCAGATCAGCATGGGATGTGTCTTGTCAGTACACTGCTTGTCAGTCTCAGCAGAGCAGCAGGATAAGAAAGAACAGTACTAAGTGTGTTCTGTGATAAACAAGCGTGTTTATCATGTATCCCCCAGCTCAAGCTCCAGTGTCAGTTTGACTTGTTGACTCATCAAAAAGAAGAACCTGTTCTGTCTGGTAGCTGTCAGACCTGTAACCGATGGCAGTGCCGGGGCAAATAGCCTGCAGGCCGTTGCCGAGAGTTTCACTTACTGTGTATTTCTCAAATCAATCCTAATCATTAAACATGCTACAATACATGCTCATGTTCAAACTGTGATGCTGCATTGGTCTCGTAACTGTTCGAAATGGACTGTGTGTGCGGGTGTGGGTGTGTGTGTGTGTGTGTGTGTGTAAAAACAAGTGAAATAAGAACATTCCTTCCTCTCCCACTCCCGTTCTCCCCCCTCTGCTCATTTCTGCCTCCCCACCCCCTGTTTCCTTCCTGTTCTTATTTTAGAATTTATTGGATGTTTTTTCTCCACATCCGGCAACAAAGAGAGGATTGTGCCATATCCTAACTACACACTCTTCCGTGGCAAGGAAGGGGCATGATCAAATATTTTCACAAAACAGATAAATCTTCCTCCACACACACGCACACACACCAAACACACACAAACACGCACACACAAATACACAGAGTAAATATTAAAAAAAGGTTTACCTCAGTTTCACCTTAACTTCAAATCTTGTTACTTTATAATTTTGACGCTAATTATATCGGCCATTTGCTCCTCTGCAAATATTTGTTTTAATAAGCGGTAGTGTGTTTAAACTCATGCACAAATCAGTATCCAGATTTTTCTACTAGATTCATAAATGCTGAGTGTCTGGAGAAGTCTTTCTTTAAACTACCTTAAAGTACTTTTTGTCCCTGGGATCTGCATGCAAATATAGTAAAATGATAATTCAGTTTAATAACTGGCTATATATACATATAGCTGTACATTTGAAATATATAATACTAATATTTCAACATAATTCCTATTTTTCCAGCTTCGAAAGTTTTAGATCTAAAAAAAACAAAAGCAAAAGTACGGATGAGTATGGGAGTAATCAAATACATGGCTGTACTACAAAGTGTCAGCGGAAATGAGTATCGAGTTAATAACTTTTTTGCAATCATGTGATTCGGATGATGCAAGAAATCCTGATGGGGAGCCGGAAGTAAAACTAACACAATGAAAGACATAAAGGAAAGTTCTTAGTGTAGTAGTTTAAACAGTATTTCAGAGGAAAGATATATAACGGGACATTCACCATACATGTGGGCCGTTATGCTTATACATTATATTTATATATGCATCTCAATAATTTATACATCTCAATAAATACTGCCTATTTGACAGTGGATTAGTAGTTAGTACTGTTGCCTCACACCGAGAAGGTCCCAGATTTGTATCCCCAGCATGGGTCTTTCTGTGTGGAGTTTGCATGCTTTTCCAGTTCGTGCATGGGTTTACTCCGGGTACGCCGGTTACCTCCCACGGTCCAAAAACGTAAGTTTGGTTAAATGGTGATTGTAAATTGCCCATAGGTGTGAGTATGAGTGTGTGTTGTTGTTTTGTCTGTATGTGGCCCTGCAATGGACTGGCGACCTATCCAGGATACCCCTGCTTTTCACCCAATGACATGTGGGTATAGACCAATAAATGGATGGATGGATGGATGGATGGATGGATGGATGGATGGATAAATGGATGAAATATGGATGGATGGATGGATGGATGGATGGATGGATGGATGGATGGATGGATGGATGGATGGATGGATGGATGGATAGATGGTGGGCGGTCGAGCAGATGGATGGATGGATGGATGTTGTTTTGGATTTGTTGAATAAATGAATCACATCCTTACATTATCTTAACTTTATCTTTATTAGGGCTATAGTGTTTAGTCAAACACATAAGCATTCATATCATTCAAAAAATATAAGAGACATAAATGTTTTTATTACTTATTTAATAAAGTATAATGTCTATAATGTCTATATTAAAAAAAACCAACTACAGATATATAATTTAAATTCTATAGAAGTGTCAAAAGGCTATATAAAACTGAATAAATAGTTACATTTAATTGCCAATAATAAATATTGTATTATGCTTAAGTTTTAAAATGTTTGAAAAAAAAAAAAAAAATATATATATATATATATATATATATATATATATATGTTATATTATATATATATATATATATATATATATATATGTGTGTGTGTGTGTGTGTGTGTGTGTGTGTGTGTGTTAATTTATAGTTGTAGTTATAGATCTGCTTAATAAGTCTATAAAATATAAATCTTAGAAGTGTGAAACTGAAACAGTGATTAATAATACAGTATGAATACAATGATCTTCTAGTAAAGTGTTCTAAGCCCTGCAGTCCTCCTGGGTGGTGTTTTAAAGTTTTTATGGAAATACCATGGAGTTAGTGGGAAGATTTTTCTTCAGCCCTTAGAAGGATCACATATTTTTTCTGGTTCACATGGAGCCTACGCACATGTACACACACGCAGACACACAAGATTTTCTGAAACTTCTGCAACCTTGAACTCTCAGTGCCACTGTCAGAGGCTCCCTTGGCATATTGTAAACACAGCTGTACAAAACCACCAAACCCTGCTAACACATCATGATAAGTAAATAGCACTGCTGGAGTTGAAAAATCTAATACATTTTGATTTTTTTGCCACTTCTGTGAATTTTTGGTCCTTTTTCTGCCTGGATCAGTTAAATATTTAATATTTAATCATATTTGTCTCTCCATTGGGTTATCTGTTGTCAGGCTAATTGGAGTGTCGAAAAAAAAATAAACACAATCCATAACAATGGAAAATATGCAACTGAATCCTTCCAAATACAATATGCTTGCAGTTGCTTAGCCTGTATAGATGAGCAAAATGATCGATGATGGGGGAAGGAGCTGTTTTGTGTGTATGCCTTCTCTTTTCCCATGTTCTTGGCTGGTTTTAGTAGGACCTCTGCTGTGGAGTCTGCAAGTGACTGCCAATACTGGACTGCAGGCCTTATTTGGAATGTAAGATGTGTGTGGGAGTCGACTGGGGTTCAATTTCTGCTGCTTATTCTTTTTTTTTTTTTTATTGTAAAATCGCTTTATAATGTGCTCTTTTATTAAACAAGGAACCAACTCAAAACCAGTCTATATGTCTTGTAGTGCAACTATTGCATCCATATTGAAATCATTCAATTGTATGTTTTTAGTTGTGGTGGGAAAAAATAGAGTGTGGGCTCCACTGCGAAGATCAGTATTGTATATTAAAAAAAACAATTTAACTATGTTGGGAAAAAAATTTCCATTTATTATGACTGCAAATTGCCCTTTGGCAACTGTTATGCTTTGTCTTTCAGCAGAACCAGTTTTTTAAGCTCTGAATACAGCAACGTACTCAGATCCAATGCTGATCGTCCCGTTGGAGATTTACCACATGCAGATTTCTGTGAAGCGATACAGAAACCATATAATTATAGACACTTTGGAAAAATCTCTTTATCTGTTAAAATGGGGCAAACCGACACTAACACACATTCTATAAAGTTACAGGGGCTGTATAGCTGAACATTTTATTTCTGTCAGCGTTACTAAAAGTACACAATTTGAGAGGTTTCTGCATGGAAAGAGGCCCTATAGTTTGCTGTTTGTTTTTTATTACATTATGTAATTTTTGCAAAAGAGTTATCTTTCTTAAATAAGATATAGTAGTTCTATTAAAGGAAACAGCACTTACTAAGGTAGAAATACTATTGTTTTTGGTTGAATTAGATAAGCACAGTATTTGAAGGTAACTAAGAGGTAACTGAATAATAATGTGTTCTAAACTAATACAAATTCACACATTAACACGTTAATTCTTGGTCGTTTTCTTGCCTCTTTTTCTCTTAAAGCAACAATAATGTTGAAAGCAGGAGCGTTTTACTGGCATGCAGGTGTAAGCAAGCAATCAGATATGAAGCTCACTAGTTTAAACCAGATATTTAGAGCTAAATATGCAGCACTATGTGATGAATTTACAGCAACTGTATTGGTATATGGTCAGGGGCCAGTGGAATAAATTAGGCTTTTAGTTTTATTATTTAACATAGAAACAACAATATCCTTTATAATATTCTTCAGGTTCATAAATTTGAGAAAATCTTTCTGTCACAAATAACTATCGTTAAGTTAAATTAAAAAATTCATCTAAATTTATGTAAATTCCAGGGCTGATTTTTACAGACCAATCTGACAATTAGACATTAGACATTTATTGAGATTTAGAGCAGTAAACTAATACGGTTAAAATGACAATTAATTACACTTTTACTACACAGATATAGGCAGACTGAGATGGCTGGGCATCTCATTCAGTGTATATTACTGTTTGGTATACCTGTGGCAGGCTCCAGACTCACATCTGCCTAGAATAAAGTGGCTCATGAAGATAAATAAATTAAAATAATAAAGAAACATATTTCGCGTATGGCTATGTCAGCTGTGTGGACATGTGCTTCGGTTGGAGCAATTAGATCGATCGTAAAGATCATGCTGATGTTAGAAATGACTGTTTGCTGTTTCTGTGTTATATTGACATGCATATTCATTTAGATAGTGCCATAATTCATTTTGACAGTCCAGCACAGCTGCACCATTGGATAAGAGCCAGATGTTAATGAAATGAGAGCAAGAGAGAGGGGGCAGGAAGCAGTTCGGCATGCCATAGGCGACTCTTTGAAAACAGGAAAGCAGCTTCCCTTTTGCTTCCCGTGGCAGTGAGATGGGTGGTGGGGAGACCCTGGGCTTCGGGCCGTCTGCTGGGAAGAAACCTTTTCATTGGAAATGGTTTTGTCACTTTTCAATGTTAGCTTGACACACAGTTTTTCTTCTATGGGTTAAAACTATTAAAACTCATGATGTTTGTATTACTCTAAAATGAACCAGGCAGCTCTAGTACAAAAGCTAGTTATAAATGATTAGGTCTTCATATAAAAAATCATATAAATTACAACATGGTTATACCTTTAGAAATTAAAAGCAGTAGAGGACAAGATACACCCATCTTACATTTCTGTTACAGCTGAAGCTGCTTAGTTATATGAAAATAATGCATATTATGCACAACTGACATTCTATGGCACTCGGAACCATGTTTCCTGATGTTCAAGGGCTGCCTTAGTGAAGCTGTTCAGATTGTAAAAGCCAGAATCATTTCATGTCCTGTTACTTAGCTTTGCACAGTGTTCTGTGCTTGTTGTTAGCCACTCATAGCACTTATCGCTGCAATCTTTAAAATAAAAAAACTGCAAAAAATCTTTCTGGCTTTTGTAATTGAATCCAGTTTAAGTGTAGGAATTTCTTTCAATTATAATTTTTTTGTCTGTAAAAGCATGCCTTTAAATATGTTTAATTATCGGTGCCGATACTTTAATACTTTATTACACATCAGATGTGATGTCTATTAACTAAAGTGAAGCACTATTTGAAGTGCTGCCCCAGAACTACTTAATGTAGGATATTCCAGTTTAACCGCAACAAAAGTAATCACATCCAATTTTGAGGACATTACACCATTAAAACTTAATTAATTCATTATAATTATACTAAATAATAACTTTTTTTACACAATTTTTAGAGCCATCCGAAAAGACTGGCCCTGATGGCTCGCCACTGACTATTACCAACTATCGACAGAGTCACTCAGACTCACTAGCTCTTAGATTTAACAAACCCATATTTAATTTCCTTTTCACACACTTGCTAAAGCAAAATGTGTTCTGTTTGAGACAGAAATATTGAAGAAGGAAAACAGCACTTACTGAGGTAAAAATACTTGGTTATTTTTTATTTGGACTAAAATACACCAGATTTAGGGAGGCAACTGAATAGATATGCATTATTGAGAAACAGATAATGTGTTCCAAACGAATACAAACTCAGATATTAACAGGTTAATTATTGCTCGCTTCTTGCCTCTTTTTCTGGCATGCAGGGGTAAGCGAGCAGCCAGATATGAAGCTCACCAGATAGAAGCGGATATTTAGTATTTAGTTCTGAATATGCAGCACTACGTGATACATTTACTGCATCTATAGTGGTAAATGGTCAAGGGTGCAGTGTAATAAATTAGGCTTCTAGTTTTATTAAAGTGGTAGTGCAATGGTTAAGACATTGAATTGCTAACGGGAAGATTGGTTTGATTCCCAGCACCACCATGGTACCACTGTTGGGTCCCTAAGCCAGGCTCTTAACCCCCAATTGCTCGGTTGTATAAAAGAGATAAATAAGAGATAAGTCGCTCTAAATAAGTGATATAGAACTTCAAAAACTTTGTAACTTGTAACTTGAAGTCCATGCGCAAACACTACAGAAATTAAATGAAGGGAAAAAAAGAGTGATACAGAAAAATATACAGAACGACACAAAACGATGGACCGAGTCAGCTATCAGTAAATGAAGACAACACTGAAATGAAACACCGGTGCAGTGCACATGAGCAGAAACTACCACTAAACTCTGAGAACACTACGCTTTTGTAGCAGACATTCTACAAGAGATACTAAAGGTCTTTTGTTTGCAAAGGTTCTGTCGATTAGCTTGCCAAAATATTGAGTATTTAGAGGTCAGTGAAGCAAATTATTGCAGTTTTTCATGTTTTAACTACTGCGATGAGGCAGAGCTGTAATGGCGGTTAATATCAACACATTTCAGTAAAGTGCGTTAGCAAAGAGAGACTGGTAATTCCTAATTACGTTAGGTTGAAAATTATTCCTGAGCGCACCGCAATTTTCTCATGAAAGGTTTTGCATCATTACACAAAACAATTTTATTTGCATATGCCCTTCATCCATATTGACTTATCCTTAAAAACTAAGATATCCTGATGGTAGTACAAAAAAATAGGTTCTAAAAGTAGTAGAGGAAATAAGTATAGCAAGAAAAGAACAAATAAATTAGTGTTTATTAAGGCACAGGATAAAAAGAAAAGTCTTTTCAAGCAGAGAACAAGTAGAAAAAGTTCTCTTGCCTCTTTGTGGATAATGGGCAGGTCGTGCAGTAAAGGATAGAGGTGATTAAGTTTGGATTTTATTTTTTCTCAAAAATGTCAGTAGTATTATCAAAATACAGCAAACATTTAATGCTGCATTATGCTTTCATTTTGTCCTAAAAACACATAAATCCACTAAGTTGTCGATTACAAGCACAGATTGTTTGACAAAAATGGAAAAGCAGACATGGGTAATGGGTAAACTACCTTTAATTTGCCCAAAGACAGGAATAATATAATAGTAACATAAAACCTTCTTAAGGGTGAAACCCAAGAAACTCAAATACAAAGACAGCAAACAGCTTTAATCTTATACATTATGTGCCTACAAGAATAATATTCCTTAAAAAAAAATTATTATTTATACTTTTTTTAAATTATACTATAAATTTTAAACATTTTCCCAACATTAAGCAAGAATTGACAGTTAAAAAGCATGGACTCTAAGCATTTAATGATACTCAATATTTGGTTTTTGAGTGTTAATACTGAATTCATTTATTTTAACTGTATTAAAACGGTTAACTTTATCCTGAGATCCTTTAAATGAAATATACAAAAACGACAAATAAAGGTACATAAACACTTGTTTTATAATCACATCCAAGCAAAGATAACATTTATACAATAACCACACTGCATTTATGTAATAAATTCAGATTTAGCTACTCAGTCGATGCTTTGAACAAATCTCTGCAGCATTTGCACTGTGCCAAGGGCATATTTTACATCGGATGTCTTTCTGCTTAGGTTGAATGTGGATGACAGCAGTGTCATATATTCAGAGGCTAAAAGAGAAATGCAGAGATGGACATGTAATGTGAAAGATTGTCACTTCTAGGCTGATAGACTCGCTCTTGATATGACTGTGGGTGTGTCTGGAATAGTAGATGTCCTGAACACGCTTTAGTCAGTCAGTCCACAGGTTTGCGTTAGTTCTTGACACAATGTGTAATGATAAGGATTTATTCTTTTACAAGGTTAAATGTGGATATTAAATTTGTGAACTATATCTTGTCAGCAGGAAAAAATGTTAACTTGCTTGATTTTGCCTCTGTGATTTTTGATCTTATTTGTTTATTCATCAAGCCACGATCCTCTGAGTAATTAAAGAGATAATAAGTCATTACTCAGTTAGATCCTTTGTCTTGTTTCATTGGAGTAGTACACTGTCATCGTTTGTGCATTCCTGAAAGCCAGGACATGTGTACACAAGCTCACATACCAGTCTGATATATTTAAGTCTATACTTGTAAATTAGGTAAATGTGATTCGCTCTGGATAAAAGCATCTGCTTAATGCTGTTAATGTAAAAGTTGTGTTTTGATTCTGCTCAAAACACATAGGATCAAGATTTTTTAAGTGGTCATTTTAAACGATTGTAAAAAGTTAAATATCCATCTGAATAATTCACAATCAAAGCATAAGAGTGATAAAATGCTAATATACAGACTTTATAATTAATTCTTACCTTCATGTTCTGTTGACATTTAGTATAGTTAAGTAGTCAACTAAGTAGTCACAGACTTAGACTTTTAGCATAATTAGCTATCTTAGCCAGGTACTTTACCCTTTTTAATCTTAGAATATATATTCTGAAGCTTTTCTATAAATAACAATAGTAAAACCTACTAAAACTAAAAAGAAATTGATTAACAATAGTTGATGTAACTGGTTTAAATCTGCTCCCAACTTAAAGGTTGAGAAGTTTAATTGTAATTATAAAAGATTATAATAAAAAAAAGATTATTCTTGAATTGTGTGTGAAAACCCGGCATTGTACACTATCCCCTGAAGCGATCACATTCTTTAGAGCACACACACATACACACACACACACACACACTGGTCTTGTTTGCTTCCAGCTCAGTGAATAGGTTCAGCTAAGCTGTTTTTCAGACTCAGAGGCCTTATAGCACATAGTGTCCAGTAAGAGACAGACTGAGTATTGTGAAGTGTAGGCTCATCTCTCTGCTAAGAGTAGCAGTGAGGTGCAGGAAGTTACACTGTAATAATGTACATCCCACACTACACATAATGGATGCTTGGGATCTTCAAAGAGCTGACCAAATCCTCTTGCTTTCTCTTCCTTACTCTCATGTTTCCCTCAGGGCTCCCATGATGGAGCTGTGTGCTTCCTCGCTTTCTTTCTCTCTTTTCTGTGTTTTATATGTTACAGATTTTTTTCCTTTTCATTTCTTCCATCATCATGTTCCTTTGGCCCCCTGCTGAGCTATTTCTATGAAAGACAACAAAAACTATGGAGAGTGACAAAGAGCTGATGAAGATCATAGCACACACTATTCTGCCTCTTGCCTATATTAAAAAAGTTCCAATAGATATCATGCATACTGTATGTATACATGCAGGCTCAAAAGTGCATCATGTACAGGAAATTTCTGTACAACCACAAATAGTACATCCAGAATAGCGATACACCTGCACTACATATGTAAGCATGATGCTTGTTTTTTTAATGTTACTAATATTTCCAATTACACTGTTGCCCTAGATTTGAGTTTGTGTAGGTTGATTGTGTAGGTGCGGTAAAATAATGAAATGCATAATCAGATGTTTTTTCCTTCCTGTATGCACTTAAGCAGCATGGAAACCAGGTTATTTAGGTCTTCTTAACAGTTTAGTTTCAGCAGAGTTAACTACACCAGTTTACATGGGGCAAATGGATTTACAGACCTGTTTGGATTTCACATGCAGTTTGCACATTAACCTTGCTTTTTTAATTGCACATTTTTATAATATGGTCGGCGCTGTTTAATTGAACTTTCCGTACTTTTTGTACTGTATAGTCTGTTGTACTGTTTGTACTGTTTATTGCACTGTCTGTCTTGAACTGTTTGCATCAGGTTTCACACATGCACTTTAGGTTGCTAAGACAATCCACTTTTAGTCTTTAGCTCTGTGTTGTTCTGTTAAGTGGCTCTTTGTTGTTATTGTTTGTGTAATTTTGTGTTGTTTGTGTAGCACCATGGGGTCTGGAGAAATGTTGTTTCATTTCAATGTGTACTGGGTCTGCTATATATGGGTGAAATGAGAATAAAGCTTCTTGAACTTGAACTTAAACTTGCAGCGCCCTCTACACAGAGTTCTGCTGATTTTTTTGCATTATTAGCATTAAGATAAAGAATTATGACAAAACTCATCATTACCTAAATAACATTTAAGACTGTAGCTCTTTGTGTCACTAAGGCAAATAGAAATTTATGATACTAAACTATGGTCACATATTCATATGTAATTAAGCCAGGAGCACAATTTCTGTTTTTAGATGACATGTTAAGTAATAGACAAAACAAAGTAACAAAAACTTAAATCGTAACTTATTTAGAAATAGACTCATGCAACACACAAGCTGGTACGAAGGAACTAAAATGGTATAAGAATAGCAACAATTAATGGCTAAAACTTTGCAAGCAAGAACTAGTCCTGGCTCAACACTCAAAAATGATCATTGGTTTTAGACGAGAATTGTTTTCCAAAAAAAAAAAAAAAAAAAAAACATTTTACCATCTTTTAAGTCTTTTACCATCTACAGTTTATAATAGAGTCAGGAAAAATGTCAGTGTGTAAAGCCAAAGAATTTTACTTGAAAGAAATATGCAACACTGTTTTTTACTTATGTAACAAAGCAGGCTGTAGAATATGGCAAGGTTTAAAAAATGTAATAGAACAAAATCTAGATTTAGATTAGGCACCTTACCCTTTTATTCCCATTTATAGATTTAGAATCCTTTTATCTGGAGACTACTATGTATTACAGTAGTAAAACCACTAAAACTAAAAGACAAACATTTAGAAACTGCAGACATTGTGTGACAAAAAATATATATAAGTATATATCTAATTAACGAACATAATTAATTACATAATTACATAATTCTACAATGTAATTACATTTTACAATGCAATTAACAAACATAATTACATTGTAGAATGACATAATACTTATAAGGGAATATTTATTAACCAGATGATGACCCTTGAGAAACTGAACTTTTAATTCTCAGGGGCTTTCTTGGGCAAATAAGCGTGAAATAAAAATATGAAAGCATAAGTGTTCCACTAGACTTGTGTGATGGGGTCAAATGAAGGCAGGTTGAGATACCCAGCGCAAAAGAGAAGCAGCCAGATCTGCCCACTTACTTATTGTGTACTTTATCATTGGTGGAGGGCCAATTTCCTGAAATTTGTTCCTGTAATAGTAAGTTAAAGGTCAACGTGACAGGGCATCTTCTTTTTAGTCACAGTGTATTGTAGTGTCATCTTATGTTAAATTATTCTCTTCTAGATTATCAAGAATCATGACAGTACATACCGTGCACCTATTATAAAATCTAAATCATATGAATGTAATGAAGAATCTGAATCAATGACGGTGGAAGGTACATAAGAGCTAAAATAAAGCTAAATAAACGTTTTCTTACAATAGATGTCATATAAAGAGTTAATTACAGTTGACTGTAGTGTTTGCTGTGTTTGCTATGTATATGACTGTATTTGTTTTTGTATTTAATAAAGTCAAAGTCAAGGTCGTCCCCTTAGAAATTTTTAATCAGCACCTAATGACTAATTGAAAATATGATTAAAGCGATTAACCACTATTCACTATTAACCACCCTTTTAAAAACATCTCGGTTAATTAATCGTTGTGCTAAAGGCTATGCAACGCAGTACAGCCTTTGACTACATTTGTTATATGTAATATAACATTATTGTACCCTATGTTTAAATCCAAATAGACAAAGACTACTTTTATTTTCATTGTTTCATTATTAACAGTGTTAAAGTATTTTTATGATTAAGTCCAAAAACTTACATTCTCACATTACTTTAATTACAAAGGAAGAAATAGACATTTATTGTATTGTATTATTTGGTTACTGAGGTATATGTGTTTTAAAAGGCAGCAATAAATAACAGTTTAAACTATAAAGAGTATTCATGTGGGTTCATACACTAGTAGTGTTATGAATCTAATAAATGCATAATAGTTGTTTTAACCGCGATTATTCCTTAGACTATAATAGTACCACCAAAATCTATAATTGTTGCGTCCATAATTAAGAAATAGTTTTGTTGTGTATGTTGTTGTCGGTAAGAAAGCGTTTTGTTTTATGGTAGTTTACTAGCTTGTCTGACAAGCGGAGAAAGGTTGTGATTGGTAAATACAGCTAGACAGTACAGGTTTTTAGCTAGTGATTACAAAGTAACAGATAGTTTAACAATCTCTGGACAGATTATTTTAGCGACCGCTATCTAGAAATAACAACCTGAAGATATGGAATAAATACTTGCACCAGCATTTTTATATGTATTTGTATGTTTTTTTTCTCAGACATTTGCTTTTAAACCTTTAAATATTTAATAGAATATTTAAATATAGTATTTTATTTACAACTTGCTTTAGGAAATGTGTGTGTATATATTGTATGCTGGTAAGTATAAATTCACGTGGGTCTGTATTTAAATTAAAAAAAAGTTTACTTCATGTGAGGGGGAAAAAGCCATAAGGCATAGTTCGTTTTATACTGTTTTTTTGATAAGTGCTCTCTCTCTCTCTCTCTCTCTCTCTCTCTTTCTCTTTTCTCTCTCTTTCTCTCACTTTCTCTCTCTCTCCCTTGCTTTCTCTTTCTCCATTCTAAGATGTAATGTAATTAGTTGTCATAAAGGAAGCAGAAAGTGGTTGTGAGGTCTATAAGTCCAGAGGCTGAAAGCTCTAGGTTTTCACTCCTATCCGATTCAAATTCCACCTCACAACGCATAGCAACCCCTGCAAACGTGCAAATATTATGTTTCCTTAGGAACACAATAGTGGTATTTATTTCATTATTTTGGACGTTTTTTTCTTTGAGGCTGGATTTGGAAAGCACATCTTCAGATTCTCTTCGGATCGCATTATAATCTTACAACAGCAACATTTCTGAATAGAGTTTATGATGCAGGAATCATTTACATGAAAATATACTTGCACAAACACAGTATAATACACACTGTACATACTTTACACAAACACATACAATAAATGAAAAATAAAGATATCTAGGTGGTTTCACAAACTTTAACATCAGAAAATCCTTTTTTTATGATTATTATGATGGATGGAATCACATGTTATGGAGTTTTTAGTGAGTAGCAGATTGGCCTCAAACAGGAATGTCTTAGGAAAGAATAGACTAGATTATGTCCAAGTAGAGGTCTAGAGATTTGCCAAATGTGTGCAAAGACTATAATTTAATATTTTGTAAATAATGGCAAAAACATTTCAGTAGCTTTTGCGTTAGGCTTCTTACTTAACAGAACGTTGTATGTTGTAATTCGCAATAAGAAAGCAGGTGTTTAAGAGCGAGGTTTGAATAAGGTAAATGTTAAATGGTAGATTGCTGAAAAGCTTTGGTTTTTAGGTTAAGCAAATCTTAAGCAGATATAAATAACTAAACTTTAATATGTTTTTTGGCAATTTCATAATTAGACAGAGAACATTAGAAGTTGATGTGTGAAAAAATGTGAAAACTGAATGTTAGATCTATAAAAAGCATTTTTTTTTAATTTAAATAGAAGCAGATATCGATGAATGCACCAGTATTAAGCAGAGAAATGCAGTGGAGTCCAAAAACCTTAGACCACAATGAAATATCTGGTGCAAGATTTTGCACTATCTCTAGTTCCTCACTAAAATGTGGACAAATGTGCAATATTGATCATGCATGAACTGCTTTAACCAAAAGGTTCTTTCCCTTTTTATCTAACCCTATATCTGTTGACATGTGTGTTTGAGTTTCACGCTAACAGAGTTGATCTTTAATGGACAATAGGATTTTTCTAAACTTGCAGACTCATTGCCAGATTGAGTAAAACATATTATTGAAGAACAAGAGCAAGATAACAAGATCAGATACTACAAGAAATCTTTACTTATGTTGTTGTCAGTAGAGTAATTTGCCATGAAAATTGTTTTCATTGTACTTGAAGCACAGAAACATTTAATTCTTGTATTTTATTAGTCAGAATGTTCTATTAGAGGAGCTCTAATAGTAGTTCTAATTGCTGGCAAATCAAAGAATTATTACTGTGTTAAAGGAATGTTTAACCATTTTTTTTACATTATTTAAGCATTTGTATGTGACAGAGACTGTTGAGCAAATAACTGCTTATAGCAGCTATAACATAAGTGATAATACTGTAAGTGTCTTACAAAGGTTGGCTTATTCAAGCATTATAACAAGTTATTTAAACAGAATCTTTATAAATAATCCAACATTTACAATTCTGGAAAATTCCTGTGGTATAAAAGTAATGGAATCTTTGCTGTTGCTAAAAAAAAGGAACCCCAGGATGGTACTCTTATATAACAATATACCCTGTTGTGTTTTATTGCTTACATCGTGTTTTTAGAACTGCTGTACAGACACTGATTATTTCTGTTTCCTGCAATGCAAGCACTTGATTAAACTACTAATTTCTTCTGAATAGTTTGTCTTTCCAATTTGCAGTGCTTTCACAGAGTAAAGCATTATTTCAAGAAGGAATACTGGCACCTCAGTCTACTTGGCACTTCCTCCAGCTTAGTTATTGTGCTTAGAGAAGCTTTTTAAATCTACTAGACAAACAGCAAAACTGGCTGTAAAAGGCCCATAATAAATCACCACACCCACCATATTCAATTCAGTTTCTCCTAAGAACTTTTGCACCTAGCATGCATGTGCCTGCTAATACATGAATAAACTTGGCACATGTCATTTGGCTTCTCACGATGTGAAGCCTGATGCACTGACAACTGAATATTTCTTGATGAAGGCACCGCCTTTAGTGTCTAATGAAAAAATGCCAAAGGGTTTATTTCTCACGTTCTAAAAATGTGGACTATTTATGTTGCCCCTTACTCCCATAAATAAGCTACTTCACTTGAATGCTAATTGAGTTTAATTCTTTCATTCTTTAGTTAAATTAACTCTATATGAATTGGATTATTTATTATTTTAACATATAAATGTAAATCTTAACAGTGGACAACACATTATGCACGAAATGACATACAAGTAATATAATCAGTAGAATGAGACGAAATGATTTAATTAGCTATTACAGCACCATGCTTAACAATACATTATAATAGCAATTATAGATCATTCTAACCTAAGACTTAATATTGCTTTTTAGCAACAATGAAATAAAAAGAAAAAATTATAATGTATAGTTACTCAACGCAGTTTGAGTATCTAAACATCAAATGATGAAATGTTATCATTGGTACAATTGAATAGACAATTATTGTCTTGATGATTAGTTGTGTACCAACATCTTAGCTATACTTAGGCTTTGTAACAACTCTGTAGACAGCACTTAGCTTCAGGATAAGGTTCTTTTAGTTGAAGTAGTACATCAGTCATTCATCTGTCCTGAGTAACCACTTCATCCTGCTCATGGTTGCGGTGGATTTGAAACCTGTTCCTTTACTATTGGGCAGTTGAGAAAATGCACCCTGAATGATATGTCAATCCATCACGATGCATCAGACACACATTTACATCTATGAGCGGTTAAGGGTAGCCAGTCCACTTGCATGGTTTTGGGTGGTAACAGGAAACTGGATTGCCATTTTGTTTAAAGTATAAATATGCATTTCAAGGTAAATCCTTAATAGGCAAATGAGAAATAGGCATTTTTTTTAGACAGAGTGAAATGTAGAATATCTGCACTGAGAGCCATATACTGTCTCTTTTTCTGGAGTCACTTTGAGGTAGATCCTGTGCTTCTGAGCTCATTAAACCTTAATCAGAAAATCTATTTTCAGATCATTTCTAGATCCGTCAGGAGGCTTTTCCCACGAATAGAGGCCACTGTTTCTCTTTGACCTCTCTGCCAGGATAGGACCACTGCTATTATTTCATATGTGGCTAGCACACCAGTGGAGTACCATTAATCGTATTATCTGTGTCTCTAAACATTCCAGAGCATTACTGATAATTTAACCGTTTTTATTAATAAAAAAATAATTTATTTATGCATAAATAAGAAGTAAGATTGCTGAATTATAAATCATTATGAATCATCCTTTAATATCATGAGCACCAACATAATTGTTTACATCAACACTGTGGTCCTTTATAGGGGAATGAATAAAAGATTGAAACTTTTTCAAAACACTTCCAAAATACACACACCGACCACTTTAATAGGAACAATTTAGAGACTGTCAATTTTAAGGAAATCATCAATTTCTGAAATATTTAAAATGCCCAGCTTAAACCAATAATCATGCCAGCTGCATAAATAAACAAGTGTACAAAAGGTATTCCTATTGAAGATTACATCTGTTGCTTGACTTTGTACCTGTGTAAGAGAACACATCAAAAACAGAGCATTAGTCATTCCTAACATGATGAGTCAGACAGTATGAGGTTGGTTAGGAACTGATCTTATTCATATTGAAACAGCATTAGGTAAGCAAACACAGAAATGAAATGTGAGACAGCACGAGAGAGATGTGCTCACTCCCAACCCTAAAGGCATGTATCACTTTACCTCCTTGACAATGTGTAATATTTCCACCAGATGGAAAAAAACGTTTATTTGCTACTAAAGTCAGGTCTGCTTTACACTTACTCCATCTCTACACTAGTTTTATTATTATTTCTAACACGTTTTTTTTTCCCCAGGCTGATAACGTCGGTCTGTATTTGTATGATTTTGCATTTTCATAATACTGATTGTTTCAGTTTTTTAGGAGCTACTGTGCATATGTAATTTTCGAATGTTCCCGTACAGTGACTTAAAAGGGACTTCTAAGCCATTGTTCTGGTCTCATTTAAATAAATGAAGACATGCAAGACAAAGAGAACAGTCATGTGCACAAAGGAGAATGCTGCTATCTTTACAGTGAGCCAACAGTGGGAAATATAATTCATGCAAATGAGCCAAACAGATAAAGGCTTTCTTTGTCTAGCTGCTCTGTATATCTGATGGCCAAATTTAACTGCTTGGTTAATGTAGGGGTTTCAAATGAGATTTTTGTTATTGTTGTTATATGTTATTTGTTCTAGCGTATGTTTTTTTTGCCAGTGAATTATACCTGTGAGCACAGCCTTCTTGTAAAAAAAAGGGAGGTAGTTTAACACTTACTTCATCTTACAGACAATGTCTCCCTTTTTAATCAAGCTTAGCAGATATTCATTTTATTTTCCCGAGCTTGAATGGGAAATTTACAGTGTAATTATAAAGCATAAAATGAACAATTTTTAGCCTTTGCTTTATCCAAAATGGGTAAGTGAACAGGGCAGACTTCTAGTAGATTACAAAGTTGGGTCAATTTGCATAAAGATAATGTATTCCCGAGACACCTTTATTAATTTAAATATTTAGAAACTTTGGAAAAATGGCCTTGAGTTAATTTATTAGTTAGAAAAGGTCTTGTTACATTATCTGCACCCCAAAAGCAGAAAGTGTGAAGAAAAAGACCACAGGCTTTGGGCAAAATCTCATGTGCTGCACTATTTCATTATAATTGCTAATCACTCCTTTAATCTAAATGTTTAAACATTTTTGGCAACGGATGCATGACTTTAAAGCTCTGTTCACTAGAATTCCCAATTAACAATCAATTCTTTTACTTTTCAGCTCCAGGGCTCCTTAAGAAGAAAGATTGGGGGGCAGCAGTCCGGATTTACTGCCAATCAGAATGGTCACTTCTCTATAGGCACTGTGCCAGACTTCAAGCGTCTTCGTGTGGAGGCAGGTTCTCTTCATACTGGTATTTGCTCTGTGGATGCAGGGCAGCCTCAAAGTTTAGCTGGATCTATAGCTCTGGGCCATGTTCCTCAGAGAAAAGATCCCTTTATGACGAGGCAAATTGTAGCCAATGATATTTTCAATATGACTCTCAGAGATATGAAGAAAGAACCAACTGATGTTCAGACATGTGGACAGTCATCAGCAGATCCTGCAATGATGGTCTTTGACTTTAAAGATGAGGGTGGAGGACAAATTGACCCTGAACTCCAGGATCTGTTTGATGAACTTACCAAGTCAGTACCACCTCTCAATGACCTGGAGCTGGAGAAAATGCTTAAACAAGATGATGACTTTGGTTTGGATCTCGGTCGACCCAGCTCAGCAGGTGCAGCCAATCCATGCCCTCTTTTAGATAAACCAATCAAGACAGAGTATTCACCTGATTTCTGCCAAGCAACAGGAAGCTCACCGCAGCTTAGGCCAGCATCTGCCGGACCCTCCTTTTCAATGGCCAACACTTCTTTATCAACGTCCCCCATTGGGTCTGGGCAAATGAGCCACAATCATGTAGCACAGACCACCGGAACATCTTCACGAGGACTACCTGCCTGGCCAGAGATATCACATGCTCTGCAGCTAAAGCAAATGGCAGCAAACCAGCAGCCTAAACAGCAGACCAACTCTCTACTTCACCACCAACAAAACCAAGCTGGAGGAGTCAGGAACTGGTCCTCAACCATGAGTGGACACCCCAGTTCCTTTGGTCAGGATACAATCTCTGGTGCCAATGGTTTGCTGAGCCAACCAAGAATCAGCAATCAGGGCAGTGGTCAAGGCAAAGGCATGACCAACTGCCTCTTCAAACCCAGTGGTTACAACCCATCAAATCCTACCGACATGAAACCTCTCAGCAATAAGCCAATGCTGCATTTTACCCCTAAAGCATCAACTTCAACCACAGGCCAACAAATCCCTCATATGGCTGTGACACAAAGTAAACAGACTACACAGCAGCAGTCTACAGGAGGTCACACCACACAGTTCCAGTTGTCTATGCAATCCTCATGCCTACAACCAAAGCCCCTAAGGCCTCCTCTTAACATCCCTGGTCCTGGAATTAATTATAAAATAAACCATCAAAGACAGGTAGGACACTCCACTTAGAGCATTTAAATTCAGCATACAATTACAAGTACAAAAACAATGCAAGTACACTATTAAGCCTAACAGCTGAATTTTGCTAATATTTAAAAAATAAAAAAATAAAAATAATAGTTTACATGAGTGTTAATCTGGGAATAAATAAGCGTATTATTTAAATACACCATCAGCAGACTCAGACATCATTTTTGTATTGTCTCATGGGAGGGACAGTAGGGACGTAACTTTGGATTACGTCTCCAGCAGTATTCATTTTATTTAAGGTATTGCCATCATATTGTTTTATATATCATATAAATTAAAAAAATCTTGTTATTCATTTTCCTGATTCTAAGTGTTGCTGGTTGTGACTAAGTGATGCTCTAGTCAGTTTATGTCTAACATTTATAAAAGTAAGTGGAATTATTTTTGCTTTTTATTAGTTATTTAATTAATATTGACCATGATGCTTACCCTTTCCTCCACCCCCTTACTATAAGTGGCTTCTTTTTGCTGTTAGTTTGTCACAGTTATTCACATTTAGTAGTATCTGAGCAGTTGCAGGACATTCATCCCCTTAAAGCGATTTTTGTGGGTCCTGGCTTGCTAGACTGTGATAGATTAACATGCTAGACTTCTAATTTCTCCGCCTGTCACAGTTGCTCAGCACCATGGCATGGATGTGCACAGCAGGAATTGCTAATTGGAGTTTGTTAGCTATGAGGGACAAATTGTGGAAAACTGACAGTAATCCGCTTTGCTTGGTGCCCATGCTTGAACCACTAATTTGTGATAATTGAGAAGATTTAGAATATTCCACTCTCTGTGCAAAATTGTAACTTGAACTTCACAAATTGTCCCCACATAAAAGTCCTCAAAACCATTTTTCATTAAAAAAATTCCATAAAATGTACAATAATGTCTATCCTGATTATTACTGCATTACTTAATTTAAGATACTTAAAACATATATAAATTGCATAAAAAGAAAAGGTTTAAGCTTCTTTTCACTTAGGCCATATTTACATTGACGAACTCAATGACTAATTCTGATTTTGTGACTATATCAGATTTATTTGTTACAGTACATATTAACATCTTACATCTTATCTGATATCTTCATTAACACTTTACATGGCAAAACACCCATAGGTAGACAAATAGACAAAGACAATTATTATTCAATGGACAAAGAGTATTGCGTTACGCACCATATTTGAAGGTCAGCAAAGCAATGCTCCCTTTAGGCGGAAAAAAGAGTAAAACCCTTGTTGCAGCCTGGGTAAATGTAGCATTGATCGCTACATATATAGGGCACTATTGGCGTCCGCCTGAGTTAACGTCCTCCCCCACCGTCACTTATTCAATGACGTTCGACTTGCAGTGACAGGTGAAAATCTGATCCTGTTTCCTTCTTCTCTATAAAAGGGACTTGAAACCATTCTGAAAATGACAAAATCCACATACTTTTCCTGCTTACTTGAACATGGTTCATATCCCAATTGTGACACATTGGAGGAATAAATCAGAATTGGGTCACTTGATACATGCAGTGTAAACGTGGCCTTAAGATACAAAAAACTATTTAGATGCTGACCAAATCTATTAGGGCAAGCAATAAAATTTAATCACGAGTTTAAAAAAAATAACCATAATAACTATAAATAGTTGAAATCCTCTATTCTGTCTGCATGGGTTTCCTCTCACAAGCAGCTGACCCTGGATTGTAAGATTGTGTCTAATGTGCTTAGACACAATCTTAAAATCTTTTTTTTTTTTAGGAAATGAAGTGGAGTAAAAGTGAATTTTAAAAATTCTAGTAAAGTACAGATTCTCACGGAAAATACTTGTTTAAGTGCTGTAATGAACTATTATTACTTTGTTACATTACACCTCCTAGGAAAGAGGTTATATGAAACATTGCCGTGTGCAGATATTAAATGACTACCAGAAGCTGGTTACTATAGCTGCCGTATTCACAAGCATTTGCATTTATTAAACATGTTTAATTCATTACCCAAAAAAAAAGGAGTGCTTGCAAAAAAGTTGGGTTCGTAAATAAATCTAACAAGCAAACAAAATTATAAAATGATAATAGACAGGTTTTTGCTAGTGGTTTCATCAGTTTGGCCAGCACAGACTGGAGAGTATAAGATGCATCAGTGAAATTTTGTGCTGCTCTGCTAGCAAGTCAGATATCAAATGTCAGATTTAAAACCTATCTGCACTTTTTTTGCGAATTGTTACAAGCCTCACTAACCCTTATTATTTTGTCACTGATTTATGACTTCTAGCAAATAACTAGTCCATTCACCGATTATTTATCACCAGATTAGCATTATTGTTGGTCACTAAGGTCATATTTACTTGCAGTTCAAACTAACATTAATAATATTTATTAGCTGATTTAAAAGATTTTGTAGACAAAATAAATACACATTTGACATTCGGTAATAAACTGTTGAATTCGTATTAGAGCCAGATTTGGGTTTGAAAGTCCAACCACAGATATGTGTTTATTTTACAATTCAAATGTCAGGGAAATTATATTAATAAAGTACACGAAATGCAGCTACTATAAATGCAACAACGGATTTACTACCTAGTATTAAAACAAATGAACAAAAGAATTACATGTTCAAAAGAAATTTTAAAGCAAATTTTTACAACCAGATGTGGAAATATTTCTTTATAAAAGACCATAGATCACAAATAACACTGTAATAACTAGCATTTGTCTATTTTGTTTTGTTTTTAAACCTTAATATCTGTAGAGCTTAAATATCCTGGGTTATATACTAAAAGCTCATATAACATATTATTTACGTATATCTAAGTTATAACTATAAATTGCAAAATAAATAAATAATAAGGTGATTAAAAACAATCCTAAACATTTCCATTTTTTTTATAAAACTGCCTCTTCCTTCTCTGAGGAAAATACTGCTGATGGCAGCACTGATGGGGTTAAACACACGGCTGAACTGGAAACAAAGGCACAGCTTTTGCTACAACAGGGGAGAAAAATGGGCGTGCTAAGAATCTTCCCACAGTTAACTAAATTAGTAATGCCATGGAAATAATGGTCCCAAAATGGTGCCACGGTCCCACTGGAACCCTCAAAAGCAAAGCTGAACTTCCTCCTACCAGGAGCAGCTTGAAAATTCCTGTAAAAAGATCAAGATATGGGCTCTGTTTTCCATTTTCTTGTTCTCACAGTCTACTGATCATTCGTCAGCTTGAGTGGGTAAAAAATGGGATCCATATTTTTAAGCATGTTCTAGTCTGTGATAGAAATTTAATGGAAAGCTTTGTGTCCAGATGGGAAGACTTGATTACATCATCCTATGCTTGCTAATTTCCACAAAGCATGTTTTTTTGCATAGTCCTGCTTTTATTTAATGTTGTATAGATAACTGTTTTATAGTTTATAGTTAAAGTATTATGCTGAATTGAGAATCAGTCACAAGTGAGTAATTCTTGTGCTGGTTAATTTGGATGCATGACAGTTAGCATTGAACAGGCATTATAGTCTAAAATATAGGAGTCAGTTATTTAAGGTAATATTATGTGGCATATAAACCCACATATAAATCAGTTGTAGACTGATGTTAAATAAATATATTATACAAGTATATACATCTGCTTTAAATGTATTTAATGAAGAAAAAAAAAAAATTAATGATAATTATAGAAACAGGCATTTGTTTGTAAGAGAAGAAAATGCACTGCTTTTACAAAGAATCTCAATGAATCAATGCTAATCAAACATACATTTTTTTGTATTCACTCACAAAAACAAAGCTATCCTCAGCATTTTTGTGCTGAATTTGGCCTAGATCCATAACATCTTTAAGACATTAATGGAAGTCAGTTTCCAGAGTTATAAAACATCAACCATTGATACTTAGTTTTCCCAAAAAATTTGGTTTGATGAGGAACATTCACACTGATCAGCTTGTCACTAAATTTTCTTACTTTACAGCGCGGACTTTACAGTTCTCTGTTTCACCATGTAATATTCTTTTCTCAATTTTTGCTGGGTTACGATCTTAGTAAAAAATAAATTAAATAAAGCAGGGTGCCAGGTTGTTGGAGCTACGCTGCAAGACGAGTGCTTGTTTCCTGGGAAAGCGATCCGGGGCCAAGTCCAGATGCCGAGCTGCTCCCTGGGGACAGCGTTCCTGCCTTTAGAGTGCAGGAAGTGTTGTGAGAGAGTAGTGAGGCTTGGGCTTGGAGCCCTGTCAGCTGCTTGTAATGCGGAGTAGAACGAGAGCCTAAATCACAGCCCTCTTTTATGGAGTCCGCAACCACATGTGGTATTCATTTAACGATGTACTGAGAAGTGAAGAGTGAAGCAGAGATGGAAAACAGTTTTATGACACATCAAGATGACAAAGAGTGGATTAGAGAGCTGTCTACGCTAATGAAACTCTCAGTCCCTCCCACTTATACAACACAGACCACTGAAAGGCAATTTGAATGTAACATGAAGGCAGTTTGGCTCATGTTCAGTCCGGTCCTAATTTCCTACCATGCTTCTAATTGGAGGTAAAATGACGCAGAGAATAAACCTTCACGTCTCACTTTCTTGTACTAAAATGTGGGAAGACGACTAGTTTTAGAAAGTATGACTTTAGGCTTGCATCACTCATGGAAAGCGAGTGGGTTGCTTAAAATATGATGTGTATTGGATGTCAAAAATGTTTAATGTCAGACAATTAAAAACAATGATCTGCAAAATACAAAGTGCCTATTTCAGTGAAAAAAAATCTTTACATTGTAGAAGTTCCATTTAATCTCACTGCAGGGAAACAATGCTCTTCACTTGCCCTCTAATTAATTAGTGGACTTCCCAGGGCTGAACCAGCTCAGCATGGGGCCATAGCAAGGTCCATCTCCGTTCCTCTGAGGCTTGGCCTGTATCGCTGCAGATAGGGTTGCCACCAAATAGGACCTCGTTTAAAGTATACTTTTCCTCCAATCCACTTATAGAAGGAACTCCTTCTATAACCTAAGGTTCAGTGATTTTATTAAAGGACCTCCAGTGTGGGTTTTCGAAGGCGGCTTCTCATTTAGTCAATTCTCAAAGTAGTGGTCCTTCCCTATGCTGTTGTTTAATCTTTTAACCCTGGAAATGTTTTTGTCAACACAGTGTCTGACAGTGTGTGTTTGAATAGATGAGATGAGCATAGCTGAGCAGGGTTTTTTTTTAAATACCTAGAGCAGCTAATCTTTCCAATTATTTATCAGTTTATAAATATACTGTGTTTAATTTGACATATATAATTGGGTTGCGTGCTATGTTATGTTTTTTTTAAGGAAATTTTAAAGACAATGTATATAACTGATTTACTGATGTGGTTTTGTAGAGGGAAACTGAACATGGTTGTGTTAAAGGAAAGAGGTGATAGGGGATCCAGCTGCTTTTGGTTAGGGGTATTGGTATTCACAACAGGTTCAGGGGCAATATCAGTGACAGGCAAAAAGAAAATTGAAAAATCTTTGACTTCCAATTTAAAAAAGTGAAACAGTTTACTAATGCACAGATATTAAAGTCTTTCTGCATTTTTACCAAATTTGAACTCTTCTTAAGGTGCATTAAGTTATCAGAAGATTTATTACATTACACTTATTAAGCTGGAACAAATAATGTACTTTTGTAAGTGTTAGCTAAAAGCATAAAAGTGGAAGTTGTAGCTCAGTGGTTACGGTGTTGTGTTACTCTTTGAAAGGTAATGAGTTCAAATTTCAGGATAAACAGGCTGTTATTGCTGGGCCCGTGAGCAAGGCCCTTAATCCTAAACTGCTCGATTGTATAAATGAGATCATTTTAAATTGCTCTGAATGTGGGTGTCTGTAAAATACTGAAAATGTAATAAAATTACATCTATCCTGATAGAAGCAATCTCTTTCACTGTGACTTTACTCCCACCCTGAGGACACAAACGCTCACTAAATAATTTACTTTACAAATGTTTTAAATCATATGCTATCTTTAGCATACAGTCACCAGATCTCATTAGATTTTAATGTAATAAGTTAAACAGCATCATCATCAAAACACAACAAAATGGTGGTGTATTATCCTTACCTTCCCAGAAGAGCGTTCTTAGAGTTACACACACATTCTTGCGTTTCAGCAACACAAAAAAGGATTTTTTTTGACAACAGTCATGTTTAGTTAGGTAATCTTTTTTCTTCTTTTAATAGGAATTAGAACAAAAAGTAAAAGAGCTAAAGAAATTTAATGAGACTATGCACCCTATGTGACAAAAAGCATCAAAATAATTGATAAAGTGTGTCATCTAGTGGATTAACCATACAATTACAGGGCCTAATAAAAATGTATCCCGACAAAGCATTGGAAGTGTTAATACACACAACAGACTTCAGATTAAATATCATTCACTGAATTATTCAAATATTCTAACTATATTAACCATTATTCAAGATCATTTGTTCTATAAGTAAAAAAAATTGAAAGCCTCTCTTATCTGTTTAAAGGGATTGACACCCGGGCCACGTTTCTCAGCAAATGGCTGTCTGGTGACCCAGCAGCAGCATCAGTCTGCACCAAGCACTCCACAGATAAATAACAGCAAAGGACAGAGACAGCTGAGCCAACCTCAGCAGCACACCAGTGAAACAGTGAGTAATAGATACAGTTAGAAACACTTTGCCGTATTATTTGCAGTGTCCTCTAGACTACGTACGCAATTTAGAAAAATAGTTTAAGGCTGTAAAATATGACTTATCTTTTAGTTCATAGTGTTTATGTAGTTTAACATATGTAAATTTTGAAGAACGTATTATTAACCACAGAACAACTGTATCAAATATAAAAGGAGCAAAAAGGAAATCTTTTTTTTAAAAATCTTTTTTAAGGGCACTCTAAGGGTTGTTGTAATAGGAAAGGATTTATTGTTGGTTATTGTGTTCTAGTCATTGTTGCGTATTGTGTTCTAGTAATCCTCTTTGCTTTCATTAATATTTTAGGAAAAATTCACGACACAGGATCATTTTAACAGACACCTTACAAGACCTCCACCTGACTACAAACAACAGCATTCTAACATTTACCAAGGTACACATTTTCTTTTTGTTACTTTTTATTGATGATCTCTTATATTTGTTGGATTTATTAAACATATCACAACATGTGGACAGTAAAACACCAGGCATATTTTTTTATTTATAATCATAATAATAATAATATTAACATATTTGAATGTGAAATAAATAAAGTAAGTTATGTAAACATACATTAGCAGATAAATCAGTGCATTAATTAATTTATAACCTAATCTTTTTAACACCTCAGTTATATATTATTATTATTATTAGACTTCAGTTTCAATTTATTTCAATGTTAATGATTGTGCACAGTCTAAGTGGACCCCACTTGACATTTTCATTTTAAACCCCATGTGCTGTTCCTCGCCCAGGTCTGACACCGTCCACAATGTCTAGTAACAGCTCTGACCAGAGAGACATCCAGTCCATCTCATGTCAAATACCTAATGGACAAGGAGTCAAAATGACAACCAGCTCTGGAGACAGAATGTTTCCCAATAGATCTGATCTTTCCGAGGTCCACAACTGTGCAGGTCAATTGCACCAACAGCCGAACAGCCAAATGCAAATTGGAATGCATCAAAACAAGCCAAAGTTCCAGGGAATGGCCTCGACCACACAGCATGTGAGAACCAGTGCAAGCCAAGAGCCAAACCTTGGCCAAGGACTGGGCTGTTTGACCACCACTGGAAGCAGGGACACTGCCATGAGCTGGGAAAATGTTACAAAGCAGCTAGATGTAAAGAGACTTCCAGGCACAGTACCACCCCAGAGTGCACAAACTGACGCTCACTTCCCACCAAGACATATCAGCCCACCAAATCAGGTAGCCCCTCATTCTGGACTGATCCCTTTAAACCCTGGTATAAGAGGCTCCTCTCCTAGAGCCAGCCAGCCACACATACCCCCACTTACTGGGATCAGCAGACTAAACCAATCCTCTCCCACACAACAAGGGTGCATAAACGCATATGGAGGCACAGCCCAAAGCCCTGGTGCCTACCAGAACATCCGCGCAGGCCGCCTCACATTCGATTTTTTGCAGGATGGGGATAATACAGTACCGGGGATCAATGCAGACTCAGACTTTATTGATTCGCTGCTTAAATCAGGTTCAGGCAATGATGACTGGATGAAAGACATAAACCTAGAGGAGATTCTGGGTGGTCACTCATAAAAAACACAAAAGAGGATGATAATTTACTATTTTGCTAAAAGGTTAAGTGATTAAGCCTATACATAGCTTTGAGTTAAAACAATTAAATATATTTGAAAGCATTTAAAATGTAAGGGATTGGCATGATTCTTTAAAATTAAGTAATTTTAAAGAGATTTTTTTATTCATGTGGACAATTGTTGTATTGTAGGTATCGTTATACTTAGGTTTAGCTTTTAGTCATATTATCTAATCTGTTAGAAAGATCCATGTCCACATTATTTATGGTTTTCATAATCTGTTGTATAACTATACACATTCCATTGTAAACTCATACATTTTGGTGAATACTGTACAAGTCAGCTGTAGAAAGCAATGACATATTGTGGCACAATGCATTGCTGGCGTACCTGTGACTGTCCCATCCTTAAGATTTGCTGAAAAAAAGATAATCGTTTTATCAAAATTTTTATAAAACATGAATAGACTGACACAGTTGATTTAAGAAACCTGTGGCAGCAATTAATAGATATAATGGTGTTATAAAGGTGTTGTTTATGAGTGTTTTTACACCATAAACAACAGTATGTCTTAAAGCTGCATCTAAAAAACTGCAGTCCTGGGAGTTGGCTCAGGCAAAAATCTAAAATTGGATGCCCCTATATTTAGTTACAGAATTATTATAAAGCAGACATTAAATATTAAAAATGTCTGTGGCAGTACGTCATATCTCTAATATTGTATTTATGAATATGTTTGTTATTTCTTGTGGGTTTTTTTTTTGTAAAACTAGTCTTTTCTATGATGCTCTATAAGGCTGTCATAAATGTGCATATTCTGTGATGTCAATTTATCCTTTGATTACTGACAATTACAATAAAATATAGTTATGCAGATATACTGACCATTTTCATAGAACCTTTTTATCTTTATTACTCTCAGTAAAACACAGTGAGGCTGTGACAGGGTGTGGTGAAAATTTGTACTCGAACTAAGGGCTATTAAACTAGTTCTGTATTGTTTGTTAAAAACCATCAATATTCTGTCTCGTGTCATACACCAAGCTACATAGTGAAGATTTGTTGCCACATAGATTTATTTCTGTTTTTCATGTGTGTGGAGTTTCTGTAAATTCATTATTTCAATTTTGTGGGGTTGGGGGGGGGGGTAGCAAAATGATTAAAATGTTGGACAGCTAATGAAGAGATTAGTGTTTGATACCCAACACCACCAAGCTGCCACTGTTGGGCCCCTGAGCAAGGCCCTTAACCCCCAATTACTCAGTTTTATATAAGAGATAAAGGTAAGTCGATCTGGATGAGGGTTGCTAAACGCTGTAAATGTAAAATGTAATGTAATGTAAAATGCAAATTGGCCATAGCGTGTTGCATAGTGAATAAGTGTGTTTAAATAGTGCCCAGGTATGAAGTTGCACAAATGTATTCTCTGTTAACTAGTAACAATTTTCGGCCAACACTTTCAGCCTAATGAGTCAATATAAAGTATTTGTCCCTGTTTAATGGAAGCAAATTCTCAGTTTCTATATTACATGGACATGCAATTTAAAGGGCGACCAGACTGTTTGGAGTGAGATTATAATGAATGTGTTGGGTATTGGGAAAGAAACATACTATCTTGATAACCAACATTTCAGCTTTTTTAATCTTTTTTGAACGGTTTCATGATATTAAGAATGAAAGCATGAAAAACAATGTCCTGATTGGCTTGAAATGATATGGGTAATCATGATAATTAGTTTTCTCCCTAAGCATGCTATAAAGGCACAGTTTCCCAAATGTTAACAAAACATTATTTAATTTTACAGCAAACAATTACAATTAGGTCAAATTATTATCAAACAAATACATCTGGAGGAAATACAAAGCTTTTAAACTGTTTACTTAAAAGGAATTTCATAATTTAGCTACGCATATTTTAATGACGCTGTAATAAAGTTCTATTTTTAAATCATGTCACACAACTTGAAGGTATACTGTAATTAAAAAAATGTATATTTAACTTATAGCTAGCTAAATCTTCTCAGAAGAAAGGTACTGTGCCATTCCAGTCAATTGCTGCTCCTTCCCATTTCGTCCTGATGGTCATCTCTACAGAGGGGAACCTTTTTTCAGGGTCTCCCTGGTCATCCTTGCATTTAGCCTCCCAATGATGGGAATGTGTGTCTGAAACAAAGCATTAAAAGAAAGAGGTGGGTAGTAACGAATTACATCTACTTCGTTACATTTACTTGAGTACATTTTTTGGGTAACTTTTACTTTTAGAGTATATTTACCTTAAGGAAATTTTTAGTGAAAAAACTTTTACTTCGCTACATTTGGTGCCATTCCTCCGTTACTTGTAATAATTAGTTTATATAAGGTGTTCAAAAGTCTCGCGAGACTTTGAAAAGGCTGCTTCACAAGAGTTTGCTATGAATCTCCTGCTCAAGTTTAGCTGGAAGATGAAGCAGAGTAAGACGAAGTAACAAGTAACCAACTACTGGAGTACTTGAGGATACTCTACCCACCTCTGTAAAAATAGATGAAATCTACCTACCCACCTGCCCTCAATGGTGTTTTTAATTTTTTGGGTGTTTGCTTATTAGCTTTGTCGAAGACATTAACCTTTGCCTTATGTGCACCCATGTTTTCCCTATTTAGGTCCTCTTTTTCAATAATTAGGTTAGGCAGCTTGGCACATGTTGAACAATTTTGAATTACCTATTGTGAGCATTGCAGTATTGACTTGGGTTGATTGTCCATTGTAGAAGTAAAGGTGGAAGACATGTTCCATCTTCCAATCAGACAGCAGAGATCGGTTTGGACTAAATAAAACACTGTAAGTACCATTTATGTTGCAAACCCAAACAGGCAATTTAGGTGTCTTTAGCATGCTCCCCACCTGAAAAAGTTACAAATTTACTGGTTTGGCAGAATTTCATTTGTCAACATTTACATACAGTCTGCTTGGGACTTACAGCAGGCAGACTGGCATGTTCAGCTTGCTCTCGGCTCCAGTGTAGGTATCCCACATTGCTTCGAGTCAGAACACCATGAAGCGGTTTTTCCAGAGTGTTGCCATACTCATCACATGACAACTTTCCGTTGAAGACGTTAGGACTGGCACGGCCGGTCAACAACAGGTTTAGAAGAGCCTAAACAGTGTAGATATTCTAGGTTAATTCACGTTGTTGTTTTTTTGTTGGTAGTTAAATATTACATAAATAAATAAAATGGTGCATTGTTTTCTCCTTATGCGGTTGAAAATTTGCTTACTTGGCGACAAAAAAAGTTCCCTAATCCAAATTGTAAGAGATGAGTGGTGCTGAAATCCAGGTCCTCCTTCAGCCTAGAATAGTTTATAGGAGGATAGTCCTATGTTAGCAAAGGTAGTTTCTCAGTTATATATTTAAAATCATTAATAACAGAGCTTATTTTTTCTTATTTTTTTTGGGTTTGCCTTTGCATACCCCATTTTATACTGAACATTTTTTACCACAGCATTGTTATAATTTAGGTCTAATTAGTCAGAGGTTTGTTAACAAGATAATGTCCAACTATGACGATATAGCTTGACCATAAGCATTTCTATAGTGACAACTTTTACAGGCCACAAAGACTTGTATGGACATTTCACGTGTTTTGAACATACACAACATGAGAAGCTAATTTTTTAAGTTATTATAAAAGAATAAGAGAGTTGAAAAAAGAGGCTGGTAAAAGAATGACGCATGATATAGCATTTATATAGCATTTATGGGCTGTCTTTATCGGCTAGCTGTTATAGCATTAGTGATAGCAGGAACATTCTAATGCATTAAACATAAATATAAATTGCTTGAAATTAATGGTGCGTCATTCTTTAATATAATTTTTTACTTAATAATCTATTTTAATAATTGAAAGCTTAATAAGCTTTTTAGAACTTGGTTTAATAATGTAATTTGGTTAATTATAGAATTATAAAAGAAAATATTATTATTTAACTAATTCCCTCACAATGTATTATCATATATTTGCAGGTGAGTTTCTCTGTTCGGGCCCGATCACTCTAACATACAGTATCTAATTATGTTTCATTTCTTATATATTACTCTAAAAAGCTACATAATTAGTATCTTAACATTAGTTGGATTTCAAACATGTACAGGCATCACCTTAAAGGTTGATAACCATTACTAACTTACCTATTAATGGACCTTGAGAAGATCAAACTGTACAGAAAAAGAATGACTCCATGGCTTCCTTCCTCATTAAACTTACAGGATAAGAATAGATATGCACTATGTGTAATTAATATAGAGAGCAAACAAAATTGTGCAAAAAATTTAAATAAGAAAAGGTGTCCTTAAATACTCACGCACTGAATATGTTCAGAAATAAATTTTGTCACATCTTCTTTCTCCTTAAAGGTAAAAAGCTGCAACTATAAAAGAAAGAATGACCGAACCGAACTAACTTAACGCTAACAGTATAGTTTGGACATGGTGTGTAAGTCCAAGATCAAATGTGGTTTGAGAAAGAGACATTGGACACTGCATGGTAAACAGTACCCGCTCTGTGAAGTTGTCCAGTTTGTAGTCTAGGTGGGGGGTGAAGCATCGATCTGGTGTAACCAAGGAGACGGTGGCAGCACGCTCCTCACCAGCTGTCCATAATATATCAGCCAAAGCAGCAGCCAAAGCACACTCCTGCTCTTTCTCCCTAACCTCCAGCAACCTGATTTGAATAAAAGTTATAGAATTAGCTATAGATTTTGCTGTAGAATTTAGATCACACAATCGTAGACCTAACTCACCTCTCTATTCCACAGCTGTCTGAGTTTAATGGCTGTGTGAAAAGTAGGTATTTGATTATGTGGGCCTGGACTGCCATCTGAATGGCACGAGATCCTCCCTGCAGAATAAAGAGTTCGGCATGCCATTACTGTCCTTTTGATATCAGTAATAACAGGGGGTTAAACTGTTCTCCTGGAGTCCTTTTGCTTTTAGTTTTAGCTGATTGCTCAAAGAAAAGTTTACCCTAAAAAACAATAGAGAAAGTTTTGATAATTGTGTCAAATTTAGCAATTCTAGTGGAGTAAGGTTACTGCGAGCTGTGTTTTTGTCATGCTGTTACATTGGGAAATTGCTAATGATATTAATAAACAGTGGGAATACCAGTGTTTAATAATAAATCGATTGCATTGGTAGTGAACATCAGAAACACTGGGCTTTTAGAATGCACTGTAGCCATAGATTGCAAGTACGCTGTTACTGAGACCTGGCACAGTGAGATGTCAATCATGATGAAGCTAATCTTGCTATTAGCATGATGCAAAATTGTTGGAGCCTGACCTTTTAAACTGAATTTAAAAATGAAGAGCGAACTAAGCAAGACCGGATAAAGGACTACAACACTGCTTCATTGCTCTAATACTTTGATATAAATTATATTTCCTCTACAAACCAGAACTTCACGACAAAATAAATCCTGCTATTAAACATCTATCAAGATAAATAGTCACCAGAGGTTTACCTGATTAAACTCAGTGAAGAAGCATCTACCTCTCAAAACTAGAATGTAACATTTCCTTACACACATAATTTTTCCCATGTATATTATGTATAGCACTAGCTGGGGAATGTGATTGATTACAGGGACATGGAAGTAGTCTGACATTCCATTGCAGTGTGATATATAGTATGATTTTTTTGCCTATGCTTGCATGCAGATATGTTGAATAAGGACTATCTGAAAGCACTTAAAAGTACACTGTGATACAAATAAAAAACTATTCCATAAAATTCATTAAAATATTTATATATATTGTTGAGAGTCTCAATATCATTTTCCAAAACTGCACTTTATGACTAAATCTTTGGACTTGGAAAATAGAAAAGTGAGCATCCTAAGATCTAAAAAATTATACCAAAGGGTAGATTTGATCATTTTTCAAGTAAGAAGTTTCCCAATGTCTTGTTTTAAGATATGACTCCACAACAACAGTACATAATTGTATGTCTGTTTGCTAAAGACAATGTATAAATGTACAATACTCACTCTTTCTGCCTCCAAAGCATAGGATAGGTTCGAATTTGGCTAACTTGAAGAAGGATTTCTTCCACTCATAATTAAAGATGTGCAATGTGTTTCCAAACAAAATCTTTCTTAGACTCTTTATAAGGAAAAAAAATCAGACATGTTTTATACATAGCAGCATCGTTAGTGATCAAACACAGCATAAATGTTAAAGTGTTGTTGAAATCAGCAACATTTGTGTTGTAAATAAGTACTACAGAATTAACCAGTGATGGGAATACTGTAAATCAAAGTGTACAGCTTTAAGACACGGACACAGGGATTAAGGTTTAAAAACAACTTTTATATGTACCATGGCAATTTCAGGTGAAACTGGATGACCACCTAGAGTAGGAGAGACGGCCAGATTTTGAGGGATGGAGTAGGGCATCGTGAGCGAGTTGGCATTGCTGTGGAACGAATGGGCTGACGGAGACCTAGAAACATCATCTGGGTCTTCCTCAGTTTGAACCCTCTCAAGAGGTCTCTACAGGAGTCAAAGTGGAGGAAAGAAATAAGATTTAAAGATACAAAAATATGAACAAAAAGACTGCTCCAGGAAGAAGGAATATGCATCTGTGTGAAAAATGGATTTGTAATAAGAAATTTATTCATAAAAGTTTTTGTTCTCTCTCCTACATTCTCTTACAGGATCTCTTACACAATTTATGACTTTAACAGACATCTTGAATAATGGCAGAAAATCTGAAGAAAAAAAATAAGACACAAACAAGCATCAGATCTATGACTAAATATTTCCTGTACTGAAGCAGATCACTCACATCCTGTTTTCTTTTCACCTCCTCCTGGAGCAGTTCAACGTATCCAAGACTGGAGGGCTGCAGGTGCTTATTGGTTTGAAACACCTGCTTATAATCATCCATTTTAACGGCTACATGCATCTAGCAATTGTGCCAAAATTTATAAAAAGTTCCATGAACTAAATGAGGAGGATGAGGAAAACAGAGGAAAAGCATACGACAAGCTGGAGCAGTCACGAATAGATTCTTACAGTGGCCCCAGGTTGGGTAGAGCAGAACTCACACACATACACACTAACAGTTTTGTGCGCACACTAACCGACACTATCCCTCTGGTCTTACACAAATGATATGCAGTTACCTGAGAGCTCAGGTCTCAGGTTATCATGTTGCCCCACTTAAGCAAAACTCAACTACACATTGACATCAGGGCTAAAATATGCTAAAATAACATTTCATGAAAAACAAAAACTCATAGACCTACTTTTTTAAAACAGTCATGAAGTTCCAAACTGTAAGACAAAACATGTAATATGATACATTTTATTACGTAGACTTCAGATTTCAATTGTATTTATTGCTTTTTCAGCTATACCTACCATACAGGTGCACATTTATATAATTATTCCACTGCACTAAAGAATTTCTTAATCCACCTCATCTATAAATAAACAGACACAAAATTAGAAGCACTTCTGACAAGATCATTGAAAATTGTTCTAACTGTACGTGTATATGTGTGTGTGTATGGCACGGTTACAAACATTTTTTAAATGTCAATTTGCTGTTCAATCACACAGCTTATAGTTCAATCTATTGATTAAGAAAACAGAGCACAGTTGTTAATTTAGCATAAAGTACCTGTATGGTAAGTCTACCAAATAAACTGTCCAAAGAATGCATGCAAGGTAGGTGTGACCAAGAATCTAGCAGCTCAGCTCACAACACACTTCTCACCCCCGAGCATCAAATATTTCCCTCCATTTGTCCAGCTCTGCTATCTGCCTCAGAATGTCATCCAGGTCTGTTTTCTTGTCACTGGAATTCTCCAGCCTCTCCATCTGCAGATGACAGACATACCGCACATGCATTCAGCTTCACCTGCTGTACTGTTATGAGCACAGGAAGATCCATGAATGTTTCAGTGAGGCCATTGTTGCTGAAGCAAGCTTGGATTGAAGTAAACGGCATCAGTGTACCTGTTACATAGCCATAACTGATTACTGACAGACATATATTACTGCAACTCTATTATACATTATTTATCCAAATGGAGATTAATTATCCTACCAGAATCGGTTTCAATTTGTATTCCTACACAAGTTGCTTTCAACAATAGTCCCTGTCACAGGTAGCCTTGAAGAAATCCAGATAAGTTTCTTAATAAAAAAAGCCCTGAAGATCAGGGATAGTCCAATTAGGTGAACATCAAATGTCAAATGTAGGATGTGATCCTGTTAATCCTGGATCAACATTTCAGTTTAAATCATAACCATCTGATGTCATCAGTGAGTGCAGACCAAACTCGCCTGAATTCATTTTTTTATCTTTTCACCTTTAGTATTATAACTGTATTTATGAAATTAGAAAAAACAATAAATTTGAATGACATATGTATTACATTACATGCTATGCTCAACTATTGCATACAACATGTATGTGCAGTTTAGCTAATGTGTGAACATTTTCCTCGCCTTAGTGACCAAAATAGGTGTGTGTTCAGTAAAATGTATTTAGGTATGGGTGCATAAATAAAAAATATTTCATCTTTAAAGATTTTTATGGTTATAAAAAATATGGCTTGTGATTGTTAAATTTCAAAAAGCTGTGGTATAATTAATTAGACATAAGGCCTGTTTTATAATAATAATAATAATAATAATAATAATAATAATAATAATGTTGCTCTATTGCCGTTTTACAGGTGCTCCGTTTCAGAGCATTTTACATTTAATCGTGCATTAGAGATTATTTATGATTCACTGTCTAAATTTATAATGTTTGTTTTGGATCATTATAATCAATATAGTTAAAATTCACTAACATTGTCCCTGGACTATTATAAATTATTTTAATATAATTTGTCTAATATTTTATGTTGTGATCTAGTGTTAATCCAGGAATCCTTATTTTGACAGTAGATTTTTCCAGAATTGATGGATTGCAAGTCTCAGCTATTTTTTAGTTTTTACAGTTCGTTTGTTGATAAAAAAAAAAAAAGGGAAATATTAAAAAATAGATTAAGGCGGGTTTGGGCGACACACACTGTCGACACATAGTTATGATTGGTTGATATAAATGTTGATTTAGGATCACATCCTACTTAGCAAAATCACGTCCACAGGTGGATTATTAATCATTAATTTTGTAGAAACTATTTGTAAATAGGTGTGTTGTGAGAATTTTTAAGATAAGTAACATATTCTTTATGATTATAGTAAACGCCGAGCCCAGGTGACGTCATCTTCCAGCTATGAATGGTCTGAGGAGTCGATTCCTAAATGAGTCAGTCTGTTCACACAATCTAAAATCAATTCAGGGACAGGGTAAGCAAGCTTGTTTTAGGGGTTTTTCGTGACACAACAGACTTTATTATTTGTTTCGTATTTCATTTTGAAAAATAAATAAATAAATGAATGAATTAAACTTTTTAATCGCAATTAAATAGTTTCCTGCAGTTTACAACAGTAACGTCAAACCACCGGGTTTTACGACAGTTTGTTAGCGTTTGCCCATTCGTTATTCCTAACCTTCCTTTCGTTCTGAGTTAATTTGTTGTTTTCAGTCTTTATATTTAAAAAAAAGGTTTTTTTATTTTCATGCAATTTCTTGAAATGAAGATGGCGTAACCCAAACGTAGGTGATTTTTTAAATATATTTAATAAACATTTAAATCAAAACCGTTTAAACAGGAGGACAAAAGTTGCATAATTGGCATAAAGGCAAAACAAGAGTTAAAGAGTCGTTTTTCGAATGATGGGAAACGGTAAAATAGGGACGTTTGTAAGGCTAAAACGGTTTAAACAAATAAACAATTATACATAATTCAAGATTTCTCAAAGAGAAAGAAGCTCAAAGGCGCCATCTGGTGGTATCATCAGCTAACTGAGTCCAATTATAGTTACTCTAAACTGGAACCAAGTACTATCTCCTGAGCACGACGACCAGGAATTTTATTTAAACAATCTTAGTAAAATTAGAGTTTTTGAGTGGAAATGTATTATTATATATATATATATATATATATATATATATATATATATATATATATATATATATATATAATATAATAATATAATGCACTGTAAATATATATTTATACTGTAATGCAGCAATATTATTAAAATTACTCCACCCATAATTAGATGTCAACTTGGTCAACTTTTGAGTGGAAATGTATTAAAAAAAATAAATATATATATATATATATATATATATATATATATATATATATATATATATATATAATTGCTGCATTTCAGTTTGTGTATTGTCATTTCACCTTAAACTTAAATAATCTGCTTTGATAAACATGCTACATTTACATTTTCGACATTTGGCAGACGACACTATCCAGAGTGACTTACATTTATCTTATGTTGTATTATTCTTTTTTTTTTTTTTTTTTTACATATTAGTTAATAATTTCTTTACATTTAAAATAATTAAAAAAAACTTAGTACTATTATTTCTCTCTTGTAATAACGGTTGTAGATTACTCCTGTACGTTTCAAAAACATTTTGAGATTACAGCTGTGCAAAGATGCTTTAATTTAGATGTTTGATTTAACTTAGCTGAACAGTTATAGACTATATAAACATAGTATTCTTATATGGCATGATTTAATTTGAGTTACATGAAACTTCATTTTGTATAGTTTCTGTTGTATTTGTGATCCTTAAATGCAAAAGCTATATTTAAGACCATGGGTTGTATTTCCTATTTTGCATCTATCAAACATGGATTATTATAGAGCTAAACACACAAAAAATTATAACCCTACCTTGTTGTTCCCTGCATGTTGAGGAAGAGGCTGAGGTCGTCCTTTTTTTGAATGACTTTTTGCAAACATATTCAAACGATAATTCTAACTAAAACCTCCCTGTTTTGGTGTGTGTCAGGCGAACGCAGGCAAATGGAAGTGCACACATTATCTTCGTCACGTTCGCTTGTTCTGATAGTGGGTGGAAATCACTAAGACCTTCACAATAGTGGGGATTTTCCATGATCTAATCATTTACCGACGTAAGCTGATGTGAAAAGTGTAAACTCGGATTAAATATACACTATTTAGTCATTTTATTTTATGCTGCTTTTAAAATATTGCCGTGATTCCATAACGATTAAAAATCCATACAATATTAACATTACAGTCTCATCAGTGATTTGGTTTAGAAATGATATTAAATCTGTCTTTGGACATTCCAGCTTTTTTAATGGTTTGATTGATTCTGTCCGTTGAATGCCTGGTTTTCAGTAGAGATAGGTGTACATAAATTTAATACGCAAACAAACAGAAATGAAATGTCCATAAGAGGATGCTAAAGAGCTCCACAACGATGTCTGTATGTGTTTCAATGTTTTAACGGTTTGACTTTTAGCTGTAGAAAAGCCACTGAAGGTTGAATTTTATCATTCAGTAGCCTTTGAAAAAAATCATTATGCTCAAATTAAGTGGTATTTTATTTATAAGTATAACTTAATGTCATCAATAGAAAGAAAACACAAGGTTATGTTTACATTAATTAACAACCAGATAAAATGACAGATGGAGACAAAATATGTATGTCAATATACGTAATAAGCAATTAAATAAAACCCTGGTTAAAACAGACACTAAATTTAGTAGTAATGCAGCAACAACTTTTTTTTTAATTTTTTTTTTTATTCATTTGTTCTTTTACTCTTCAAAACCTTCAAAAGTGTATTTTGTGGCATGTCACAAAAATGTACCAAAAGCATGTGGTTCTCATGACCAGAGCGCATGTGGTTCTCATGACCAGAGCGCTGTCATCTTTTCTGATGTTTTGTCAGAAGTAATAGATATGCACTACACATTTTCTTATAATTAAATACTATGTATATGTATATACAGTATATCAGGATTATTGGCACACCTAAGAAGACGACTATACACTTATACAAATAAAATACACTACCAAATATCCACTGTGCAATGTAATGTTATTTAGAATCTAAAAGATGCATGTACTACGAAGAAATAAATAAGGGTCCATGCTCACAAAGCAAAGCGAAGTAAACTCATTTTCTGCATTTTAACAGAGTTGAAATGCATCATTGAAATACTGTGCCTCAATTCAGATGGCAGTTAATAGAACATGTATACAGAATTCTAGACTACCCATAATGAAATCTCATCCTTCACACAGCCAGGACTCTTTCCAAGTTGTTGTTTTTTCTCCAAAGGTGAAAAGATGCAGTCAAAAGGTTCGGATGTGGCATCTATTTCGCTGTAAACAAATCAGAACAACGGCTGGTACAAGACGCAAGGCTGTAATTGAGGAGTACTAATAGCCCTGGTAGGAGGTCACAACCACCCAGGGGGTGGTTACTACATAATAGAGCTGGTCAGTACATGAGATCAACTGCACCCGTGTTGGCATCTGACTCTTTGGCCTCCTGAAAGGGAAACTGGATACCCGCTAGGCGGATTAGAAGTATGTTAAGACCATGTATAAGGAAAACTATGAATATAAGCCAAAAAGTGTGGTCAAACACTTCACTGTGTGTTTTGTAGACAAAAGTGCTCTCCTTGTAGTTAGCAATCTTCTCAGATAGGTGATGCAGTTTGACCTCAGATGCGTAGGAGATTAGGATGAGACAGCTGCAAAGACCTGCACAGAAGGATAACGTTTGTAGTTACAATAAAACTGGATTTAACAAGTCTTGAGAACTGGCTTTTGATCATACCGTAGACAGTATATTAGATGTAGCATAACGTCATTTTGTATATTATCTATCATAAATTCTCTCGAAGCAGTCTTAATTCCTACTTTTTTATAAAAACAATTGATGGGTCAAATGGTTCATTGTAATTCTACTGTCCATCAGCATATGATTCACAGAGACATCTGACCCTAGAGATGGGTCAGCCAGTTGGACAGAGGACGTATTTCCATGCTTTAATTTATTTATTATGCAAGTCAATCCCAACCCTCTCTAAAAGATACACAAAGCAAGTTTTGGGGTCTGGAAAAATCAATTATAGTGGCTCACATGCATGTTGATGAATTTTAGAAGAGACGTTTCACTAAACGTTCACTAATTATATGTTTGTGTCTTTGTGCAGGCAGTTGGTTGGCAAGAATGACACAAGACAATAAGAGATTGATGCAATCAGATGACAAAAGTTATTTGGGCTTGTGTGTGTGTAGACTCACAGCTGATTAGGTTCCACAGGTAAAGACCCAAAGGTCCATGCAGTGTCTCATATGGATTTCCAAAAGCATTGTACATGGAGAAGGCAGAACACACAGATGAGAAGAGGATGAGCACTGCACAGAAGACGATGACGCTCACATGCAGACTAGCTGGGATCACGTCAACCAGGTCAGGAAAAACTGTATAGAGTATAGAAAATAATACTGTTGTATGGACAAATCAAAATATACCATCTGCTTATAATAGCAACAGGGTAATAATTCCCAACCACAGTTCCTGTAGTGGATTAGGTACGATATATAAAAAAAGGTAATTTTATTAATTAAAATCTAGTATTCTCCTTTATGTGTATTGTACATTGTATTTTATCTAAACAATTATTTCAGAATGCTTGATTAAACCTTAAAAATAATCCATTTTGGCTATTTATAGGAGCACAATAAATTATTCTTTGTGTAGATGCAGGTAGAAATTGAATATGTAACTCAAATACATGTAATTAATCAAATGTGAATACTGTTAATTATTTAAGATTTACAGCTTACATTTCCTAAACATTACACAAAAAATGTTTCAAATCACAAGAACCAAATCACAAGAATTACATTTATAATTTAATGGAATGATGTTCTCCAAAACTGGCCACTAGACATTTGGTGTAACATCACCAAAATTTGTGTTGGGTACCAAGTTTACCAATTTTTTGGCTGTTGCAAGAGAATTCACTTTCTATAAAGTGTAAATAAAAGCATTACCATAGGACATCCCACAGAAGCATTTTTCTATAAAACTGTCACAGAAAGAGTACAAATTTGTTACTATAAATACTACATTAAATATGCAATTGTGTTTGCAGGATGTCTGAGCTTTAGAATATTATATATGTGTCTGTGTGGGTTCTTCCTTTTCTTTTAATGAAATTACATGAATAAATATAAATGAATGTATGTGTTCTTTGTAAGGACTGGTGCTTAATTAGCAGTATATTTCCACCCTACACTTAGTACAGAGTAAAGATTAAGTGGTTACTAAAGCTGGAAAAAAGAATTTATGAATACAGATTTTTATATTACGGCTGACATGTTATATAAATTTTGTTGCGAGTTTCACACCTCTGTCTGCACAAAGCTGGGTGGAAGTTCGTTTAGGGAAGAAGCTGTTTTATGGCTTTAGTATTAACTACACACAGACACACACACACATACATGCAGTCATACTCAAAATAAAGAAGTGGCGTCACAAGCTATGTGTAATAAAATCCTACAGCCTTAGCAAAACTCCCGTATGTTGAAAGCATGCAGGTCTAACAATCAGACAATAAAAAATCCCATATGGTCGGTGCTTATTTTATTTTCATTATTAGTGCTGTATTATATGCTAGGGTTTTTGTTTCATGCGGACCTGGTAGTTGACTCAAATTGCCCCCTTTTTAAATGTCGACAGACTAAAACAGCAGCTTAGATTACTCACAAGAGAAGAAGGAGGGTCTTCCACCCAGTCCACATTGTTTCAGTCTCTGTCCGTGAAAGAGGCCATAGTTCAAACTCCCAATGAATTTGTCCAGCTCAGATCCAGTGGCATTAACCAGCTGAGCACCTGTTTTGCACAACACAGTCGCCTTTACCCAATTCCTACCTCCCATAGCCGCTGCTACGATCAGCACACATGCAAAACTCAGCACACCAGCCAGACAAAACAACACTTTCTTCTGGTTACTTGGCATCATGTGCGAAAACACTCAGACACACACATTAAACACATGGCATTCTGAAGTCCGTACGCAATACCAAGCAAAACGTCCAAATGTATTGAAAGAAATGAATAAATGGCTACATAATTCCTCTGGATAATTGTTTAGAGGTACAGTAGGATGTGTAAAATGTCGGTTTGGGGTTACGTTACACAGTGATCGGCTTCTCTGTGTCTCCAGGTTACCGGGTCGGGTTTCGGCGCTCGTTTTCTCTGACCTTAATTCTTATTGGTTACTGGTTGAAGACAGTGCAGCACCGTGTGGAAGTCATTTTGCATTCCTAGGCATGTGGAAGCTGTAAATGTCACGTTTATGGTGTTACAGAAGGAATTATAGGCTATGCATTTAAACCACGACAAATGAGACGTTTGGAATGAGCATGGTAATGGGCCTCTGCAATTTATCCACCTCAAAACAGTTTTGCTTTGTTTGCACGCTTGAATAGGTTCAATGTCAATTTACTTTTATTGCCTTAAAAAAATAAGTTTTTGCAAGAAAATATTTTTATCTAAGAAAAGTGAAATTTGTAATCAACTTTTTATCCAATAACAATTTCTTGAAGTTGACGGAGAACAGTTTTGCATTAACATAAAGTTCTAGAAAATACCAGACAAAGGTGCACAATCCCAATTATACGAGTATGCAGATTGGACAATTGGAGTTTTTAAATTGTGAACTTTATCTTAAAAAGTGTGTTTGTTTTATATTAAAACCTTAGATTGTTCACTGTTACAAAAATGTAGCATTTGTTACAATAGTTTTTTTTTTGTTTGTTAAATGAAATTATATAGTTTTGTATTTATTATGTACAGTAAATTATCAAACAATAAATTAAGTGCAATACTGTATCTTATATTTTAGGATACATTTATAAAGTAAAGAAATGTCTTTGAAAATCATATATGATATGATATGAAATGTTTGCCATGTATTGTCCATCCTCTTATAATCCAACCATTAATTAAAATCCTTTTGAGACTATCTCTGGAAGAGGCAGTAAAAGAATCATATTCACTCTGCAGCTACAAGTGTGTACATAATATTAAAAATGATGATGTAAATAAGATAAAAGTTACTAATAAATTAATTAACATTTACAAACTGGTAAAGGTTTAAAGTTTATCCATGTTGTGCTGTTATAACATAGCCAAACCGCGTTACTTCCTTAGTCTGTTAGCAAAAGAGTTTAATAAACAAATCGGCTGTCCAACATCATACTACCACATAATCATAATCATTTGGTCTGTCAAAAATGATTCAGCTGGTTAAAAAACAATGTTTAATGTATCCATTGACATTATTATAAACATAACATTCATTGATTTTCATGCACAAAAAAAACACATATGTAGCCAAAATCCATAATATAAAACAGAAAAACCCATGTTATAGATAAAGTAACCATCTGACCTTTTTGACCAACTAAAGCATGTCTATACATAGAGTGATGAGAAATAGCCAGTAGGTGTTAACATCTAAGTATGAGTCATGTCCTGATTCATACTGTAGGTCTGTAATTAAAATGTCTCTGACTGACTGTTTTTAAGTTGCCTACATTTTTTTCTGTGGTATTTTTTACTGGAAAATATGAGATATTTTATTAGAAATAGGAAGAATAAGATCGCAAAAAGAAGCACATAGCAGATGTATAAATCAGATTCCCTTTTCAAATGTAAAATTGAAAATGTAACGGTTGTCACTGAAACCAGACTGAGGAACCATGAATCATCTCAGGGCTTTTCCCTGTGGGGGATATTTATTGATCATACATTGTAAAACTGATGACTTTCTTGATAATTAGGTGAATAAATATATTTACAGTATGTGATATAATTTGATCTTATCTGAAGATGTTCGATAGCGATTGTTGACATGTTAATCCTGAGCTATGTTAAGAGATATGTAAAAGCATTCACTGTTGGACAACCGAAATTGCAGAAATGAATAGTCTGAAAAATTAAACGTGTTTCTAATAAAAAACATGTATAATGTTTCTAATAAAAAAACAAAAAAAAACCACAAAAAAAAAACATTTAATTAAAACCCTGAGGTTGCCAGCAATTTTTTTTACCTAAACATAAAACAAAAAAATATATGTGATGTCCTGGAGCAGTAAAATAATTTAATTTGCTATTTCCTCCACTTAAAATCTTGTATTTAATTATACATGAAATAAGCATTAATTTAATTTGTGCAGGTAAAATGCAAATCCAGTCTATGTTGTGATATATAAATATATAGAAAGAGAATATGTTTATAGTGCAAAGGTAGGCAGTTTAGTTTTTACTTAGTTTTTTTTTTTTTAAATTTTAATATTTTGTTTGACATCTGCAATGCCTGCTTATGAAACTGGCTTCAGTTGGATCATTTGGTCGGAACCAGATTCTAGATTTCCATCTACACTTCTCCTTTTAGCAAAAACCTGTTTAATCTGATGTCTAAATGAGGGGCAGAAAAAAAAGTAGATCACCGGGTCAAAGCACAGGTTAAGGATGGCCAAAAGCAATGACGACTCTTTGGCTAAGAACAAGTGCTTTCTCACAACACAGTCAGTGATTATTTCATTCTGTGTAAATGTGTAAGGCATTCGAACTGCATGATATGGCACAAAGCACACAACGTAAGCCACTGTCACCATGGCGATATTGACAGTGGCATGATGAGCACTGGACTGCTCCTCCGGGTCTCCTCCACGTTTGCCCCAAAACTGTTTCAGCACCAGGCCATTGGACATAAGCACAGCTATAGAGGCATTTATGAAAATTGCCATGCCCAGAAAAACAGACAGTGTGTGCCAGTGCTTGCCAACATCCTGCTTTATGTCTTTACATGTTATTAAAGTGCTGTTAGAAATCTTGTCCTTGATTGGGATTGCCATGTTGGGGACATTAATAAAGAGAACCAGAAGCCAGACTACAGCTGACATTACCAGAGCGAAACCCACCTCCTGTAGGCGAAACAGCTTGGAGCTCTGAGTGAGCTGGACATAACGTTGTACACTGACAAAAGCCAGAAATATAATGGAGGCATACATGTTGATGTAGATGAGCGGTGAACTGACTTGACAGTGAAAAATTGTTAGTCTCCGAGATTCCACACCAAAGTCTTTAGCAATCTTGACAGGCAGTGCCAACGTCAGCAAGAAGTCAGAGGTCAGAAGATTGATCAGATAAACATTCATGCACTTCTTGCCATTTTTACTGTGTATAAATGCCCAAAGTGCCACCAGGCTGCCAGCCATGCCTATTATGAAGATGATGATGTAGAATGTGGCAAACGGCACCATCTTGTCGTTTACCACACAGCTTTCATCCTTCGTAGTCAGATCTGAGGACTCCATTTTTGTAAACAGTAGTTAGAGTTAGTTAAAATGTATCACTAGTCTTTTTTTGTTATAAGTTGCCTGATGTTAACAGTACTCAGATATCTGAATCTGATCAAAGGTAATCCAGAGGAAGTGGTAAAAAACTGTCTTGCAGACACATGTTATCCGGTTTGTTGATAAATCAAAACAGAAGCCTGCAAAGACAAAAAAATTGACATGGTTATTAATTTTACAAATGTTACAAATGTTTTAGTATTGTACCTAAAAGATTAATCTGCACATGTGTAATAATTTAAGGTAAGACTGTGGCTTTGTGATGCTACAAGAAGCTTTTGGACTGTAACATTTAGGGTTACTTGTTCCCTCACATTTAGTTCTGAATAACTAAACGTTAAGAGAGTTTCTTTATATATTTTATCATTTCTATTTACACAATATTATCAAGGCATTTAACATTGATCGAGAAGTTTTTATGCAAATGAGTTCTTTTTAATGTATCTACATATGCTAATCAGTGTTTTGCATTTTGTTGAAAGACAATGTGGTTATGATTAATTTTAGCCTAGGTGTTCCAACGCAATGTGCCTTTTTTTGGTCAGATTCCTTTATTCACTTACAGAAGTATGTTTTTTACTAAACACTTCATATTGTTCTAAGCCCATACAGTGCAAAGTTAATTGTTTGATTTCCTTAAAAGTCTACTGTAATATTTAGTCAAAACAGTTTAATTTAAACAACAGCTATTTGTCACATTTACTTGGAAAAAGATGTAAATGATAATAAAAAGAAACAGGAGGTATAGACCTTTACACAGCTTTTAATTTCTATTTAAGTTTTTGTTATGTTTTATGTCAATGTAATTCCCCAAATCTAACAGCATTTTGAACAAAAAAGTAGGTTTAGGGTTAGGTACAGTATATTGTGTAACTTTTCGATTCAGTGAAGACTTAATTCCCCATATTAAGATTTTCTAATATTATCTTATATATATTATATATATATATATTATATATATATATATATAGATATATTTATACTATATACACACACACACATTCACACATTGTCATATATATAATATATATAATATAACCAAAGTAAATACACAGCTCACACTAACATTAACGGTTAGCTAACAATTTCAGACACACATACGGTTCTTTGAATAGTTACATGAGCAAACAACATTCTTTAAATAATTTCACGTGATATGGCCAGCCAGTACTCTACTTCATTTCCACATTGATAATTTCACATGCGCTATTAAAGCTCCAAGTTTAATACTGTATAATCACTATGCATTTTTAAAAGATATTATATAAATGTATGTAAATATTTTAGAAAACAAATGTTTGGTAAAATACATAACACTTTTTAAGATAAAATTTTGAAGTTCAAGTAGAATTGCATATTTGAGAGACAAAACACCTCAGCAAAAACCCTCAGGATATTTTATTTGTAAAATGTAAAGTAATAATTTTATTATGAGTAAAACGTTGTAAGCAGGAAAACGCATACTGTTTAAAAGAGACTTACCACATGTTCAGCTGCTCGACTCTGGCAGCATGACGTCTCTGTTGTCTCACCACTTCCTTTATAGGTTTTCTTCAGTAATTCTACTGTCTGAAATGTTGTAGCCTGATTTCTTTGAATTTAACATCTATTATGCTCAACAGTGTAAAGGAAGGCGTTACCCCAAAACTGTGTGTTTCAGTGAAGTCATGGAAACTCAAACTTTCTGTGAGTAAACCATAAAGCATGTGGGATTAAAGTTTAAGCAGACTATCTGAGCATATAGTTCTCATGTCAGAAGGCATCCTGAGGCAGCCATGTTCTGTTTTTTCATGTAAATGAGGTTAAAACCCCTGAATAGATAAAGGTTTGATAAAAATGAATTAGAGGAAGTTAAAAGGTTAAGTGCAAAAGCTGCCCTAAGCTTTTATAGAGGAAGTTGTGCTAAAAGTTTATGTATCCTGGTTTATATACATTTACATTATACATTTATTGTCCATAAGTAGACTGGACAGTGATGCATTTTTTGTCAATTTGTGTATTATGTACAGCACTAGAGGGTGATTAAACTACTAGGTTTAAATTAAGTGGTTGTGCTTTTTAACTGTTTATACATTTTAGCAAGTTTTACACTGCCCCTTCACAGACTGTAATTATAAATATAGGAATTGTTTTTATAGCTATCTGCCAATGACATACTGCCTCCAGCGTGTTCAGCAGTTAATGTGGTTTGCTTCAAATCATGAGCTCTTTTGCTTTCTATGCATATTAATTTCGATCTTCTCATTCATTTTAATTTATGTTTTATCTGTACAAAAAATAATGCAAGTTATTCTTAATCGAGTAAAGTATTATTTTGCAATAGTTCATTTTCTATTTTTCCAGTCTTCGATGTGGCCAGTGCTGTTGCTGATCTGCTGATAAATCATTTCTGATTTATGTATTTACACTCAACCATGAAGTTGTCACTTCTTCTTTACAATATTTAAAAACTATTGTGGTGGTGTACTGCTCCAGGAACAGAGGTGGAAACCTGTGCTGTAGTGGTGTTAAAATAAACAGCATTAAAAAAGGCTACAACTTTTTATGTACATTTATACAGAAGTGAATTCCAGTATAAATTTACTATTAGATAATAAGAAAATACTACAATATCACAACCTTGTTATGGTTAGTAATGGCCAAAAGCCTCAGAGAGATTTAGTATGTGTCCTTGGGTTGTGGAAGATGTGTCCCACTTGTGGAAGATCTTTACAATATCACCAACACTGTCTTACTAGTTTCATGTTTTAACCTGGTAGCTAGCTTTACTTTACCAAATATTCACAATATTTACAAACAGGATTAACTGCAGCATCACAACAAGCCTGACACACTAAAAGGTTGAGTTGAGGTCCTGTACGCATCAACCTCACCTTAACCTCACCTTAAGTTAACAAAAAAAAGCATAACAAAAGAAAATTATATAAAAAACAACAAATATATATTAAACCCTGCTACAAAATTGGGTACATGTAAAGCAGGTAAATGGTACATGGAAGAAAATAGGCTGTACTTGTCTAAGGGCTCTAGTGATACTTAGGCCTACTATGGGAAAGAGGGATCTATTCTTGGTTTTCCACCTTCTAATGATACCAACTAAATAATTGGCCTTGTATTGAAGGGCTAAAACAAAATATTTAAATACATTGTTTGGCAAAATGTTTTTTTTTAATATTTTGAAATCTTTCAAAATGTTTCAAATGTTTTTCAAATATCCTATTCCAAATTGAATTATAACCTCCAGTGTTCTAGAAAGACTTTGGGCAAGGCTGTTGAAATTTTTCTATTCAGCTACAAGAGCAATATTGAGGTTAAGCACTTTTACCAGCTTAAGATAACAGATTTTTATGCAGCCATTCTTTTTTTTTTTTTTTTTTTTTTTTGTAGCCAAAATAGATACTTGAACTTTTTTGTTCTGATATTCAACACAATATCCTTTAGCACCTGTTCGAGAGGCTGAGACTGCTGGGCCTGAACACCTCCCTCTTCAACCAGATCCAGGGCTTCCTGACTGGAAGACCTTAGTCAGCCTGGATTGGAAGCAGCATCTCCGGCACCACCACCAAGAGCCCTTGTGCCCCATAGGGCTGTGTTCTCAGCCCACTGCTGTTCACTTTGCTGACTCATGACTGTGAAGCAATGCACAGCTCAAATCACATCATTAAGTTCGCCGATGACATGACCAGCAAGAACGACGAGTCGGCATACAGAAAGAAGGTGCAACAGCTAACAACCTGGTGTAGAGGCGACAACCTGTCTCTGAACGTCGACAAGACTAAGGAGATAAGTTGTTGACTTTAGAAGAGCAAAGAAAGACCATTCTCAGCTGAACATCGACGATAGAGATCATCAAGAGCACCAAATTCCTTGGTGTTCACCTGGCGTGTCTCTACTTCCTGTGAAGGCTGAGTCTCTCTTTCTCTGAAACGGAAATGTACACCACATGCTGCATCTGCAAAGCCAAAAGAAATGTTGACGATCCCACACACCCCTAATGCTAACTTTTCAAACTCCTGCCATCTAGAAAAAGGTACCGTAGCATTCACACCCTCACAACCCGAATGTGTAACAATTTTTTCCCTTAAGCCACTGACACACACACTCAGCATAAAGTCTATGGTTACAGCACCATGTAAACATACAGAAAATACATTCTGTTAAGCACGGACACTTTAAAAGCTGTTCTGGTCAGCACTATTGAATGTCTTGAACAGTGTTTTGTTCTGTACTGTCTGTTTTTGCACTAATATATATATATATATCTCCGACAGTAAATAAATAGTAACCTAAGCTCAGTAACCAACAATACTTGCTGGCCTTAAACAACATTCTGCACAAATGCATTTACTAAGGTATTAACTGAATTGTTCAATACATAGATATTTACTTTTACATTACATTTGCCACATTTAGCAGACACCGTTATCCAGAGAGATTTGCATGTATTTCATTCTTTATTCAAACTTAACAGCTGTGAGTTAAGGGCCTTGCTTAGGGGCCCAACAATGGCAGCTTGGTTGTGCTAAAAATTAAACCCAGAATCCTCCAATTTGTTTTTACAAATGTACAGTTGGTAACAAGAACTATTTTTGTTGTATAAAATTATTTTATATCATGCTAACTGAACATATTATGTTCATTAGTATGTTTATTTTTATATTAAATGTTTAATACAAAGTTATAGTATAGATGTTTTTATGAGTTGTGCAGTATTTGGTAATGGTGCTAATAAGATGACAAAAAATATTATTTTGTTATTTGCTGTGACTTCAGATTGGGCTACTTGGCTCATTTGTTTTTACTCAGGCACTTTGCATATTTATCCACTCCAAACATCTGGGCGTCCATTAGCAACCATTAATTCCTCTTTCTGTCGCCATTTCTTTTCTACAAGTTGCTGGCACTTAATCTGTGGGTCACAGATGGAATTCCATTAATAGCCTCTGCAGAAGACAGCTTTTGCAGAAACAACTCTCGAAATGTCCTGCACATGAGAAAATATACAAGAGGATCTAGACACACATTAAATGAAGCCATAAACACTGTGGCTTCTTTGGCCTGGAAGAGATGAAATTGGGTTTGAGCACTGAGAGTGGTGTTAAATCTCTGGCTGAGAGTGTAGGGTACTCGGCAAACATGATATGGCACAAAGCAGAGAAAAAACACAGCCAGTAAGCTGAAAATACTTTGGTTAGACTTGTGGCTTGCTTGGCTCCTGCATTTCTTTACTCTTTGGTATGAGCGGTACACCTGGCAGGCTATGGAAGCGTAACAGAAAGTCATGAACACAAGTGTCACCCAGAAGATGGCCACAACAAAGTGGACAGAGATTTCATGCCAACGTCGTCCAAGTTCACTCTTCAAGTCCATACAGGTGCAGCCCTCTGCAACAGCCTTGTTGGTCAGCAGTGTGTTGGGGAGCATGCAGAATAGCATCAGTGCCCAGGACAGAAACACCAGACATCTGGCTACAATTACCTGCTGCAGAAAATTGGAAGCCCATAACGAACATGGCCGAGATGAGCATGAGGAGGCATGCACGATCTTGACATAGCGCTCCAGACTGATAAGGCTCATAAAGATGATGCTGGTATACATGCCTAGGTAGAAGAGCACACCTGTGTATCTGCACACCACCAGACTCAAGTACCTTCTGCCTAAGCCTAGGTCATTAGCCACACGCCAAGGGAAGGAGAAGAGCATAAGAAGGTCAGCCACCACCATATTCTTCAGGTACACCACCAAGCCTGAGGTGCTGGGTACTCGAAAGAAGATCCATGCTGCCAAGCCATTTAAGATCAGTCCAATGGCACAGATCAGAGCATAGAGCACTGGCAGCACCTCACGTATTAAAATGCTGTTGGAGGTTGTGTTGTTTCCATGTGGAAGAGCCCCACAGCTATGGGGCAGAGTGGCATTGCTGTAGTTCATACCTGAAAAATACCACAAGCCGTTTAGCTTTATGCATTTCAGCATTATCATTTCAGAAAAAAATATATCATGAAATCTATTTCTGTAAGCAATGTTACACCACATGAGACACATTGAGAGTTTCGCTATATGTTTATTTATATCTTGCAACTTTTTAATTTGTTTTTGTTTTTTTATCACTGTCTATAATTTTAGTGGAAATTTGTTAACAAGCTGCAGATAGATAACTGAGCCTCTCTTTGGTATCAGTGTTAGATCATGCAACATTCAAATAGAGAAATGCACCACATGGACTACAACCAAATTACATTCAAAGTTGCATAAACAGCAGTACTATTGATAGTGAAAACTGATATGAATCTTAAAAAACATAACTATGTTACAGAAATATTATAGAAACAGTGTAAATTTACCGTAATGATCCTTAAAAATGATCCTCTTTATTTATTCTGCTTTACAAACAAATATTACTGAAATACTAATTTTATAAAGTGATGCTTACCTTGAGAGCAGCAAGCAGGCAAGCATATGCGGTGAGATAAGTTCACGGTCTGCGATCGTCTGTGGGAAGGACTTATTAGGCAAGATATTATTAAATAACAAAACCTTTTTTTGCTTCTATGTGGGTGGATCTGTAAACAGCACCGCTGAGCATGATAATACCACACAATCAATAATAAACATTTTCAGTCTTCTGAGTTTGCTGTTTTACTTCTGTTTCCTCTTCTGTAAATCCTGGTGTGATGCACTTTAGTCCAAAAGCAAACACAAACATGCTCTGATCTTTTGCAGCTGCATGCTCCAGCTCCATTCCCTGTAGTGCTCAGTGGGAGTTTGCGGGGGACATACTTTGGGGGCAAAAGAAGAATGAAATGTCGAGTTGTCCCTATCATTCCGTATCCTTCCTGCAATATTCCAGCTAATTATAGACTAAAAAAGTAAGCATGTTGATTTTATTGAAACTCCTCGGTTATGAATTATATTTTCCACCAGAATGACTCCTTATTCAGAAAGACTTTTAAAACTTAAGAATAAGGTTAAGAAATCATAGATTAATTAAGTTATTATTATTGTTGTTGTTGTTGTTAACATTTAATGCTTTGAAATCCCTGCTTATAGCTTAAGGATCTGAATATACAGTATCTTGCTATTGTTGCTTTTCTGCATTCAATCAGCTTATTACCTTTTCCATATAAAGTGAACTTTGAAGGTCTGTTTATAGCAGAAGAAACAAATTCCTGTAGTGTTTACTGTCACCTAAACACTAGCAATCAGCTGATGTACGGCTGCATTTTCTTTCCTCTAAAAATAGCAATGGACATTTCTTGCTAAGTCTTTTCAACACAATCAGTATTGTGTGTTTTATATATAATTTTTAGACTAGCAATCTTGATTGTGTTGTAGCATGTTGCAGGCAGATAAACTCATGGTACAAACAGCCCAGCCAGATTTGCTGACACCAGTTGTTACTAATAATTCCAGCAGAAACTTACAATACGGCATTTTAGCCAACGATTGTTGTACATATCATCTATAGCTAAAAAAGTAAGATCACTGTAGTTAACATATTGGCTCGACTGGAGCCAAAAACTTGGCTTGTTATCTGTAAAGAGTTTCATACTGTATATTTTTCCTATCCCATGTCTACATAGCTTTACTCTGCTTTGTGCCTAGTGTTCTATGCTAAATCAGTGGTTACCAGTGCTGAAAAAGCATTGCTTTGCTCTAATGCACTTGATACTGATACTTGGACACATAGCTCTATAGAAACATTAATTGTAGTCTGGGTTAAGGCTGGGCGATTTGACCTAAAATTAAATCCTTGATTAATTTTGTATCAATTTTGCCCTTATAGTTTATTTTTTGTTTTTCTTTGGTACAAGCTTCCACTGTTGCTCAGTTCATTCAATCAGAGAAGTGGTAGCGCAGTGGTTAAATTGTTGGACTGCTAACTGAAAGATCGGGGTTTGATTCCCTGCGCCATCAAGTTACCACTGCTGGGCCCCTGGGCAATGCCTTTAACCCCCAATTGCTCAGTTGTATAAAAGAAATAAATGTAAGTCACTCTGGATAAGGGTGTCTGCCAAATACTGTGAATGTAAATTAGTTTCGTAAACCTAGCCTGACATTCTTCAATTTTTAAGTCCCCATGGTTTGGTGGTTTTCTCAACAGTAAAATATTTTATTTATATCCAGGGTTCAACACATTTCCTCCATCTCATGTAACCCAGTGAATATGTTTGTGTTCACCCCTTTTAGTGTTCTTGTCTACATTCTGTCTTACTTCAAAACTTACAGTATTTCGACAAACTCTGGCTGTTTTCCCATGACTGTGGTGACCTTGAGTGCTTCCTGCTTCTAAGTCTGCAAAGCTCCTCTATCATTCTTTAAAATTTCTATTGCTTAATTATCAAGGTTTTTTTTCAGGAAAAAATGCAGTTTCTTTTGTTGTGTCAAAGATCAAGCGAAAGTGATCTGTGCCATTGCCTACTCACATAGACAAATGGATGATCAAAGTCTTAGTCTCAAAATCCCACTTGCAGATATTTTTATCAAGTATAATTGCACTGACCAGGTTGGAATTTAGGACCAAGTCAAGAGAGTCTGGACTGCCGGACGTAATTATATAAGAATCACTAGCGGAAATTTAAAATGCCTATAATTTGCATTGTCAATAAATGGGCAAACCAAGATGAAATAGAGATGCTACTTACAAAGGCAAAAACAAGTGGCTATTATTGTTCGGTTAATACCGATGTCATTAACCCATCAGCTGAAAAAATTGTAGGAATGATTTGTTCGCTTGTTTTCTGATTTCAATTTAGGAGCACTGCTAGCAATATTGGGCTCGATGGAAAATTATAACATTTTGCCCACTACGGCACACTAAAAGTCTGTTACTAAGAATAAAACTTACCTCTGGTAGCCTCCAGTGTTGGTGGGCCTTTAGAATCGTCCTAACTTAGCGGCTCTCTTAGTCCCAATAGCATGTGGATATTTCAATTCAGCATAATTTTAACCCTCTTTATAATATATGCTTCACATCCAACATATGTGGACATTTTCTGTCCATTATGTTTTTTACTTCCTGTCCTCCATCTGAATTTCACGTGTCATCAGAATCACGTGATTGCAAACAAGCTGTACCAGGATTTACAAAAACAACCTGTCCAACTAGTAGTGCAGAGACCTGACCGGTCATCTTTTTACTTCAGCAACCAACATAGAGGATCATTCACATCAAAACTGCAAAATACATCTTGTGATTTTTGGGAGCAAGTGTTTTTTTTCTTTCATTACATCATATCTAAACAGTACAGATGTCCCTGTCTCATGCTCTGTACATGTAAAAGCTTCAGAAACATCTGGAACACAGGTTCAGTATAATTTATGGAGTCATATTGTGCACATTGTATTGATAACACACACAAAATGTAAAACATGCATAATGATAAGCAAATTTAATGTTTTAAAGAGTAACACACGGACATCCACTATTATTTGGCATCAACTATCTCACATTTTCGCATTTTAATGCAAATAAGAAACACAAACTATTTATGTAATTGTTCATTTAGTGCAATTAATAAAATCATGTGGAGCTTTAACGAGTAGGGTATTTAAAAACGTTTTTTTGCGGAGATACAGTAGGTCAACGGTAAATGGCCAGACTGGTTAAAGCTGAACAACAGTGAATCAAATAAAGACTCTCTATAACTGCGGTGAACAGAAAAGTCTCTCATAATAAACAATATACATGGTTACAGTTCCTTATTAAGGTTTATATTTTAGTTTAATGGTGTGGGTAAATTATTAATTTTTAATCTCTCATTTATAGGGTTGCTATCATTCATACAGAAAAATAAGGGATGCCTACCACGGCGGTAGCCACACCCCTCAGGCCACAATGACAACAGGCCCCATGGAGGTCAAGTAATAATAAATCATTAAAAAAAACCTGTCTTTAGGATAATAAGACTGATTCCAATGAACATTACAACAGTGTGAACACATACACTCTGAGAGCCATATTGTCATAGAAATGTATGATAATAATGAGCAACAGTATACAATACTGTATATAGCAATAAATACGGTATTGTATACGTGTTTGTATATATACACGTATACAAACATTTCTACATTTGTCATTTTTAAAAGTATAATACCATCTGTATTACTGGTAATTAAGTGTATTTATGTAATTAAGCTTCATTATATTCTAATTCTATATTATTAAAGGTAGCAAATGTGTAGATTGGTTAAGCATAACATGTAGGTGTTTATTTTCTTCACACAGGCATTTTATTTCGTTAAATTAGTATTAAATATATAGCCCTTCTATATCTCATTAAATTAATGCTTTTGTTTCTGACTGTAATCAATCAGAAAATTAAGTTGATTAGAAAATTGTCATTACACTATCTGCCTCAGGAGATGAGAGCCGCCCTCTCTGGCCCTGTTTGACACTGTGTGTGTGTATGTACGCTTATGGTCAGGAAATACTTGACAAAGACATCCTAGGGGAAAACAAGAGTAAAATAAACTCAATCAAAAAAGGATGTAAGGAAGACACATCAAACAGACTAAATTTATGAACTGTATCCTCACAATAAAGTCCTCTGGGATTTTCCATGTTCAAATCATCAACTTTCAAAAGCAATAATGTGTCAACAACAGAGCTTTGGAGTGTGATTATAATAGAAAAATGGCTCGTGTACGTTAGTAACGGCGCTTTATCAATTTCAAAGCATTAGTGCTGTAACTCTTGCAGGATTTATGTAAATTCTTCTATATTATGTTTAATTGACTTTACATACATCACATAGATATGGTCAAATCACATTTTTTTCAAATCTAATTTTTTTATTATTTAAAATATGTTGTAAGGTGTGACTTGTCCTTTTTAAATTTAATCTAAATTATAATGACATAAGCAACACAGCTGTACAACAAATGATATTGATTATTGGGTGTGTTAGTTTTATAGTGTGCAAATAATCAAGGCTTGACAATAACTCATGGTATTGGCAGTATGGAGGGGACCCACATATAATCTTGTTTAAATTTATGTTTCCAGAGCTGTTTTGTGGGGTTAAGGGAATTTATTATTCACTTTGTCCTTCCAAAATTTATGCATATAACCATAAATATGCAGGTCAGCCTGCTTTACATGCTGACCTTCTCTAAGCATGTAAAGCAATAAAAACCAACAGTCTTGACTGTCTGCTTAAATGATAAATAGCTAGTATTGATATTATATATATCATATAGACAATGTTACTATTTATAACATTTAAAACTTATAACGCTTAAATTTTTCTTTATTAAAATGCCTTCTTAGAAATATATACACATAGACATGAGCAGCCAACATACTTTAACTACCATAAATATTTTATTTTCTAATATCTTTATTAATATGTCTGCACATAAAGATTGTGTATCAGTAAAAACATGCAAATAAAAACTGTATATAATGTTCAAGTTTTTTTACTTATATTAATAAATTAATATACTGTACATCTAAATGATCATTAATATAAGTACAATAATTTGACCGTAATTAATTTAAAATCAAACAAAATATAAAAGTACATCATAATTAGTTTGCAATTTAATGCATATACACATACCCATGGATAGAGTTGTACAAACAAAACCTCCTGTTAAAAGGCTATATAAATATTATTTTTTTGCTTTTTACAAATTGTACAGTCTAACGACAATGAGAGTGCATCTTGAGTGACCTCTAAGTGTATTATTCTAGCAGAACTAGTTTAATAGTTTAAGATATTTTTGGGGCATTTTGCTTTCATTTATAGGACAGACAGAAATGAAATGGGGGAGATGTAGAGAGGGGGGATGGGACCGGAAAGGACCCGGGCCGGAATCGAACCATGACGCCAGTCAATGGTTTAAGTTTAGCATGAACCATTTAGGAAATAAAGAATATAGTTTTTTAACTTGAGGTTACGAATTGTAATCTTTTCTGTTTTTGTCATCTTCCTGCAAATTAGCAATTGTATTTTATTAACACTGAAGTGCAGACACTGAAACAGTGGAACTTTTGTACGAAAAATACATAATTCCATATCATAAGTCATGGGAAATGTAAGTTCTGAGCTCTTTTTAACTGGTGTTGTGTCCTGGGTCGTCCAATGAAAGCAGAAAAAAACAGGACTGACCCGGATAAACAAGGTTGTCTCACTGCAAAATGTTGCACGAAGATCTGTACACCATAAAGGTGTAGGTACTTCAACTGTAGAAAGGCTGCGGTGAATACAATCGAGGAATCAAACTGGACTTTTGGCTCCATCAAGCATGAATAACCTGAGAAAAAAAGGTTAATTAGTTAATGTTTTAATGGTCATTATTAATTATATTAACATCATGCAAGTAATAAAAGCATCACCTGGGTGAAAGTATAGTTATTTTACTGGAAATTGACTTTGGTAGAAGTTAAAGTCACCATTTTAAATATCACTTAAGCAAAAGAATTAAAGTATGTAATATTTTTAACATTTTACTTAAGCATTAAAAATAAATGCAAAATAGAAAAGCAAAAATATTTTTTAATTTTTTTTTTTTACATTATAAATGTTTTAGCAAGAAATTTTTATCATTCATCCATTTTTTTTGTCTTTCAGTTTATTATTTTATTTTAATATAAAGTGCAAACCTCTAAATATATTATTTATAGTTAAACAAGGAGTCTAACTCTGCAAATGCAAAATGCCTAAGGGGGCCACCGAACGAAAGTTTTTTTGTTTTTGTCGCTAGTGCGCCCTCTTGTGACCATCGTGCGCTCCTACACTCATATAATAAGCAAAACTGTTTTGGGCAGTTCCAAATTTTTTTAGTACTTTTTAATGCACTTTTATTTGTTGATTTGCACTTTGTTTAACTGGTGTGTGAGTCTTCTAGTGACTGTTAATCAAATTAGTTTGTTATTTATTATTATTATACTATTATTTCTTTACTACTTCTGCTTAATACTTATTTATTTGTGTTAAATTTGTGTTATTTGTGTCACACAAATTTATGTTTGTGTGTGTGTATAAATGGGTGGTTATTAGGGGCTGAATTGGGGGGGGGGGGGGCAAATATACATATGTCTTTCCTAGGGCGCCACAAGAGCCTGAGCTAGCCCTGGTTTAAATGACTTGTAAAAAGCTATATTCCAAAAATCTCTTGTGGTCTCTAATGGTACACAAATGGTATTGACTGTAAGATACCGCACCAAGAAAGTGGACATATGAACAAATAAATGACTCAGACTCAGGCCTAAAAACTATCAGAAGATAAACTAATGTTTCCTGTAGAGAATATAGAATGTCGAGTACAATACAATACAAACAAACTATTCATTAACCACAGATCACTACATCCATTTGTAGCAAGTAACCAATAGGCTTCGAGAAATGGAGAAGTACACATTTTATTTAGGAAATGTAGTGGAGTAAAGGTAAAAGTTGACAGAAATATAAAAACTTTAGTACAGATTCTCCCAAAAAATACTCTGCCATACTGTAAGCTCGATGCCTTGTATTTTATTCATACGACAACAAATGACTGTTATGTAAATTTCAGACCGTTTATATCATTTATTCCTAACCTTTTTGTGCACCATATGTGCAGTGTTTCGTCACTGTCCCAACCTTTGTGTTAACCATGACTGAGTGTGATTAAGGAATTATTTTAGCTTATTAGGGTTTCTTAATTTAATATGTTTACTAAGGAACAATAGAACGTCTGACATCCTCTCGGCTCTACATTTCTTATGTACCCCAGAATAACAAAATTAACCATACCTTGTTCTTTGAACGGCCAAATATCACACCATGTATAGCACTAAGGACCTGCACAACACAGAATATAGCCTGAAGTCCATTGACAGCCATTATAGTAGAGAAGAGAGCAATGTTCCACACCACAATATTATGCGGTTTCTCACAGGCAGAGGCCCATCTCTCCGGCTCATACAGGTAACTTTTTTCACTAAAAAAAATAATAAAATAATGGTAACCCTAACACACTGTAAAATCATTGCATAGCTTGCGCTCTCTCTCTCTCTCTCTCTCTCTCTCTTTCTCTCTCACACACACACAAACATATCTTTTACACAACTCAAATTTATGTCACACTCACATGCTTGGTCTATTTGTGTGTCATTACACCAGACGAGGTAGTGTTAAAAAGTTTCCTATAATGAGTCACTATAAACCTTTGCTTCTTGTGGTAAAAATAACCTAAACTTTACCCAAAAAATGCTGCTCAAATAAAATATGTTCATTTATAATAAATAATAATTTATTCATCTCTGGGTACTTCTATAAGATAGTAATTAAAGGAGGTCACATAAAGACTTACTTAAAATTCCTACGTTTCAGGGGTCTGTCCCATGTCAGACCCTCGGTTGCGTTGTGCAGACACAGTGGTCCTTTTGTTAGTCCGCCACTATTAAACTGAAAACAGAGGCCGGCGAAAACCAAAGCCACAAACGCATAGATTATCCGGCACAGCATCTGGGAAATAATCAAACCGCTACATAAATAATTTGTGTTGCAAAGACACTGAATTTGCTTGCACAGCCAGCAGAGCTAATCATTATTCCCATATAATTTACATTAATCATTTACGGCATTTGGCAGACGCCCTTACCCAGAGCGACTTAAATTTATCTCTTATTGGGGGTTGAGGGCCTTGTTCAGGGGCCCAGGTGGTAGCTTGGTGGTGCTGGGAATTGAACCCCGACCTTCCAGGTATTAGTCCAACATTTTAACCACTGCCTTACCACTTTAATTAATTACAAATTTTACATGATGGCGGAATTAAATGTTGTTTTGAGATTTTGAAGCGACATGTCCAAGTATTAGTTAAATAAAATGATGTATTTTAAAATGTTTGCATTCAACTTACATCGGCTCGGTACTGGCAGCATCCTTTTTTTGCATCATTTGATGCAAAGCCACGAACAGCCACAACCACCTGATAAAAATAAACACAGTCAAATGAAGTCCGGTTTAAAAAAAGAGGGCTGACCAATCAGACAGACAAAACTACCACATGACACATGGGTCACACATTTCAACCACTACTGTAGACACACAAATTTAAGAAGTAAATAGAAAACTATGTTCTAATAATAAGTTGCAGGACTTTAAAACTGCTTAAAAAGCTCTACTCACATTAAGGAGTGTTGTTTTTTTACACTGTATATTATTATTTACATTAAATACCTTGTATTATTAAAAAAACACAGCTGTTCAGCACTTACTACAAATCCAGAAGCCCATATTCCTGTGCACCATAAAGCCTCGGGAGTGATGTGATTTTCAATCAGGTATTTATAAGAGAGTCCAGGGAAAAGCAGGAGTAGATTGGCCAGCGTGCTTACTAATGCCAAGAGTATCATGACCACAGGCAGATAGTTGGGGCTGCAGATTGAACACATCTTTGCACTGCTGTGAAAACGAATGCATATAAAAGTACCATGAAACCTTAATGGCACAATTTCTATTTGAAATAGTAATTAAGAAACTTGTATACGTGCATGGATTTGTCTTACATACTTTCATGTTTTAGTGATTAGACAAAAACAAACTTTGTATAAGATGAAGTGGTACGTTGAGAATTGCATTGGTGAAGAAAAAAAAAAGGGATTTTTGATTGAAAAAGAAATTACATACACATAAAACATTAACTTGGACTCCTAGCAGAGGACTCTTTTTCTCAACTTTTACATAATAAAAAGTTTATTATTTACCATTAACATTGTAAAAATATTTTAAATACATAATTGCCTGCACTTTATTTATAGTTACATGTTAACATTCGAGGGTTTTTTTGCATTCTCACTTAAATGTATATATTTATTCATATATTTGTTTATTAAAATGTTTTCTTGACATGCTGATTTATACATATTATGTTTATGTATTATGTTAATAATTTTTTAGCCCCACACTCATTGACTTTGACTCGTTTTCCATGTAAAACATAAAAATAAGAACATATTTTGTAAAAATACATGTGAAAATAAAACATAGAACATATTTTCTATTACTATTATATTTTTAAATGTGCAAACAGGATACGTGGCAAATAGCCATAAGTTTGTCTATATTGCTTGTAGGTGAGCTAAAGTAAACATCTTTTTGGTGTATTTCCATTAATTATTATGGCTCTGTTGATTAAAAAACATATTTGTGAACATCAGCTATGTAACCACCACATAAAGGTTAGGATATGATCACTGGTGTGGAATAACCTTTACATTGTTAAGTTTTGATATAAGTCTAAATACAACATGCTTTTCTAAACAAAATTTCAAAGTTTAAATTTTAATTAAAATGTATAATAGTTATAATAGCAGAATGTATAAATGAAAGGATTGGCAAAACTCTGGATAAATAATATTATTGTTAATAATAATAATAATAATAATAAGGAAAAAAGCAAGTCTTTACCTATCCCAGAGAAATAGAAGTCTGGCTGTATGTCAGAAGGGAAAAAGAGTAAGTGATGTGTTTGTACAACTAGGAATGTGTGTGACCAATGCAGAGATACAGATGTGTTTTTTGGGATGAGGAACCATAGGGCGCACCGTCATATACAGCTGATTTCCTTCTTCCTCTCTTGGCACGTGCAGAGAATGTGAATTGTTGTATACATATATGGTCAACAACTGGTTTGTTTAGACTTTACACTGATTACACATTATAATAATATAATAAATAATAAAAATAATTTATACAGGCTATATCATGAACATATAATTAAAAAACTGTACAGAAAAAATAATGGCAGAATGTACTGTACACTGTAACTGTAATAAAAGCCATCACTATATAATTAAAATGAATGATACAGTATAAATTCTATAGAGTAGCTACACAGTAAGCAAAAGACCCAGAACAAGTCTTTATATTAATAATATTAATACTATTTCTTACCAAATACTAAATAGAATTTAATGGGTTAGAAAAAAGGTCAAAACAGAGGTCAAACTAACTAATCTTTGTAAGACTACATACTGTGTGGAGTATAGTCTACAGTATATCAAGCATCCTAAGGTCCCAGTTAGGATTTTGGCCTTTTTAAAGTTGAAGGTGCCGTAGGGCAAATCAAAAATTGCTAACGGTAGCCTGATAGCACTGAAAGTGTATGTCCCATCACTGTCCAAATCAACACCTTCTTGGAGCATGAATGTGCACTGACTAGACGACCAGAGACAACATTACTACAATACATCCTGTCATTCACTGGTGAGAAAACTTTATAGTAGAGTTAGTAACAGCACTAACCATAACATTATAATAGTACCGGATTACACGCCGCTGCTGAAGTTGAGTTAATTCTTAAAGGTACACAAACTACATAAGCTATGAGTTACTATCAAAACACACCAAAATCTAATCACACCATATTCCTACCTGTCCAAAAGAAACACTGTAACCATGGCCTCATCTTTAACTTCTGTATTCGACTGCAGGGCTTTTCGATGCAGTCTTTATCCCAGTTGATGATATATCCTGTCCGTATAAGCAGTATAAGCATACATATGTTGACAGGCAGGTAAGAAAGCCTATCATAATGTTGGGATCAAACATTTTTATTGTACGAACATTTCTTGGTTTAATATCCTCCACAGAACACATAAATCACTTAATTATGGCTATGAGGATGTGAAGAGACTTTCAACCAGCAGAACAGACTAATGTTTTTAAAGACAATCACTTGTGTTTTATAGCTTTAATCAGTAATTAATAATAACAGATATTATTATACTGTTATTATTATAGAATAGTATAAATCTCTACTATCTATCAAATAATTATGTAGAGGTGCAGAGCAAGGAGCACTTTTGCATGTTCTTGCAGATCCATCCATGTGGGTTTAGAGAGCTTGTTTAGTTCATACACAATTTCAACTTAGCAGTAACAACTTTAGTGTCTAAATGTGTGTGTTGGCCTGGCATCTGATCCTGACCTTTGTGTTTATATTTAAGTCTTCACACCCAAGGAAAAACTTCAGCTCAAATATGGGCCTGCTGCAGATAAAGCTATTAGTGAAGATAAATTTAAAAAACCCACATATGTACAATTACAGATGTGGTTTTATAATAACATGCTGTTACACGTTAGCCTGTGGAAAAAAAGATGTTATTCAGAATTGAATAATGAAGACTAAAAAGGTACTAATAAATCTTAGAAATTGTAAAATTGCAGGGTTATTTTTGGTTCTGTTAAACCGGTCCCACACGTTGATACATGCATTTATTCTCTTTCAGCAAATATGCAGAAAGATAATCTTTGTGTCTTTTATGTAAAACGGTGGGCTTAGCCGGTTCAAGCTCAGAAAGTGATCAAATATTTATCCTCCTTACTATATTTTTAGCTAAGCATCTGAAATTAGAGCGTGCACAACAATGTGAATTTTGTAGCAGGTCTGTCTGATTCCTGTAAAACCAGCTATGATGTGTAGTTTAGAGACAGCAGCACTGAGGAAGAGACAGTGGTAGAGCTGGAAGTATCTGTTGGCTACTTCACCTGCAAACTGGGTACTAACTCCAACCCACAGACAAAGAGTGTTTGTCCCTGGTCACCTATTTGGAACTAATTTTCTAGAGCTTTTAGAGTAACAGTTAAAACACTTCAAATCAAATAATCAAAAATACTACAGCAACGGTTCTGCCAGCCAACAACTACAGATCCACAACCAGGGAAGCCAGATTGAGGTGGTTTGGACATGTACAGAGGAGGGATAGTAAATATATATCTATAGGATATATCTATAGGAAAGAGGAAGACAAAAGAGGAGGTATTTGGATGCAACAAACGAGGACATGAAGTTAGTGGGTGTGAGTGAAGAGGATGTAGAGAATAGGGTTAGGAGACGATGATTCACTGTGGCAACCCCTAAAAAAGGAACAGAAAGAAAATAAGTCGTCCGTCTGATTCCTTACATTCTTTTTGTAACAAATGATTGTACATTCAAATAACTTATAATAAAGTATAATAAATAACACAGTGTCTGATTGAGGCAACCCAACATAATATTTGCTTTAGTTATTTATAGAGTAAATCCGTGCAGTGATTTAACACAAAGGCTAAGAATAAAGCAGTTTCAGAATTTGTTAAAACAGCACATGCACGTGAGGACACATGTCCACAAACGTTTAGCCATGCTGTGGACTAAAGATTTGTGTTTTTGTGTATTAAGGCATTTGGTCATTTCTGCTTTACGTGACCTTTAATTGTTTCCATTCTATGTTGATGTTAAAGCTTGTCATCATTGGTATTTCGATAGTTATTTTTTTTGTTTACAGCAACATCATCATGACTGTGGTTAGGCTCTTTAAACATGGGATTGTGTGACATTTTGTGGTATGCTAAGCTAATCAGTGAGCGTGTCTCTGACTCAATTGCCACAGATGTATCACACGTATAAAATATTCACACTATAGAATAGTCATAGCCTTTCAATAAATTATTTTCAAATTATTACAACTAATTATTTTAAATGTACATATATAGATATATAACTGGGCTACGTATATAACTGAATATCTTAACACAGTGATGTGATGGTATAATGAAGTTTTTCTGTGTAACAGTTATAAAAGTGTAAAATTTAAGTGAAACCTTCATAATTTTTTCCCAATCTGAGTTTTATTACGTGTTTTTAATTTCGCATGACAAGCTAAGTTTTAAGTAGAATAGAATTAATTAATGCAAGCCACATGGGTAGTGCCGCTGGTGAAAATCTTGCAGTTTTTTTAGGCGCACTGAAACTCTGAGACCCAAAGGATGTGTAGTTGTTGGCTGGCAGAACCGTTGCTCTGATAAGTGTTTTTGATAAGTGTTTTAACTGTTACTCTAAAAGCTCTAGAAAATTAGGTCCAAATAGGTGACCAGGGACAACTTGGCGGTCTTGTGTTGTCTATTTACACTCTTTGTCTGAGCTGCCAGAAGCATGGCTGTAAGGGTTGGTGTTAGTACCCAGTTTGCAGATGAAGTAGCCAACAAAACGATTTGGAGGAATTGTGAAACTGAGGTGTCATCCATTCATCCATTATCTATCTATTTATCTTCCTAATCAGTGTTATGGGAAGCTGCTGGGCAATTTAGAATCAACAAGGGAGCAACATCTGTCAATTCAAGTGTGCTAGTAGGAGCGAGCATTTACTAACATATTGCGTTCTCCACATGGGCTATACAATATATACAGCAGAGTGGTATGCCTTTTTAATTAATGAGTCTGTGTGACTGCTCTGGAGTTCTGGAGTAGTGCATATTACCTTGCTGGGCCTCATCAGGAAATAACAGCAGGTTGGTGACATGTTGCTCTGTGTCTGTTTTTTTCCCCACATAAGAACTGTTTAATATGCAATTCTCCATTCAGTATTACAGAATATTTTTACCAGATGACATACTACAATTTTACATACTACAAAGTTTTTGTAAGCCAGAACAAAAACAAGATGTCAATGTGTCAAATGGCTTCATAATTAACTTGCATGTTAATTATATATGAGCTACGGAATTAATGCTACAACTGTTATCTTGTAAAGAGAAGAGCAGTCAGCTGAGCAGAAACGTGATGATATACACCAGATTTTCACAACTATTTTTATTCTGGTAAAATAAACGAACTCAGATTATTTATAGAAAAATAGAAACATGCAAAAAAAAGCATCTTTTTGCAGCGATTAACCATTTAAGAACCTAACATATCATCTTTCACAACAGAAAGTGAAACTTTCACAAAAAACAGTGAATCAATCTTTGTGGATTACACCACTTTCCCTCCCAACTTGTTCTCCTAACATTAGCAAAGTCACCGAGCAAGATGTAATATGCCTAAATTTGAAAAAGAGATGTGTAAAAGATGAATGCTAAAAACAAGAAGGAAAACGTAATATAGGATTGACTGGGATGTTCTAAGAGAAAGCTGACTTAGCTGCCCAGGCTGGGGAACATTTCAGTAAGGGTAGTCTGCTTTTTGCTCTTTGGCACTGACGAGTCTAACGAAGTAGACACTTGTGTGGAAACAGATTTTTTTTTCGCAGCTTTATGTCCATCTACACTCGGTTTAGAGAAAAGTAAAATATTGCCTTTCTTCATTTTGTTCTCACCAGGGCTCGTGCCACTGCTGCTGCTGCTGCTGCTGGATGGAGGGCTGCTTTTCTCTCTCAGTAAATAGCTATCAGCAGAGCCTTTTCTGCGGTCTACAGCGATTTCTCGGTTTAGCTCCCTCTGCAGGCGAAATGCCAGCCTTCTGTCTTCCTCCTCCTGCAGTATCCGACTCCTCAAAACCTCCTCCTGCTGCTCAGCCAGCTCCTGCAGCAGAACCGAACCATGTGGAGGCGACACAGACGCTAAGGAGTTACAGGACTTCTTACAGATGCTAGATTCGGGTTGTTCACCATCTCCACTCTTCCTCTTGGAACAGACTATGGTTCTGTTAGACGTGTCGAAAAATGTACAAGCATCCGAATCTGAGCTTGATGTAGAAGGTTTACTACTGGAGTCCAAGAAATGCATTTCAATGCTGGAGGAATCTACAGATGCTGTAGTGTTTAAAATGTTTTCCTAAAAAAAAGTAGTTAAAAGGGAAGAAATGAAATCTGATTATTTTTATATTTTTGTGGACACCTAACCTGAACCATGTGTTATGTGTGTTTTGAAAGAACTTAAACACTTTTGGGATGGACTATGGAAGCCAACTGCACCCAGACCTCCTAATCTGACATTAGTGACTGATCTTACTAATATTATTGTGTCTAAATGAGCAGATCCTTTTCCAAAATGTATTGTAATGACTACCCAGAGAGGTGGAAGTTATTACAGAATGACGAATAAGACTACGCTCTTATGGATTTGATGGTCAGATGTCCCGAAACTTTAGTGTCGATAGAATATTTTAACTCGAATTATTTAAAAGTACCTTATTGTCCAAAAAAGTGGAGGAGTGGCTGGTCTCGCAGTGTGGCGGTGTGAAGGGCACTTGGCACAGATATCTGAAGTGTCATTAACACAACAGAGTTAGATATTTGCATACCAGTTTTTTTTATAAATTTTTATTCACAATAACACAAAAATAAATTCAAAAGCACGCAGGTAAACAAAAATTAGCTCTATTGAACAGAATTACTTACTTCTCAATGTGGCCCAGGTTGGATTTTTTTTTCTTTGCAGCATCGTTTACTTTGATGTTTCTTTGATTTTCCAAAACTGGACTTGAATTCTGTAAGGATACAACATTATATTCAATACATTCACTTTACATTTTTTATGTCTGTATATGAGCCAAAGCCGCCATTAATATTATTTTACACACTCTCCACAGTTACATTATGAACAGATTAATTATAACCCTCCACCCAGGATGTAGGTTTACAGCTACAGCTATGCTTGATGTTACACCTATTCAGTAAGTTAAAAGCATCACATTGCTGCTTTATAAAATAACTATAAATTCTGCCATTGTAAAAAAAATAAGGGCCTAAAAAGAATAAGTAAAATAAGTGCAAGAATGGACACTAACTAATTCTTCACTGAGCAATCTCGCCAGTTTCTCGTCGTCCTCCAGCTGTCTCTCTTCCTCTCTCCTCCTCTCTTCTTCCACTCGATCTTGTTCCTCAGCCAGGAGGCGCTGGATGTACTCCTCACTGGCTCTTCTCTCTGCCTCCTCCAGAGCTCGCTTCTCTTCTACAAACTGAAGGAATGAAGATAGTATAAAATATGGACACCACTGTTTCTAAAAAAACGCAACTAATGCAGGGTGAAGTTCATACACACTCACACACAAGTTTATTGTAAACAATTTTAAAAAGAAACTGAAAGTGTATTTGCAATGTGGACGCCTAGTTGTGTCACGCATAATTGTGACATAATCCAAGTGCAATAGCAAAACATTTGCAGTTTTGTTCTGTAAATGTACAATGACGGTCAAATCTTGAAAGGAATCGCAGAATCCTTTGCGATTGCGTTTCCGAAGCCTTACAATAAAACCTGTTAATCAGGGGTGGGACTATATTATAGCGCATGTTTGTGGTGAAAATGATATGAATATTTGCTGACATTGTATTGAATCTGTTTTTATTTAGATTGCATGGAGAATAATATGGACTGTGTCATTCCCTACATACACAACTGGTCTCTAATATCTTTTTTAAAAAAAAGGACGTGACGGCTTCTCTAACCTTGTTAATCTCCTCCTCATACTCTCGCCTCAGCTCACCGGGCTGACTGACTTTGGGCTTTGATATAAACACTGTGGATAGAAAAAATAATAACATTAAAAACAGGAGTTAATGAGAATTCAGACTTACATAATTTTGCAGATAAAGACAAACAGAAATTGATATAACTCCATTACAGTATTCAACACAGGGTAAATACATGAAAGCTACATTAAAACAGCATCTTACGAATCATTAGTGGAGTCAATCGATTGGGAAACTATATTAATAGTATTTATTAGAATTATTTACTTGATTTGAACCGCTGACTTTTCTTAAATTTCTATATTTTAAGGCTTCACTTGTTAACCTACAGCTACATTCATTAATGTTTACTTTTGCATTTACATTTGCAGCATTTGGCAGACGTCCTTATCCAGAGCAACTTACATTATTCCCTGTTAAACAACTGAGGAATTGGGAGTTAAGGGTCTTGCTCAGGGACCCAGCAGTGGTGGCTTGGAGGTGCTGGGAATCGAACCTGGGTCTTCAAGATGGTAGTCCAACACCTTAACCACTGTGCTACCACTTCCCCTTTCCACCCAGTGGTTGGTGACTGACTTTTCAAAAGTTGCAAAGACGTGATTAGTGATTTAGTCCAAATGTGGTGAGAAAATGTGATCTGATGGTTTGTATAGAAAGAAATAACTGTATAAAATGTAATTTAGGCAGAAAATAGTGCCAAATGAGCCACTCAACACATACCTTTCTATAACGCGTCCCCAAAGCTACACTTTAACACATTTTAGTCATAGAATCAAGCGGCAGCATTGGATAAGTAAAAGTCACGTCCTCATCCTGATTGGTTAGGGCATTTTTGGAATTCGCTTTATGTTTTTGGGGGGTTTTTTTAATGGCAGATGATTTTTTTTATATCTGCAGGAATGTATGGAAAAGTTAAATAAAGTACTGATCACACTGATCTATTCTTGATTTTTTTGGTATATATTTACAGCTTAATTTATTTTCTACTGTATATTTAGACAGATAAGAGACACTTATTTTTAGAAACAGCGACTGAGGTCTCTGCTGGGCAGCAACACATTTTCCATTTTATTTACATTTCTGGCATTTGGCAGCCGCTTTTATGCGCCGCTTCTTACATCTACCTTATTTTTATCCAGCTGAGTTTATGTTGCTCAGGATCCCAGCAATGGCAGCATGGTGGAGTTGGGAATTTAATTGGTTCCAATCAGCAGACCACCACATTAACCACTGATCTACCACTTCCCCCTCAAACAACAGATGAAAATCTAGAATAAAAGCCCTACCCTAAACTCTTGAAGTTTTTTTTATATATGATGCAACCTATTACTCTTACCGTTCATATCCTCCTCCTCATCCACTCCGTTTAATCGGTGTTGACACTGTGTGGGGAAAGTGTCCTGTATCCGTCTCCACAGCTCTGCGTTCACTAATGTCTTGTTTCTGCCATTGAGTCTAGCCCAAGTGGACACACGCTTTCGGCAGAGAGGACAGCAGATATTGGCCTTGTCCACTGTCTCCAGGAAGCAGGGTTTACAGAACGTATGAGTGCACGGCAGAGTAACAGGCTCCAGGAAAATCTCCAGACAGATTGGACACAAGCAATCTTCCCGGTTCAGTTTCCCCTCCTGCCCCAGTTCAGGGTCGTCTTCTGAAACAGGTGGCATCACGACACTGGCCTCTTTCACTGTGTGTCTGCTTCCAGGGCAGGAAGCTGTAAGAACACATCGAACAGATTTACAATACAATCACTAGTCTATAATCATCATAATTATTCCAGCCCGTCATTTTTATATTTATAGAACAGACTAACAGCTCACTGCTAAACTGAGTGTGAACATTAGTGTGGAGCTTCTTTAAGAGAATTTAAGCAAATTACATGAATTTATTCTGTAGATAAATAGATGTTTCTGAAGATAATACATTTACACTGATTTATTTACCCTTCAACTGAGTAACAATAAGTATAATTGTAACCTGATAAATAACATTACATCACAATTTACCTAAACCTCATCATTCATAGTTCTATAGATAGATAGATAGATAGATAGATAGATAGATAGATAGGGATATAGAGAGCGAGGCAGAGGTAGAGAGAGAGATAGACAGATAAAGAGAGAATAAACCAAGCTACCTTGCTATGCTATGCTATGCTATGCTATGCTAAGAGCCCGACCAAGCAATTTTTTAGACGACTTTACTTTTAAGACACCAATTTTAACCACTGAATTATAAATCTTAGATTAAGCAGAAAATTTAGAATTGACTTTTTTTACGTAACTAATGCTTTACATCGCTAACTAAATATGCTAACTTTTTTTTTTTTTTTTTTTTTTTTTTTTACCTCAGACAGGCCCACATAAAAATCCCGGGAAAAGTCTTTCACTTTGCGTGAGTTACGCAACAATGGTCGATCGACTCAGCGTCAATTGAATATCAAAATAAAAGTACTAATGTACACTAAGCTACTAACCCGTGCTAAAATATTGGAGAAGTTATGTTTTTATAGTCATTCGCAAAAAAACTTTTTTTTTTTCCGTTCTTGCAATAGAAAATGTTTATTATACTAATACGTGCGTTTTAAGAAGGTAACAGGATAACGGTACATATAGCATATAACACATGCTAAGAAACATGAATACAGATTTTAAAAAAAATATGACGCGTATTCAGGTTTGTTCGTTTGTTGTAACATTTTAATGCAGAACATGTTTGTGCTTTAACATATAAAAAAAAATAAACCAAAAAAAAAAATGTATTTGAATGTGAAGCTCACAGAGCAACATATGCAGAAGTTCCTACAGCGGGTTGCCAGGTTTCGACAAAAATACGCATTTAACCGACAGCCCAACGAGGTGAAATGCAGCCACTGAAAAAGATTGTAGATTAGAGCTACCAAATTTATTAATTGTTGTTGTGCTGCTGAAAAAAATTTAAAAAAATTTCCAGAATTTATGTCAGACAGAGCAACTTCAACCACAGTTAAAATATTTGTTCATTAGACACTGTAAGTGTTTTTTACGGTTCTCTAATTTTATTTACAGTCATTATAAGTAAACACTTAATGGACCACATGACCAGCTGTAGGTTTTAACATGTCCAGCAGTCCTTCTGGAATATATCAAAGTACTTTATTCAATTATTATAGTGATTCCTGAGCAAAATTGTAGGTTTAAAATACACACAATTAAAAAAGACAAAAGCAGACAATAACGTTACTGTGAAGTAAATGAAAAAAAAAATATATATAGTAAACATATTGTACATATATTTTATATATAGAGTGATACTAAATGGAGAAGCACCGGGGCTTAGTGGTTAGCACTGTTGCCTCACAACAAGAAGGTTCTGGGTTCGATTCCTGGGCAGGGGTCCTTCTGTGTGGAGTTTGCATATTTTCCCCATGCTTGATTAGGTGATTAGTGATTCTAAATTGCCCATAGGAGTAAGTGTGAATGTGTGCACCCCTGTGATGGACGGCTGACCTGTCCGGGGTACACCCCTCCTGCCTTTTGGCCTTTCAGAGATGGCTGGGATAGACTCCAAATTAGGGAATAAGTATAGAATATATATAGGTATAGAAAATAAATTAATTAATTAAAGAAACTAAAATATACAAAACTGCTTTTTAAATGAATTTATTTTATTTATTGTTTGAGTAAAACAGCCTTCTAAGTGTTATAAAAGTCGTGTAAAAATATATAATATTGTAATGAATTTTCGTGACTGAAACTGCATTCTGCATCTCACATGTTGGAAATGTTACAATAATATAACAGGATATTTTGTTGGTGGTGCAGCTGCACTTACAAAATTCTGGGAATATTAAAAGCACACAAATAATTTCCCCAAAACATCAGTGCGTAGTGGGTTAGTTTTATATATGTGTGTGTGTGTGTGTGTGTGTGTGTGTGAGAGAGAGCTTAACCAATTTGATGAGTTTTATTCTTATAAATATATTACATTTGGTTTCAGTCAAAACATCCAGACCCTGTTTTTTTCAGGCATATCCATTTAGCTATCTTCTGGATAAATATCAAACATCCTTTGCGTTGTCCTTGACAGTCTCACTTGGCAGCTGGGAGACAGTGCCTTGAAGTGGGGTTGTAGATCTCTCTGACTGAACTCTCTGCCGTAATCCAGATTCTACAGCTGCTTGTAAGACCTTCATATGGACAAACGGGAGCTATGATTATGCATTTAAATTTAAGAAAAACCTTATGTGTTTATAAAATACATTATCATTTGTGTAAAGTTCACCTGATTCTCAGCCAGAGCTTCTTTAGCCATGTATTGCTCCCTCTTGATCTTTATCTCTACCTCCTCTGGCACATCTGGAACCATCCAGTCAATCATGCGACTGATTAGGAATACCACATGCTGAAACAAACGTATAGAGGGGGATTTTAAACCTCAAATCTCAGAGACATGAAGGTCATAAATGAGATTAAAAAACAAATGGCCGAGTAGCTTTTTAAGCTAATTTGTGTAGTATAGACGTTGTTTGCGCCAAACAGACTCTCTTCACAACTACTAGGGTACCACTATCAATAAATCTGCCACATCTACCAAACTTAATCATAAAACAGATCTCTAGGGCCCCTATAGTGCATGGGCCCTTAAAATCTTTTTATAATTTTTCTCTTCTTGGGTTTGATTTCAAAGCAAAAAAAGTCATTTTCAGCAAAATAATTAAAGAGATAGTTTAGAAACGGATCTTGACCACACCTCAAATATAATGACGAAACCTAGTTGAATAGCCAGTAGATTATAGTATTCTGGAGTGTGATGGCCCATTTCATCCCTAAAGCCCCGATACCTGGAGATAAAATTTTCACAACTTCAGAATAATTTTAATCGGAAATTGACTGATAATTTTCCGGACTTCAGGAGATCTTCTGACAGTTACACAAAGTGCAACATCCACTAACCGTCGTCAAATCAACACTTATTTAATGAGAGAATTTGTCTACCTGCACTGCATATCACTTTTCGTAAAGTTTTTGGGTGAAACAGAAAGGGTGAACTCGACGTAGCCTTTTAGATTTCCCTCAGTGGTGTAGCGATAATAGAGACGCGGCAGGAAATCAGATGTAAAAGCAATCAGGAAAGCCTAGCAAAACAACAGGAAGACATGATAAAATCCAAAACACAAATACATTAACTTCTCTCTGATTATGTTTACACTAAAAAGCTTTTATGTTTCAAGTACTGAAAGAAAAAAAAATTTTAAAGACTTGATCAAAGTTACTACATAGGAATGCTCACATTGCTAATTACAGCCAGATGGGTGATGACGTCGAGAATTGTGAACCATATCCCGATGTCCTGTGCTCGCTGAGCCACAGGCCTGCGGTACTCACACACAAATTTCTGTGCATCTAGACGCACCTCCACCCAGTTATTTACCAAGGCAAAGAATGGAGCCAAGGGACAAGCCGCCACAAAGATTGTAATAAAACCAAACTGCAGGACTGCAAAGGAGGAGTTAGTAAGAATACATTTAGATAAATACATCTAAATCATTTGATTACAGAACCAAATTTCTTAACTGTATAGAAGAAGAAGGTAATCTGTATATTTAGCAATATAGTAAAGTTTTCTGTAATGAGAGGAAAAGTCTAACATTTAGTCTTAGTTATCAATACAGTACTTTATTACACCAGTATGTTTTAATCCACCGTTACTTTCGGTCCAAAAATGTCCAAAAAGATAATATGAGATGTTTCATAACAGTTTTATTAATTTAAAGAAAGAGAATAAAAAGTGTGAGAAAGTGACATGAGGGGAGAAATTATGATAGCTTTTATTAATAAATACAATATTTTTAATTGAATACATTATTTATTAATCAATAAAGGGTCTGCATCAGGCTGAATAACATTGCAGGGGCAATGATTAATTTTATGAAAACATAGTCATTATTTACTGATGATAGCTAATTTACTAATTTATTCCTATTTTAAAGATAGATTAATATTATATAAAAATAGATTGAAGTTTTCTTTCTATCTATGCTCATGTTTGGCCAGTAAATCTACTACAATTTCTGTCCATAAAACATTTACAAAGTGGTCTTTTTTTATATTATTTATTTTAAATTTTAAAGCTCACCCATTTCCAGATATTCATCAAACAGGCCCTCACACACCAACAGTCTATTATCCGTTTCCCAGGGTGCCAGAACACCATCATCTACTCCCTTTTCACTATGAGCTGGATGAAGTTTTCGCTTGTGCCACCAAGCCTTTAACTTACTGGGGGGATTGGGGCAAGAGAGGAGGCATTTTTGAAATTGAACAAATTTTAAAACTTTTTAAAACCAAAAAATAATTGTAAATACTTACGGAAGAACAAATTCTTGAACGTTGTTGATGACTTGTTTGCCTACCATGATGACCAACAGCTCCTGTGCAAGCTCAATAAGACATCCCGAAGCACCACACTGCATGGAATAATATCCACTGAGTGATGCTCGGGTATTCACTAATCACAGTGACATAGTATTATGTGTAAATGCAATTTACACTCACGTCTTCATTTCGAATCCCAAAAAGGGTATTATAGTTTCCAGGATATCCTACAAATCTTTTTTTTTTTTTTTTTAAAAAAGCATATATAATTCATCTGTTTATTTTTACATAATTTGAAATGTTACATGTCGACTCACCTGCCCTTAAAAAATGCAATGTACATAGGGGAAGAGTAGAAGTTGACAAACTGAAAGATGAATACTTTGAGAATAAAAGCATCTTCATATTTGGTCTGAGTTCTGTGCATTTCTGGTAACGGTAAAATAAGAAATCATGAGCTCTGCATTATTATGACAAACATGGATGAAACTTGTGCTTGCTCACCCCAGCTAGTCAGGACTTGAGCAAGTCGCGTGTAAACCTTAGACAGTAACATAATCACCACCAGATTTAGCACCGAGCCGGTGAGACTTGCTATCCTCCCAGCCTGTAGTATTGACAAAGAAAACAGTATTGGTATAAAATAATTAAGGCTATATTTTACCAACTTAATTAACAAATATCCCTTTATTACTGCATAGCATCATAGATAAAAAAAATAAACATATAATTCTCGCAATTCAAATAATACAAATGCAAATTTACAAATACAATAAATTTATTGTATACAAATTTAATATACAATAAATACTTACTGAGAATATGAAAAAATCATTCTTAGAGTTGTAGATGATGATGCTCAGAATGGTCCGGTAGAGAATAATTCCCATTAGGAACATCAAAACTACAGCAACCTGCAAAGATCAAGCTTGTTATTAAAATAATAAAAGAATTGTATGCAAAGAATAATATTACTAAAACACATGGATTAAAGAGTAAAGTTTTATTTTACCATCAAAATGATGACCATATTGCCAGTCACCATGCGGCGAAAGCGGCTTATCTCTGGGAAATGCGGCTCTTCAACCCCTGTTACGGGATTACGCACTGTCATTGGTGCCATGGCAGTAAACTCTGGCCTTGGCCTTTCCTAAGATTAAATGATAACATGAAAGCTACTGTACAACATGTGTTATGACAAATCAAAGGATAAAAAAGCTTGATATAATCCTAATTATATGTTTTCTCTTCTGGTTTAGCATTAGCTCTAACGTTAACTTATTTTACATATATTATTTTGACCAGGGTAGTAAGAGGCACCCTGGAGGAGAGGTTTATTGTAAAAAAAAAGTTTACACAAATGTTTATACTTATTTACACAAAAGGTTACAAAACAATGGTTTAAAACAATTTACTGTTGTACAATTATGAAAATGATTAGGGCTTTTATGCAATAAAAATGAAATATTGCCAAAGGAAAAGTAAAATGAATAAATTTAATTCGACGTTGAAACATGATAGAAACAATAAGCTGGTTAATTCAGACCACAAGAAATCAGGATTTGCAGCTATATACAACACTTTTTACAGATTTTTTTATCTTGTGATGAAAATAAGTAAACCTTTTTTTTAAACAATTTATTATATAAACGTTTTTTAAAAAGCAGAAAATATAATGGCTTTGGACACCAATGTACAAATTATACAATCACTCATATGCCTGTCTAAACTCTTCTTACCTCAGTTTCCTCAAACTCAGAGCAGTCCCACTTGTGGGCCAGGACAGAGCAGCTACGCTTCCAGTATTCCAGAAAGGTGACTGCCCAGAGGGACATAAAAATACTGAAGAACACCGTGCCACCATTGTCAAATAATAATCCTGCCTGTAGCAAAATAATACCCAATAGTTTACTTCAAATAGCGTACTAACTGAAGCAGTATCTTTTACACAGTCATAATAAACCCACTTTATAGGTGTAGCAGATGCTGGAGAGGTTCCAGGGGCTACAGATGTTACAGATTGGACACATGACAATACTGTCACCATTGTTGCAGATCTCCTGCCTAAGAGAAACATATAAAATCATACAGCTTGATGGTTATGATTGTAGGTAAACTCCGCTGTTGGACATAATGTGGGGTCGAAGATATAAATATCGCTCACGCTGGGACATCAGTAACCATAAGCCAGATTCCAAACAAAGACACCAGGAAACCTACAACTGCAGCAGGATGCAACCACCCTGTATAAAATCCTAGAAAAGTGAGAGAAATAGGGAGAGAGAGAGAGAGAGAGAGAGAGAGAGAGAGAGAGAGAGAGAGATGTTTAAAAATATACCAAATGTTAAATAGAACTGGGTGGGGTAAAACTTGTACTATTTACATTTTGATAAGAAAAACACACCTAATCTCTTTTTCAATAAAGTGAATTGTAAGCATTTCAACACTGCAGCACAGTACACTGACATGTTTCTATTTCATTTGTAACATCTTTAAACCGTATACCTAACCAGGCAAAGTAGAGTGCAACTTTCTCGCCAAAATATTCACGAATGTGGTCCAGAGGCTGGTACTTCTTCCAGCAGCCCCAACGTGCCCAATACTGATACAAGATCTGCCTCATGCTCAGAGTGTCAGGGTTAAGTTGGCTGTTGGGCATCTGATAATGCCCCTAAAAGCAACAGGGACAAAATAAATGTAATAGTTAATATGTACAGCCAACAATATCTAATTTTTATATCTTTTACAATGTATATTTTATTGCACAAAATAAAAATTTAGGATAGATAGATAGATAGATAGATAGATAGATAGATAGATAGATAGATAGATAGATAGATAGATAGATAGATAGATAGATAGATAAAAGAGTGGTGGGAGATTTACCTCATGTAAAGGATAGGCAGCAGTAAACACTTTCTCACTGATCAGTCTGGCTATCCCAACTTCTCCCCTTTTTAACGCTCCAAATTTTGTCCTAGCTAATATTTCATACAACTGTGACACAAGAAAAAAAGCATATTATCAGTGTGTTACATAAAAGCTAAACAAACAAATTCAAATGGTCCTATTAAAGTAAGGAAATGAGAATAGTTGTGAAATACATACAGGTTGAAAAAGAGTGGCGCAAGGATTGAGCCTTGTGGGACGCCGCATGTCCCAGATGTACACTTAGATTTATGGTGTCATATACTCACATAATAACCTTTTCTTTTTAAGTATGACCTAAAGTATTTGAGGACCATCCCAGAAAGCCAGACCCAATTTTCCAGTCTCTCCAGAAGTGTGGCAAGATCAACAGTGTCAAACACAGCACTGAGGTATATGATGTACCAGCACTGATAGAGTCAGAATGTAAGCGAATATCATGTATTATCTTAGTGCTGTCTCTGTGCTGTGAAGTAGTTGGAAACAAGATTAAAAATTGTTTAGATTGTTCAGCTGATTAAAAACAACCTTTTTCAGTTATCTTGCCTATAAAAGGAGGGTTTGATATTGGTCTATAATTGCTTTATATGGTTTTATTGTTCTTTTTTAGAAGGGGTAATAACAACTGGGTGGCACAGTGGTTTAGAAGTTCAAGAAGAACAAGAAGGTCCCAGGTTCGTATAACCAGGAGGGGTCTTTTTGTTTGGAGTTTGCATGTTCTCCCCATGCTTCTGTGAGTTTACTCCGTGTACTCTGGTTTCCTCCCACAGTAGGTTAGGTTGATTGGTCATTATAAATTGCCCAAAGCAGTGAGTGTGAGAGTGTGTGGTTGTTTGTCGGTATGTGGCCCTGTGATGAACTGGTAACCTGCCCTGGGTGTACCTCGCATTGATAGCTAGGATAGGCTCCAATAAATTCAATAAATCAATGGATGGATGGATCTATGGATGGATGGATCGATAAATAGATGAATGGATGGATGGGTTTTAACAGCTGGGGTTTTTAGGCAGTTTGGAAAAGTCCCAGAAAGAAGTTATGCATTTACCACTTATCTGCTTTTAGACAGTTTTAAACAGACTTTTGAAGAAAGATGTGGAAAATGTGTAAAGGTATGAGGTTGACGATTTAAGGTTCTGTGCTATTTCTTTAAAAAAATTTAAATCAGTTTCTTTTTAAAACAGACATAGTAACCTATTTTTGATATTTTGGTCTGTCTTAATGCTTTTGAAAAGCATTTTTAATGGGAATCTGAATTGGGGAGTTTGTTAGTCTCTCAACATTAGCAAAAAAGAGTGCGTGTGTGTGTGTGTGTGTGCTGTGTATCGTGTGGTGTGTGTGTGTGCGTGTGTTGTTTAGGTCATTGTTTATATTATTTAAAAAGAAGGTCCGTGCCTAGTTACACATTGGAAGAATGAAGGTCTTTAGAGATGCTATAGAGGTATATATAAGTTAATTTAAGATATAGCCTGCATAAACAGTGCACTAGAGTTCTTGTTAATGCATCTCTTTCTGACAGAAGCAGATTTTGCTGTAATGGTATCACAGATCAATATATCAATAAGAAAATACAGTGATCAGATTGTGCTTTAGACCTTCACTGATGAGTAAATCTAAAGCATGTCTATAATTGTATGTGGGTTGATGCACATGCTGGAAAAAGTCAAAAGTATTTAAAAACGGTAATAATTTTCTTTGTATTGTTGATTTCTGCATTGGCTATGTGAAAATTAAAATCTCCAACTATAGCAAAACAATCAAACCAAGGAAATCATTGATAACATTTCAGCAATCATGCTATTTTAAAAAATACATTTAACCATGCAAGCTTACAATTTGATGTCTCTGTGTCATCTTGAAAAAAGTGTCTTTGTTTTCATGACCGAGAAATCTGCAAGCAAAATATGGACATATGTATTGCTAACTAAGCAAAATAAACAAGTTAAGTGTGTGTGTTTGACTTTAAGGATGTGGTACGGCAGGAAAACTCCAACATTTTATTTAATCCCTACATTTTTGCTACCTGCTTCCTGCTTTCATCATGATCAGTCGATTTTTACCACTCAAGCAGTAAGAATTTGACTGCCACTGCAGATTAGTAACTTGGCAGTGGTGATACTTTACCTCTCCAGCTTGTTCGAGCGGAACTGGCAGGTGTAGTAGTCTGGTGGAGGGTTGGGTACATCCTGAGCTAAGATATTAGGGATGTGTAACTTTCTGAGGACTGTTTCTGACCAGTTGGAATCTCGAGATGTCTCAATCTGTAAAGCAGATAGTACATCAGGACATGAACATACACTTTATATTAAAGCCATGTAGACATCTTGATTATCACACATGTGGTTCTTTAAACTATTGTCACAAAGTACACTGACACTGTATAATTCTTTGTGTGCTGTAGCGTTAATGACTTTTTTGGACACTAGCCAAAACATTTTCAGCATGCAATTTCCTGCACAATATTTCACCATGTTTTGGGGGGGGGGGGGGGGGGGTGCTCTGGGGGCTTAAGCTCCTGGCCTTTTTTAAAAGTAATTAAAACTGTCCCATCACAACAATAAAAATAAAAATATTGTGATACAAATATTAAAATGCATTGCAAAAGTACAAAACAATAACGATTATAACTCAAAAATAACAAAACGAGATTCAGATAATCCTCACGTGTAAATTAAGTTTAACTGGGAATTAAAAAATTGGTAAGTAAGTCAAAGTTCTGTTAAAATATTTAACATTTTGTTTAAAAAGAATTAAAGAAAATATGAGAAGTGTCCTTTTTCCACTTGAGACCCACCCTCAAAATGTCTGTACAGGTTCTTGATGCACAAAGAAAGAGTTCATACTGATATTGGTATGAAAGAACTTAATTGGCCTGCAGAGATCACTACTCTAAAAACCTTTATCATATTAAGATCTGACTTCATTAAAGCACATCTGTTTGAACTAGCACCTATCTCCATAACCACACTTCAGGATATTCTGTAAAGTGCCTGCTAATTGTATTCCCCATATGTGTCCCCCATCAGTTTACCTGTAGCGGAACCCGGAGGCTGATCTCCTCCGCGTAATAGCATAGAACATTCCAGGGGGCACTTAAGAGCACGTATATTGTCTTTGTCTTGCCTTGCACAACCTCTTTCTAACAACAAACACAATTTCATAAAAACATTGTCTTTTATATATCAAATATAAAAAAGGGATGCAGTGTTTTATACATTTCATTTTTTAAATTGTATTACATTAATAACAATTTAGCACATAATCCTGTAATGTATAATATAGTAATTAAGTACTATAGTATTTTATAATTGTTTTTTGAGATCAAAATAAGTGTGTTTTCTATACTGTGTAAACGAAAAACAGTCATAACATATGATGCCCTAAAAATTAAATGCACTAAAATTTCGAATTAACAGTGAAATTGCTGCTGCCATACTTAAGGAAGCATCGTTACTAAATATATTTTTTTTTCCCCCAGAAATATACTTGTACATGTATTCAGCAGTAATTTAGCATACGTGCTTAGTAGCAGGACCAATATTAACAAGTCAATATTGACTATATGTGATACTGACTATCTCCTGATGCAGGCCAGCATTTTGCAGCCTGGACAGAAACTCCGTCCTCCACTGTTTATGGACATCACCGGTGGTGTTAGATGATTTGTCCTCTGGGTCATCAAGCTTTGCTTGAGTCACATTCTCCTCCCATGCAAGCACAAAATCTGGTAAAATTTTAGAAGAAATATATAAATGAACACTTTGTCAACGTCAAAAAACGAAATCATAGTACATTACAGTTTTATGGCACAAATCCAAAGCCATATGTATACATTAGGTATATACCAGTCATGGGTGGTGCATTTGGTACCTGGACCTTCAGTGGGGATTTAACCGACTGATGCACCTCTTAATACCCCCACTATCATGTCGCAATTATAGAAACCATCAGTAATATACAAAAACGTAATATAACACGACGTGTAATTTCCGACAAAGGGGGACATTTCATTTCGTATTGAGGGTAAAAATATTTGTATTAAACAAGAAACCCTGTTAAGTAGACGCCAAACCTCTACACTACAACCGCAACTGTACCACATACATCATCTTAAGCAGTTCAAAATCAAGCAATATTGATCTTAATATCAATAGAACATCACAAAAACATCACAAATAAATAAAATACACTGCTCAAAAAAATAAAGGGAACACTAAAATAACACATCCTAGATCTGAATGAATAAAATATTCTTATTAAATACTTTACATAGTTGAATGTGCTGACAACAAAATCACACAAAAATTATCAATGAAAATCAAATTTATTAACCCATGGAGGTCTCACTCTCCATTTGGAGTCACACTCAAAATTGAAGTGGAAAAACACACTACAGGTTAGTGGCAGTCAGGCTACCTCTGGCGAGCACATAGAGGGCTGTGCGGCCCTCCAAAGAAATGCCACCCCACACCATTACTGACCCACTGCCAAACCGGTCATGCTGGAGGATGTTGCAGGCAGCAGAACGCTCTCCATGGCGTCTCCAGACTCTGTCACGTCTGTCACATGTGCTCAGTGTGAACCTGTTTTCATCTGTGAAGAGCACAGGGCGCCAGTGGCGAATTTGCCAATCTTGGTGTTGCCAAACGTCCTGCACGGTGTTGGGCTGTAAGCACAACTCCCACCTGTGGACGTCGGGCCCTCATACCACCCTCATGGAGTCTGTTTCTGACCTGACCGTTTGAGCAGACACATGCACATTTGTGGCCTGCTGGAGGTCATTTTGCAGGGCCCTGGCAGTGTTCCTCCTGTTTCTCTTTGCACAAAGGCAGAGGTAGCGGTCCTGCTGCTGGGTTGTTGCCCTCCTACGGCCAGCTCCACGTCTCCTGATGTACTGGCCTGTCTCCTGGTAGCACCTCCATGCTCTGGACACTACGCTGACAGACACAGCAAACCTTCTTGCCACAACTCGCATTGATGTGCCATCGTGGATGAGCTGCACTACCTGAGCCACTTGTGTGGGTTGTAGACTCCGTCTCATGCTACCACTAGAGTGAAAGCACTGCCAGCATTCAAAAGTGACCAAAACATCAGCCAGAAAGCATAGGAACTGAGAAGTGGTCTGTGGTCACCACCTGCAGAACCACTCCTTTATTGGGGGTGTCTTGCTAATTGCCTATAATTTTCACCTGTTGTCTATTCCATTTGCACAACAGCAGGTGAAATTGATTGTCAATCAGTGTTGCTTCCTAAGTGGGCAGTTTGATTTCACAGAAGTGTGATTGACTTGGAGTTACATTGTGTTGTTTAAGTGTTCCCTTTATTTTTTTGAGCGGTGTATATAATGTACAGAAGCGGAAAGCAAACTCTTTCCCGGGCTGAGACAAGCTAGTTAACTTCGGGGTTGCCGACCTCTCTTCACAATTTCTTTTCCGGGAAAAATCCGCCTTAAAAACTTATTTTAAAGTATTTCCGAGACCAAGTCAATTTTTCCTCCTCCATCAGCCATTGTGGGTGTAAAAGTTCTAATTCAACTGTAAAGACGTGTTTTGCTAGTCTGTGCGAGGCTGTAACAATTTTACTTTGATCCACCAATTAGAGGACAGAAAAATACTGACATCATCGTGGGCCAGCTAGATGACACTGAGATTCGAATTGGTTAAACCAATAAGCAATCTGCCACTGCTAATATATTTTATTACATGGGCAGCACTACTGATTCTAAGGGCTCTGGGCAGATTACATTAACGTGGCAGCAGATAGAAACTGAAATCTGATTGGACAAAAAATCTAACGTCCACATACACGTACTGGAAGCAGTGCAGCAAGAGAAATGCTACAAAATGATGAGGGGGGAATAAATTAATACAATTTCATGGAACAAATATTAGTAGAATTTAAATTCTAAATGTTGGTCAGCTTTCGAGATTGTTTAGGCCAGAAAAGGAGGCCTTGCTGGCCTTGACTGCGCACCACTGGTATATACGGTATAAAAATAAAAAGTTTCAAACTATTTCCATTTATATTTAGTGACCAACATGATTATTAGCAAAATATTTTTTATTTAGCAAAAATAAATCAAGGTCAGGCATCAAAAACATAACTAATAAGCTGAAATGCACTGTCCACTTATTATGTCCCAGTAACATTGCATTTTTGGTTGGTTTTTTGTACATTTTTTTTTTTACATATATTACACATACAAATTATATAAGAAAATATTTACAGACTTACCAATGCAGGTGACTCCATCACTAAACACATTCCTATTCTTCTGAGGTGACTGTGAGAAATCCATACACCATATGTTACTTATTAGATTACCAGAAGGCCAAACTAAAGCAAATCACTTCATACAATCTTTTGTTAGCCAAACTAGACTGAAGAAAATACTAGGGTAGACAAAAAATGTTTTGTCATGTGTTAGCAAGTATGCAAAGCAATAGGAGGGATTTTTTTGGATAGTGTTCAGCTCCTGTAAAACCACATGCAAAGTAATCGCTTATCATTGAAGAGTTTAGAATGCACTCACAAAAAAAGGGCATATGGTTTCCTGCTTCAGAATACAAACACATACACTTACCCCACCCACGTCCATGCTTCCGTAGTTATGGTCAGCAAGCTCAGACAGGGTGATTAGTGTTGTTCTGTCTTCCCCTTCACCCTTCTGCTTCATTATAGCCCTCCAGCATTAGCCAGCAATCCTTTTTTTCAGTTAACCTGTACAGAATAGCCCAGCATTTTGAAAGTAAGGGTTTAATCCAGCATCACATAGTAACCATAGTTACCTTGGAAAATAAAAAGGTTAACACATTGAAAAGTGTTTGATTTATTACAGTAGCATTAAGTCAACAGCTCGGACAAAATAAACCTAATTAGCAATAGTACGTAGCTTAACAAACTGGAACAGATCCCTAAAGAAAACAATGAGCGAACAATTCCCCATTCAGAGGAAATGTGAAGACACAGCCCACATGTGCAAGTCCAAAGACGTACTGTCTGTGTCTCCCCTGGGGCTGCCTAACACACACTGAACCCTCGACAGACTCACCATTTGTCCCAGTGTGCAGACACTGATCAAAATATTTGTTGTACCACACAATGCAAAAGTAGTACAAATATTAATAAAAATATAACCTCTGAGCACTGAAGAGTAAGAAAAATGTACTCATGGAATGCCAGTTTGAAAAAAACCCCACAAGCATAACGAAAGTAATTATAGGTTCTACATCGCCATGTAAGAAAAATTAATTATGTCATAAACACCAAGAATTGTGTTCTGAACATTTAAAATTTGTTCTTACTGATAAGATTTTTTGATGTCTTAAAAGCTTTAATAAAATCAACCTTTAAGTTAGACATTCACTCGTAACATATTGTATCAGTAACACACCCTGCAGTTACAGCATGCTATATTAAATGTGAATAACAGCACTTAATTTTTAATTTTTACTTAAATACTTGTATTAAATTCGGATTTTAAATTTAGCTGGATATTAGTTTTGAAAGATTGAACTTAACAATCAATTATTGTGAATACTAAAAAGCTAAAACAAGGCTTATCATTAATTTGGGTTAACTTAATTTTAAAGGCAATAAGTGAATTTTTATGTCTAATTTAAACTTCTTTAAAAAGTTCTACAGGAAATGATCACTGTAACGCTGTTAAACTCACTGTTGTAGGTTTAGAAGGTTTCTCTCTCTGTATGTGGTAATTAATTATGATGCTCTCCCCTTTGCATAAAAAAAGGCTGTTTTTTTATGTGCTACTACATTATTCTCATTTGGCTGCGGGATGCCGGTTGGTCAGGAACCTTTGGTCACTTTAGCAATTTCTCACCACGGGACGCAAATCATTTTGAACTCATTGTTCTCCCAAGTGCAGTGCCAATGCAAACCATTGTGTAATTGAATAGCTGCAGTTTTGCTGTTTTTCTTTGTTACATGACGGACAAATATTTTTCCACAACATTTACATTCGATTTATATTCAAGCCCCAGATTCACTCGCTCATGCTTACCTGTTGCTGATTTCTCTAATTCTGCTCTGTTCCTGGTTCCTCTGGGTGTTTCCTCTACAGTGTTTAAATTTTGAATGGACCACAGATCCAAAAAGGAGAAAGACAGGCCATGGCACTCACTATAACCATTCTACTTAGGAAAGATAAGGTCATACTCATGGCTAAAAATTCTGACGAAAGATGCAAGGGAGGGTTTCATCCTGTTTGCTGTTAGGGAGGAGTCTCTCAGCCCCACACACACACACCTATACACACATTACATTGGGAAAAAAAATTACGATTACAGAATAAATATCAGTAAAAGCTGATAAAAGCAATAAAAAAATGTGTTACAGTTTTTAACAGTATTTTTCAGAAATCCTTTATCCCGCTTAGTTTATGTTTGAGTGTTTATTGCTTTTAGAAAAGAATAATCAGACATATTTTTGTTGAATCCAGAGAAGCACTTTGTTTTCTTAATTAGGAAATCCTAGAAGGCCCAAAAATAAAAATACTTTTAAATAACACTAAAACTAATATATACAATAGAAAAACAAATAGCAGATTTGTATATAACCATGTCGCAAGAATTATCACATGGTTTATTTCTGATATGTTAGGAAGACGAAAGCATTTTTCTGGAAAACTAAACTTTTTTTAATATCATATTCCAACTAGCATAAATTTCCAAGACTAGCCTAGCACAAAAGTGGGTTTTTTGGTTTTGTGTATCAGTTGTGAATGTGTACATGGCAGTGGTGTGCAGTGAATATCAGAAGCACTGACCTACATTTACAACTTAAATTCTAATATTTGTTCCGATAAATTGTATTAATTTATTCCCAACAGTTTATTTTCTTCATTTCGTAGTGTTTCTCTTGCTGCACTGCTTCTGGTACGTGCATGTGAATGTTAGATTTTTTTTTTGTCAGATTTTAGTTTCTATGTGCTACCAGGTTAATCTAATCTGAAGCCAATAAGCCTTCAAAATCAGGAGTACTGGCCAGTGTAACTTCGACTATATTAGCACTGGCAGATTGCTAATTGGCTAAATTGACTCTCCAGTGCTATCTAGCTGGCACACAATAATGTCAGCATTTCTCTATCCTCTGATTGGTTGATCAGAGTAAAACTGTTACAGCCAAGTTCGATTAGCAAAAAGCATCTGTACAGTTGAATTAGAATTTTTAAGCCCACTATGGCTGACGGGAAAGGAAAAATGGGCTCCGTCTCAGACATACTTAAAAATACATTTTCAATGTGGATTTTTACAGAAAAGTTAGACATTGTAAAGAGAGGTTGGTTAACCCCGAAGATAACTAGCTTGGTAAGACCTGATAAAGAGTTTATTCGCCACTTCCAGACTAGTGTCGACGACCAGTAATGCTGGCTTAGAGCCATTAAATATATTATATATTTCCTTCAATGTTTTATGTTTTAGTGATGTTATATTAATATTAAGATAAATATTGGTTATGAATTGCTCCAGATGATGTACGTGGTACAGTCGCGGTTGTAGTGTAGAGGTTTGGAGTTGTGTTAAAGGGGTTTTTTGCTTTAATAAAAATGTTTTTTTACCCTTAATACGCAAAATGTCTCTCACGCTGTAATTTTACATGGTGCTATATTAGGTTTTTGTATAGTATCGATGGTTTTTATAATTGCGACATGATAGTGGTGGTATTATGAGGTGTATCAGTCGGGTAAGTCCCCTCTGAAGGAACCCCAGGTACCAAATTACAATATATGTAATGTAGATGTAAACCTCTACCAGAATGTAAACAGATTAAATGTGCAGTAGCAATGTAACAGATATTCATAAATAGCAAATAAATAATAGCACAGATTACAGATGTATATGTCAATTACAAAGATATACAGTAAACGAACCTCACCTAAAAGAACTAAATTCGAAAACTGTAGTCTCCATATCCCATGTACCATGGCATATGGAGACTACAGTTTTCGAATTTTAGTTCTTTTAGGTGAGGTTCTTTACTGTATATCTTTGTATATTTGTTATACATCTGTAATCTGTTGCTATTTATTTATTTGCTATTTATGAATATCTGTTACATTGCTACTTGCACATTTATATCTGTTTACATTCTGGTAGATGTTTACATCTACATTACATATATTGTAAAACTCATTGCTATTTGCACATTTTATATGCATTCACATTTAATCTGGTTAAGTAATTGCTTTATCATTTGTGTCTGTTGTATGTTTGTACGATTGTGTGTGCTTTAAAGAGAGAGCAAATAAAAGCATTCAATTCTATTCTATTTTTCTATTCTGTTCTGTTCTATTCTATTCTTCTATTCTATTCTATTCTATTCTATTCTATTCTTCTATTCTATTCTATTTTTCTATTCTGTTCTGTTCTATTCTATTCTATTTTATTTTATTCTATTCTTCTATTCGATTCTCTTCGATTCTTCTATTCTATTCTATTCTATTCTATTCCTCTACTCTATTCTGTTCTGTTCTGTTCTGTTCTGTTCTATTCTATTCTATTCTATTCTATTCTATTCTATTCTATTCTATTAAGTTACATCAAGTATAAGCCATTATAGGTAACAACCTAACAGTCTGTGAGTTTTATTTTTTTATTTAGACTTATTTTTTATATTTCTAAAACACTACTTACATTCTACTTAATTAGCACTTAATCTAGTCTGAAACTCTTTCTTTTGAATTATTAAAAAACAGTTTTCTATCAGGTAAGCTAAGTATACAAGACCATTTTTAAATACCACACAAACAGACACACACACACACACACACACACAATAAGAATCAGACCCTTCAGTACAGTGATTATTGAGTCAGGCTTTGGGACTTTAATTATGAAAATGATAAGCGCTGTTTCCTGCGTCTCATTTTAGTTTATACAATAATGAGCGGGAATCGTTGCATGCAGTGACAGAGCCGGAAGCCGATTGCGTGTGAGGTAATTCATAACAATTATTTTACATAGAACTGTTAATATAATCTGTTGTGCAGCGGTGCGTTTTGCGTTTTAGTCAGTAATTAACAACAAAACAGCTCGTTGTAATTTGCATTTTTTGTTTCTAACGTAACTATGTTTAATAATTTTAGATATGCCCTCGAATGTAGAAATTAAGGCATGGCTGCATGACGTCACCCACGTGACCAAGCGCGCGCGCGAGTTAAGCGGATCGAACGGGACCCTCATACGGCAACATGACACGTTTTTCCACACGGTGAAAGAGGGTCGACTCAAGCTAAGGGATTTCTTAGTGAGTCTGCTCGCTTATAGAGATTGTTATTATTATTGCATTAACCTGAAACAAAATATTAACCCTTTGACTTGTCTTACAGAACGGAAGTGGACAGCTGATATTCTATGAAAGACCAGACACGAGCGGTCCCAAACTGTCCAACTATTCCATCAGTCCCACTACTGATCCACAAGGCCTGAGTGTAAACGCATCATCATTACTGCTCTTCTTTATTTCACTCTAAAATAAGTCTTCTATTATTAACCTACGGATTTTTTTCTGTGGTATTTAACCAGCCGGAGACAAAAAATGACACATAAATGTCAAATATCATATCAACTATGGTGATGGCTCATGGCAGCGTTTTTCTTTTTTTTTTTTAAACAAAAACTAATACAGTTTTTGAAATTCTTTACTTAAGACGAACCAATCTGTTTCATTTTCTCCAGCACATCCCATAGATTTTTAATAGGTTAAAAAAATGTTCATTAACCCTTGTTTGTCCCACAGTGAAGAAATTTCCATGTTGCAGCAACAAAAAATTTGCAAAAAAAACTGAGTGGTTACACAATAAAACAAACCAATAAATTGCACTAAGGGTCACACTCATTAAACCTCTCTAATAATTTGATCCTGATAAATCTCGCATTGTCATCCTAAAATATGGCTGTGCTGTCCTAAGAGGAAAAACATCCTGGTGAATCAGTACTGTTCTGTTTATTGCTGTGTCATATGGTTAAAACTCGACCTGACCAACAGACCTGACCAAGCAACATTTAATTTAAGTGCGGTTTGATTGATTGTGCTAAAATATATGCTGGAATTAGCCACACCTGGAAATTCAAGATGTCATGTTTTATTTGCACTTTGTATTTGCATTTTTTTTTTTGGACAGAAAGTACTGTCAGACGCCCTAGGACAGGTTGGCGAGGTGAAAAAGGAGAGACGACTGTATATTGTAGGACAGACCCGAGTGCATGTGGACACCGTGGAGGGCCTGGGAGACTTTATGGAGCTTGAGGTACGGCCGAGTCTGTTTAAGATGCATGAAAGGGTAGTGTACAATAGCAAGCCACCAAACTCTGTGTGTGTGCATGTGTGTGTGTTGAAACAGGTAGTTATGAAAGAGAACCAGAGCACAGAAGAGGGAGTTACTATTGCCCACCAGCTGATGCAGGATTTGGGTGTAAAGAAGGAGGACCTAATTGATGGTGCATACATGGACCTCATACTTGCAAAAGTCCAAAAAAAAGGAAACTAAACCCTCGGGAATAAATTTCTATTCAGCTTTGATTCAAATTTTTTGTAGTGCACTAAAATTGTTACCACTGAAATAAGGAGACTGAAGGGATATGAAATCTATTTAAACATTTTTGTTCATTACATACACAACTAAAATCACACTGATACATGATAAGTAAACTGATGATGTACTCGTTTACTGTTTTGTTTAATATGTCTTAGTCACCTGTAAACTAGATATACAGAAACAACATAGTGCTTTTATTGCTGTTGCCAGCTGAAGCTGCACAACTACTACACTATTGTACCGCTACACTTGTCTATTAAATGTCAGATAGGGGATAAACCAGGTATCCACTGAAAGAATTGTAGCCCTGTGTATCTGCACACAGAAACCTTCCAAGCACCAGCTCGAGATAAACCTGGTTGCCTTGTTTAAGCGGAAGAAGCACCGTCTGCGAGGCGCTGTCCTCCGCATCCTCACGGTTGTCCTCCCAGGAAGAGGCTATCACCTGGCCATCTTTCATGAGCTGTACCCTGTGGTAGAGTCGCTCCCCTTCTGCTCCCACATTAGAGTAAACCGTGTAGGAAAAAGAGTACAGGCCAGCACGAGGGGCCGTGAATGTTCCTGTGCACATGGAATTACAATATTATGCAAATATCTCGAATTTGGTTTAGTGACCTGGAAATGTTTGATAAAAATATATATGATCATATATGTTTTTTACTGTCTAATTTATTCTATTTTAAAAATTAACAAATGAGATATGAGTGGACTTTGTCCAATTGACAAATCCACAAGGAACCCAATTGCAGTTCCTGCTTGATCTGGCAAAACAAAAATGGTTAATTAAACTGGTACAGTAGACCTTTTTTGCTCTTGATGTTTTTAAATCACACAATGTGGTATTGTCTGCAAGTTGAAACAGCCCAGTTTGTGTTTTGGCAGCTTTATGTCAAACTAATATCAGGTCTTTGTATGTTTTTTAAAAAGATGCTCACCCAGTGCAGGATTATACCCATATGCTTGGTTGAGGCTGACATTACAATAAGAGATGGACACATTCTTGTTGAAAGGGCCAAAACATCCAGTTATAGGTGTCATTGTTGCCATAAATGCTACATTACGACCACCTGGTATCGAAACAAATATAAAAAACTGAGCACTGATAATTAAAGATGGTCAAGTTTGTAAACTGGAGAAAATAATAGTGAGAATCACCAGTAATCTCCTGAATTTTGTTATTGAGGCTGTTTAGATCCTTCCATAGACCCATCATGCGCATAAAGGTCGCCTCTTCCAACTGAAAGACAGGTACAGCCACACAGCAGCAGCCTTTTGGATTCCTGAATAAACACTGACAGTCCCATCCTCCACAGGGCAAAGTCCCAGTCCAGTTAGCTGTGTGTGTTAGATAACAGCACCAAAACATTAACTTTTATTAATTAACTGGCAAAAATAATGCAGATTGATAAATTAGTGTAGATTAAAGGTAATGTACCTGCAGCTTGCCATAGAACATCTAAGGAAGTGCTGGCTTGTGCTTTAAAGAATAGTGTCAGCGTCCCCAACAGACCCAGAACAACCACTGCAGTTACCTTCATCCCTAACTAAATCACTGAAGAATCTTCTGAAGAATAAAAAAATCAGTGCTGATTTTGATTAATAAGCTTGATTGTGCATTTGATTAAACTGACATTATATTAATTAATATAAATTTAATCTTTTACAACAGTAATTACACATACATACAAAATTGTGCACACCCTGTGCAAAACCTGTTTACATACTTGCAGTATAAAGGATGGATATTTTTTAGGAACAATCAACAAACCACTTTATTCAGGGACAAACTGGGATTATGTCTTTCGGTTTTAACCAGAAAATAATATGAAGTAACTGATGCCTGAGTAAGCAACTATTTTTAGCAGTTTAGAATTGTATATCATGCATTTTAACACTTAAAGCAAAACTATAGAAAAATGATTTCTAAATAAAATGTAACATGCAGCACACGCTTATTGTAGTCATCATTTATTTTTTGCAGATTCTTATACAGTCATTTTATAACAATTATTTTAATATGATTTAATTTTTGATTAACTACTTTTTTTTAATCAATAAGTTATATACTGATTTTTTTTTAACTGGATATAGGAATAAAGATGTAATCAGTACATACAAAACAAAATAACAATTTTGCATCCATTTAGCAAGAAAATTTAATTTAGTGACCCTATAAAAAAAAGACAATGTACCGCATTACATAAGTCAGATATATACTCACTGCGATTCTAAGAGCTGTTTAAGCAGAAAAGCAGAGGCAACCCTGCGTCTGTGTGCTTGTGTGTGTATGCACACACCTCGTCAATGACATTGCAGTCCATCTTTTGTGTGAGCTTTTGGGAATATGGGAATTGTGTAACACATCCTGTCCATCTTTTTAGCACTATGGGCAACGTAATACCAGCTATTATGCCCATTTGAGCCACAGGGGTTTGATTTATTATTGCTGCATTTATTTCTTTTATCTTCAGTATGATCAGTAATCCCTACGCTGGGGCAGGTACAGGATTTTTAGCCTAATTCTCATATTAGGGTGTGGACCATACCTGGTGATCTTATCACCTGTAAAAAGAAAACACACCCACACTTTACAAGAAGCAAAAGAAGGATAATTAGAATTATTTTAAATATAATTTTGCCATTAATATTAGAAATAGTTTAAAATTATGTTATTATATTATTGAAAGCACTGGTTAAATAATTCATATAATTCTTGGTGTGTAATAATTTTACATACAATGATCATAAGTACATTAAATCAGATAGTGTACAGTGTCAGGTCCAGGGAAGACCAGAGACGTTAATATAACACTGGATCCTTTTATGTACTGCTCAGCAGTTCACCCACAAAAAGTTCGAACAGAGATTTAGCTTTTATGTTTTCTGAAATAAAATATCTTAAAGGATAATAAATATGCTATATAAACTATAATAAACTATGAACTATATATCTATAAACTGATAACAGTTATCTGGGTCATGTGTGTTTTGTGACGCTATACTAAAATGGATATTAACCATATACCACTTATATCCTCTTTTAGATGTTTGTCAGCAAAAAGGATAAATACTAAATATTTCTGTTCTTTATTCTCTTTATTTGTAATTCACATGAATAAAAACACTTTTGTCTTATGCAGTTATACAGACTTTCACTAAAGTGTTTACGATTTTAAGATCATGAAGACGAAAAAGAATAAGACATTTTTTGGGAATGATTTACACAGTATTCAGTTAACCTGTGGCAGAAATATTGAAACTGAAACTCAATTATAAACTAAAATCCCAATCAATATAGACTTGGATATGGAAGCGAATGGATACGTAGCCTTTATTTTTAAAGGATCAATGCAAGGTCTAAATACAAACACAGGATCAAAGAATGAAACATTTTTAATCAGTGGCATAAAGCAAAAAACCACTGAATGTGTTGAAATGACTGTTGTCATCACATAGGGTGCATCCGGTAAGGAGAGTGACCTCCACTTTGTCCCCAGTCTGCAACTGTATTGGCAGAACGATGGTGGCGCTGTCCTCCTGGTCCTGTGTGTTATACTCACTGAGTCCTGCAACTACACGACCATTTTTACGCAAGCGAACGCAGGCAGCCAGGAGAGCTCCGGGGGCACCTGCATCACTGTACACTGTAAGAGCTAGTGAATACACCCCTGAGCGTGGGACTATAAAGGTGCCAGTACTAACATTGTAGCCGTCACCTAGGTTAATAAATATGTATTGGTACTTCACAACCGTGTCATCTCGGCTGGAACTAAGGCATCGACGAGTGTCAGTCAGTGCCACTGAAAAGGCGCTGCGGCTGGCTGCACAGAGAGACAGAAAGAGAGAAAGAGCAAGAGACTGTTTCATTCAACTGACACTCATTTGCAAAGCACTAAGAGTCAACCAAGTGTGGACATTGACAGCTTAAAAGAGTTCATCATGCTATCTATGCAAAATGTAATGGAAAGTCAGTCTTACTCACAGCGTACATAATTTAAAGCCGTTTCAGCTTTTTCCAGACTCTTGCGCATCTCATTCAGGCTTGTGTTGAAGTAACTCTCCATTCTTTGCATCTGCTTTTGCATAAGGCAACAACTACAGGATTCAGTGTCAGTGAGACAAACTGCAAATAATAAAAAACAATAAGCATCTTTAAATTCACTTTTTAATTCATTCAAACAACACCAGTGAGTTCTTCATGTTGTTTTAAATTACAGTAATTATCATTATCACCCTATTTTTTACATCTTTCTATTAGTAGTATTTTGTTTTTACCATTTTCATTGCCAGGATCTGGTTCGCTCGGCTCTCCGGGTCCATTCCAAGTGTATACAGCAGCGTTTGCGAGAGAACATCCAACCAAGCACATGAACACAAGGCCTGTATTAAAAAAGGAGATACTTATAAAGTCTTTAATAACTAGCCTCTAAATGAGCATTATTTTCAAACTGACTACAAAAATATATTATATCTAATGCCAGATTTTTTGATTGTCTGTGTAGACTTTTGCATCTTTGACATTTTGTTTGTTTGCCCATAAATCAGTTAATATTCCTAACCAATTTATGCAGCTTTAAGGTCAGTCTTACCTCTCATTCTGCTGCTTGATCAGGAAAGATATCAGCCTTAGGTTTGCAGTGGTTTAGATAAAGGTTAATTTTGCTCCACCCCTTGTTTTTTGTAGATGCGGGCCAACTGTGCATCTTTGTCTCTGGGACAAGCAATATGTGGGACTTACATTATCTAAAAAACATTGTATTAGATCACATTTCTCTCAGAGACTATGAACCAGTGCACAATTACAGTCCAGATCAGCATCTGGGAGCAGTGCGGTTGATCTGATGCTAACCACAATGGTCCAAAGAAATTTCTAAAGCTTAGAATGCCATTTGAGATGCTCTTTTTCCAATAAAAAGGGCTGCTGCTTTGGATTATTGTTAGCTCAACTGGATATTTAAATATTCACAGCTTGCATTTCTTTTTAATAGGTTAATTTAACAAATCATAAATTATGTACTACCATAACAAGACTTTGACATAACAAGTCTCTTCCATTTAAACTTATGTTATATAATTTATATTTAAAAAAAAAATAATAATAATAATAAATTAATTAATAAAAAATATATATATATAATAACTTAGCGTGCCTAAAATAAAATAACCAGAAAACCTCTCATAACATATATAAAAAATAATAAATATTAATTTTAGATGTTAATAACAACAAAATCTCGTTTTTTAAAATTTTCCTATTTAGAAATACATCTTGGTCAGCTGATACAGTCATTCCTGTTTCTAAGTGGAAAAACGGATTACTCAATTACTCATTTCTGTTATTTTAAGCAATTGCATCACACAGAGCTTCTAACTTAGGCTGTATTTTTTTTTTACCCCATTTAAAGAACAACTCATGACATGAACAAATAGGATTAGTGCGAGCATTACAGAAATAGCAGGCACAGATATCTGAAATATTTAATTAGATGTTCAGTTTTTTGTAATCTTTATTTTGTCCAAGCAGTCAACCAAAAATTAAACATTCAAAAATTACAATATAATTGTTTCTATGGTAACAAATAGTGCAGGTACTCTTCAGTGATACTACATCTTCTGTGTAATTTAGAAAAAGCCTTAATTTTTTTTAAGAAAACCACTGGAAAATAGACCAAAACCCATATATGCAGGGATATCAAATGAAAACTGATCTGCGATTTTTAATTAAGGAGATTCTTTTCTGCCATATTTAAATATGAATGTTAGTGACAGGAAGTGAAAATTTATTTAGTTAATCATAATAATTTAATCATAATAATAACAACTAATAGCACTATAACATTTACTCCAGACATATTCATCAGTTGCACTTCATGTACTAACACATTTAAAACAGCATACATATAGTTTTTGCAATAATGGAAAAGGATGGAGGGGATAGAAGATTCTGCAATTGCAAAATTTTGATATTGACCCTTGCCCTATTTACAGTTACGCTAGTCCACGCTAAGTAGCACTAAGGCTATAAGCTTATAAATTATGTTAACATTTTATAAATTATGTTTTTCCATTTGTCAACTCCTCTGTAGTTATTGTAAATTATTACACAAACATTAAACTTTAACACAAGTGGCCACGGATAAAGTGTACAGCTCCTGAGAGTCTCACATAGTAAAAATATCAGTGATTTGTATGTTTGCAGCTACATCTAGTGGTTGATATTTCAAAATTACAGGTGGGAGCATTTAAATGAAAAGCAAAAGATGACAGCCTTCATTGAATATTTCCATAAATAAGATTCTTCGTCAGCTTTTATTACTCAGTCCAGCTGGCATATAGTGATGGTAGAACCCACACCAGTCCAGAAGCGGAAACCAGGGTAGAGAGGTCTATTAAATTCAGTTTCCACACAGCAAATTTGGTGGGCCTGGTTGTGAGAGACCCTGTAAAAGGCCAGCACACCTGCCTGCTGGTCCACATAAACCCCAATACGCCGTGCTTTGGGAGCAGCAAGCACGGTTTCCTTTCCTGCATGCCACACAGAGAAGGTTGTGCCTGACCAGTACAGGCTCCATGAGAGCTCATTATGGCCTAATCTGGAGGTGTCATCTGATGTGGAGCGCCCAATGTCTTTATAAGTTATTCCGATAGTGACCTGCAAAGATCATTGAGCTGTTTAAAATTTATTGCAGTATTAAATAATTTATGTTTAAAAGACTATTTAGACTATTTGATATTTAGTGATATGTCCAGTGAATGAACTTGTGTAAAAAATTTTGTTAATTGATCACTTTTACTTAGTCACTTAATAACTCTAAAGATACAATGAATTAACTTGCATGTTTTTATGCAAATAAATGTTTCGCAAAGAATTTTTTAAAATATGTTAAAAAGGTTGCCTACAGCCTCTTAAGGTAAATAAATTCTAGTGAGTATTTTGATGTACCTTCTGTCCTGTCCATTCCACCTCCCAGTAGTAAGGGCTTCCTGCCAAAGGCTCCTGACACAAGACTTGTCTCCAGTAAATAAAGCGGTCAGGGTGCTCAGGGTAATTCTGATTTTCTGCACGCAGAGTGGCCTTGCGATCTCCATCAGACAAACGGATGTGACGATAAGCACTGTTGCGTTCCAGCGTGGGCTCAAAGCGGACTTAATAAAAATGTCAATCATTTCAATCAAAATGGTTGTTATTTAATGACACTGTGGCAAACAAAAACTACTTAAATAATATCTTCTGCAAAACTTCTTCGTTCCCAAGGACCGTTTAAAAGAACAAACTAACACAATGTAAAGTGTAGCCAAAACTTTAAAAAGTCTACAATTTATGATAGATTTTTATTATACCATGTTTCGAGAAACCAATCGTTGTGCTTTGTTTTTTAAATGGTTAATCAAGCCAGTACTTAATGACAAAAAATAAATATCCTAACATAGATAGTCATTTATTACCAAAACATTATTTTAAGAAAATGATAGACTTACATTTCAGCATTTCATCCCTTGATTTCGGTGCTGGATTTTTTTTACTAAGGAAGGTCAAGTTCTTTTCTACAAGCAGGAAATATATATATATATTCACAATTATAAATATTAGTGCTTTGGGTTTAAGAAAAGAGCACTATATTATTTTTTTATTATTATTTACCTGAATTTGCAGCTGAAACTGAAGGATTTTGAAGTGCTGTGGTTTTAGGTTTACTGTCACTGTTGCTAGATGCAGGAGTCATTTTAGGTACTGAAGAAAATTGCATGCATTTATTCTATTGCAGATTTCAATTAGCATTATAACTGTGAAATGTTATATATTTAGCAAATGCTATACATTTATACCGATTTACTGAATTCCTACCAATAAAGATCTGAATAGTTGCAAAATATAGCAAAGGAAAACATAATCTGCACATTCAGCAGTTTCATAAAAAACCTGCTTACTTGTAGTTTGCGAAGCAATCTGCATATTATTACAATCAGGAGATTTCTCTGCTGCATGTGAATCATTTGTTGTTGGTGTTTTTGCATCATTAACTGCAAAGGAAACATTGAAATGGATAATATTTGATTGCTAAATATGAAGCAATCAAGAAATTTCTAACAAAAGTTATCCTTCAAAGTTTATATATCATAAGATAAAATTCTAATTTATTTCATTAAGTTTAATATATATTAGTATGACTAAAGACTACAAATATGTTTTATTATTTTAACCACTTTTTATGCTATTTTAATTTTTAAAAAATTCAACGCCATCATCAGTGATTAACAAAATATAATGTAGAAATAAAAAATCAGAACTAATAGTGGATGTTAAGATACATCTGAGGGTTTCATCAGTTCAAAAAAACTGATGAACTTTTTTCGACATTCCATCATTTTTATTGTGCCAGAACCCTTGACCAAAATCTGTTGTAAATTCATTTTCCATTTAGTTTTATGAGCACAAAGGGCAATATACTGTATAAACACATGCTGTATTGGACATTCTCTCACCAATGCTGAAGATTTTAGCCAGGCTTTCTTTACATAGGTCATGCACCCCATTTTTGAAAGCTCCAAGTGCTGATCTAATCCCAGATTCTACTGAATCCAGGGGTACAATCTCCGGCTGCGCATTTCCAACCACATCTACACCACCTGTGGTGTCAAGTGTCTAGGCAACAGTAAAAGAAAGTAATTAAATATAGGATCATATTTTAAATACAGATAGCATTTGGTTGATTTACAGTTACCTCATTTGACTGGCAGAAACTAGCTAAGTATCTTTAGTCACTAATCTACCACTGCCCCAATATCTCCATGAATAATATCGACGTCTGTAAAGATTTTCACTATATATAACGTATTTACATAAAAAAACTACCATACTACCAAAATCCCTTAAAATCTGTAGGCGAGGTTGAACATACCTTTAATAATTGGATAGACTCCTGAGAGTGAGCTAGTCTATTAAGCTCTACATCTTGCTTGTATAGTTGGCTGATCTCTTCCTGTAGTCTAAAGCGGTGCATTTCCATATGATTGAAACAGGTGACCTCATAAGCCTGAAGGAGTTCCTTTAGTTGTGTGTTCATTAATTCGACACTTTTGATCACTTCACCAAAAATCTCCACATTTTCTGTTTGCAGCACCTGAATGGCGGTCTGACACCAAAGACAAAAGCAAGGGGGTTGGCAACAGATAACCAATAATTGTCAATTTTAACATCTTTAATATCACTTTAATAAAAGAAATGTCTGAGGGATTCGTTTTACCTTATTAGTTTGAAACATCTGTGGTAATGTTTGAATTATCCCCTCTTTTTCTTGAATACTTCTTTGTATTTTTGCCTTTTTATGTATTAGCTGTTGCTGCTCACAAAACAATTAATATATTGACAAGGTCCCTTATTTAAGTAACTACATAGATAAATAGACAGACAGACAGACAGACAGACAGACAGACAGACAGACAGACAGACAGACAGACAGACAGACAGACAGATAGATAGATAGACAGATAGATAGACAGATAGATAGATAGATAGATAGATAGATAGATAGATAGATAGATAGATAGATAGATAGATAGATAGATAGATAGATAGATAGATAGCAGAGCAGTTACCTCTGTTTCTTCATCTGCACGCACAATGCGATGACCCTTATGTTCTACGAGGCTACATTCATCACATACACTCTCTTTATCATCACAGCAATAAAACTCCAAAACCTGGTTGTGTAAAGAACACAGATTGGGTGAAGTAGAGGGAAGTTGAGGATATAATCCCACCTGTAATGTTGTCTTTTCATCAGGTCCTCTAGCTGAATCAGTCAATTTTGACTGAGTTGAGGCAGAACATACAGGTAATGACTCGTTCGGTTCTCCTACTCTTAGTTTCTTCATGGCTTCCATCAACATGTTGTTTCTTCCCAAGGAGGGCCTGGGTTTGAACACCTGTCTACATTGAGGACAGGAGTACTGACCCTTAGTTGAAGATTTATCCCAATGACTATGGATGCATTGAAGGCAGTAGGTGTGACCACAAGGCAGCGTAGCAGGATCATGCAATATTTCCAAACACACAGGGCATGAAAAGTCATCTGGAAGGTAGCTCGATGCAGCCATGGTGGAACGTAGAACAAGTTACCTAAAGGTTATAGGAAAATCTATCTTATCCAAGACTTATATTTTAAACTTATAATGGGTGGAGTTGATGACTGGTATAACAGGTCTGTTCTTATGTATGTCACGAGTGTGTGTTGCACAAGACCATCGCCAGTTTCAGCTGGTGTTAAATGATGTAGACTGGGAGGAATTTGGAAATGTGGACCGACTGGTTTTACAATCAGTGCATTACACTTAAGAATCGTAGCACTGTTTAAAAGAAGGGAATGTTTTTAGTGCGGAAAGTCCTGAATGCAGAGGTAATGCCGCCAACATTTAATAGCCATTTCTACAATAAAGTTAAAAATTGAATGTCATTTAAATGCATCATATTAAAATTCTACTCCACTTATAAATCTCTATGTAAACTATAATCTTAAAGCACAGTCATCTTTGGCAAAAGAACACTATTGGCTCGGCTTTTTTGTTTTGCTCACATTCTTTATAATGTTTTTTATTTTAAAAAAGGTTCGCCAATGTTTTTGTCCATTTAATATACGAGTCAATTATATTGCAATGCATTTCTGACAGCTCGTCCTGGATAGTGACAATGCTATCAATCATATGTCCTATCCTATCAGATAAAACGTAGTGAAAGGTGTGTAAACTTAAATTTATATACTACCTTGAAATGAAATAATGAATGAAGTTTATAACCTTGGGAATGTTCATCAGCTAAAACAAATGTAATAATTGTCCAAGCTTTTACGTTTCAGTTTAAACACACTAACTAGTAATTAGTTTAGTGAAGTAATGAGTTTAACAACACTATTAGGTGATTTGTTTGGCTCAGAAAATAGCCTAATAGCTGGTATAGATGTACTTTCGAACTAATGTCACCTGCTACTAGATATCTATTATTACCATAAAGATCATTTTGTAAATTACAAAATGTACATTTTAATTACCAGCGTTTTTAACTTAACGAAACCAGAGTTGAGTATCAGAGTTGTCGACCTGAAAATCAAGGTGGGGTGTCTTTAAGTAGCATGACGTTCACTTAAACGGGGCATTTTCGAAGAACTGGCAACCGGTCCGGCGCTGGACTAGCCTGCGTGGTTATGTTCAAGGTGAGTAACTTGAGGAAAACAGATAAATAAATGTTTCATTTCGGTGTCGGTTTGTTTTTAACATTGTCAGTTCGGTTAGGTTAAAATGTTAACAAAAACTTTAAACAAGATAATAAGAAAAATACAATAATTATCTTAAATGTTCGTTAACTTGGCTGTGAGATTACAGTGTCGTGCTAATGCTAATGACAGCTTTTAAGTGTGTAACCGGGTTAGGTTTTGAATGAAAACGTTACAGTAAGAAAAGAAAAGAGAAAAGAAGCTATAAAACGTTTATATTAATAAAAGTTTTGATTTTAATTAGTATGTAAATAAATTTTTATTGCATCTGTATATTAAAGGGGACTAACACTGACCTAATGTTAAACTGCTAGCAGATTAATGTCACTAAAGCTCTTTGCCGCCATTAATGATGTTCTGTATATTCATAAACAGTAAACCTAGTTACAGTTAATTATATTACTTTACTAACACGCTTTTAATAATGCACAGTGTAACTTCTAACGCTTCTGGACCAGTTAAAGCACAGGTGCTTTTCATAAGTCATAATAATGTGTACATTAAGATAACATTAAATACATTCATTTTCGTGCCTGGTGAGAATGAAGCTTACATTTCTATCAGTTCTCCTGCATGGCTGCTTATCTTCCCTTTCTCCTTTTTCTTCTAACACATAATTTATCTTCTATAAGTTGTGTTAATGAGTCAGGTGGCTGTCAGCTGTGTTGGATCTAAAGCACTACGAAGTGATGTAATATTTCTTTGTATACTTTGGCATAGACTTCCAAACCAGGCCATATCTACAGTATATCCTACACATTTCCCCTGGTCTAACTCACTTTGTGGGTCGTTTATTAGCGGATTAGTTAAACCAGGCATGTGGATATCAATTCAAGTAAAGTCGCCTTCATTTATATAGCGCTTTTAACAATCGAGATTGTTTCAAAGCAGCTTTACAGAATCACATCAGAAAAGACAATATTAAACACTCACTAACACACTCAATTTGATTGATACACTATATTGCCAAAAGTATTCGCTCACCCATCCAAATAATCGGAATCAGGTGTTCCAATCACTTCCATGGCCACAGGTGTATAAAATCAAGCACCTAGGCATGCAGACTGTTTTGACAAACATCTGTAAAAGAATGGGTCGCTCTCAGGAGCTCAGTGAATTCCAGCGTGGAACTGTGATAGGATGCCACCTGTGCAACAAGTCCAGTCGTGAAATTTCCTCGCTCCTAAATATTCCACAGTCAACTGTCAGCTGTATTATAAGAATATGGAAGCGTTTGGGAACGACAGCAACTCAGCCACGAAGTGGTAGGCCACATAAACTGACGGAGCGGGGTCAGCGGATGCTGAGGCGCGTAGTGCGAAGAGGTCGCCAACTTTCTGCAGAGTCATTCGCTACAGACCTCCAAACTTCATGTGACCCTAGCTCAAGAACAGTGTGCAGAGAGCTTCATGAAATGGGTTTTCATGGCCGAGCAGCTGCATCTAAGCCATACATCAACAAGTGCAATGCAAAGCATCGGATGCAGTGCTGTAAAGCACGCCGCCACTGGACTCTAGAGCAGTGGAGACGCGTTCTCTGGAGTGACGAATCGCGCTTCTCCATCTGGCAATCTGATGGACAAGTCTAGGTTTGGCGGTTGCCAGGAGAACAGTACTTGTCTGACTGCATTGTGCCAAGTGTAAAGTTTGGTGGAGGGGGGATTATGGTGTGGGGTTGTTTTTTAGAAGCTGGGCTTGGCCCCTTAGTTCCAGTGAAAGGAACTCTGAATGCTTCAGCATACCAAGACATTTTGGACAATTCCATGCTCCCAACTTTGTAGGAACAGTTTGGAGCTGGTCCCTTCCTCTTCCAACATGACTGTGCACCAGTGCACAAAGCAAGGTTTATAAAGACATGGATGACAGAGTCTGGTGTGGATGAACTTGACTGGCCTGCACAGAGTCCTGACCTCAACCCGATAGAACACCTTTGGGATGAATTAAAGCGGAGACTGAGAGCCAGGCCTTCCCGTCCAACATCAGTGTGTGACCTCACAAATGCGCTTCTGGAAGAATGGTCAAAAATTCCCATAAACACACTCCTAAACCTTGTGGACAGCCTTCCCAGAAGAGTTAAAGCTGGTGGACCAACGTCATATTGAACCCTATGGATTAGGAATGGGATGTCACTTAAGTTCGTATGCGAGTCAAGGCAGGTGAGTGAAAACTTTTGGCAATATAGTGTATTTATAAATTAAGAGTCCCCAAGTAAGCAAGGCAACAGCGGCAAGGAACCAAAACTCCATCGGTGACAGAATGAAAAAAAAACCCTGGGAGAAACCAGGCTCAGTCGGGGGGTAAATGAGTAGGATTGAAGAGACTACATAAAATCTAATAAAAACATAAAAACATTCTTTTCTGTTCTGCACCTGTGTGTGTGTGTGTCTGTGTGTGTGTGTGTCTGTGTGTGTTTTGTAAGGAAAATATGACTTTTCCTAATCACATTCTGTGTCTTGTTTTCATCAGGATGTTTAGGAGTGCTCAGTTTGTGAAGACATCATGCGTACTGGGAACCCATAGATCATTATTTGGTACCCTCAACAACTTCAAGAAGAAAAATCTTGGAGAAACAACATTTAATAGCCTTTTTTGCCAGACAGTTTGTATGATCAGTAGCAAGAAGGGGTCACACAGGAAACCTTATTATATATCTGAACCAAACAACAGTAAATATATTTTAGGAAATCCTTATAAACACCCTCGTTCTTGCCTTATTAACACATACTGCACCATTGATCCAGCAGGCGCTACTGACTTTCTTTCAATGTGTAAACCGCTTCGTTCATATACCACTCTTTCAGATCATTTCATCCTCAGGGACTGTGTTCGTAACAAGGGTCCACTACTTGAAAACAATACAAGCACGCAAGGACTTTTTGTGGATAAATGGAGATCAGAATTAATTGGCAGCAGTAAAAGTCATAGAAGCTACTATTGCACCGGAAGCACATCCTACACTAAATCATATGCGTTATCTAAAGGGCTCTGGTCTTCCTATCAGGATCGATGGCACCATAATGGAACCGTAAAATCCCAAACGTGTGGTTTGCACAGAAGAGTCCCACAGCACACTGCCTTAGATCACTGTCTATCAGTTAGCAATGAGGAGCGCTGCAGAAGACACCTGCAATCCAACACTACACTGTTTGAGAGAGGGAGAGGGAAAAGCTGGGCAGCCGTGCTTGTGTCTCTGTGCACAGTAGGGGGGGAGCCTGCCTTTCTTTTTACCCTAAGATCCAGTAAACTGAAAGGAAAGCACAAGGGTGATGTCAGGTATGTTAGATTTGTTTTAATTTGTGGCATAAAACCACAGGATTTGAGATATACATCAAATTTACTTTAATGCCGATCTATATTACCTCACCGTTCTGTCAGAAGCAATGGGGAAATAAATACCATCACACACTGTGTCTCATCACATTAATGTTATTTTTTTAGCTACATTTTTAAGCTACATTTAACTACATGTAAAACTCTGGCCAGAATCAAACAAAACATATTTTTATACAAAAAAAAACAAGAGTAAGTATCATGAGAGACTCCATGCTTAAAACATTTGATGTATTAGAGTTTGCAAATATTCATTTTACAAACAGTTTTACAAAATATCCACAACAATGACGACAGGCATAATTCCTGGTTAGAAAATTATTTATATTTAGATATAGTTAAGGCTTTTTACTGCATCATATAGAAAATATTCTTAATAATCTTTGTTTATTCGAAGAAAAAATAGGCAAGTTTACATTTGGTGGTATGGCTCTTTTCTAAAATCCCCGTCTTTCCATGAACTCCATGGCCTAAAATCCCAGCTTCGGTGGCAATTCTTCCCTTTTTAACAATAGGATAGCAGCACAAATCCCGCATGCAACAATGACAATATAATGACATTAAGCTAGCTTGCTAAGGAAGCAGCAGAGCAAGCAGACGAGCTGTGTTTAAGAAAGGCGCCCTGTTTGAGACTTGCCAATTGAGTGCCCAGGTCCGATCAGCTGGGGGGGGTTTCCTAATCAGCCAATAGCAAGCTTGCCTACAGGGCCCACCTGAACTAATGCAGAATGATTTAACCTAGACTGACTGAATTTAAGCTTAATGTTTAAAGTCATTCACAGAACAGTGAAAAAACAAGCTGGAAAACAGCATTAGACATTTATTTTATCCTAATACTCCTAAAATGTTTATTATTATAATATCAAGTATCTATTGCTTTTGTATTAGCAATACTCTAAAGCTATTGGTCTTATTTAAATGAGATCTTTATTTAAAATTAAAATTTTCTTCAGGGTGGAGAATTTTCATTTTTATTTTTTTTTGTGTGTAGTTTTGCGGGGGGAAAGCAAGACCCCTCTGACGGAAACATTGTGGAAACTGCACTGCGGGAAGCCAGAGAAGAACTGGGAATTACCGTGACTGAAAATGAAGTGTGGGGGCTTCTGAAGCCACTGAATGATTTGGTGAGTTTAGTCAAACCCCAGTCATCTGTAACCTGACCTGCTAAACACCTTATAATTATATGGTAAAATGTGTCAAAAAAGTCTATTTTTTCAGAGTTCATAGTAATTAGTTAAAATAAACTGTGTTAAATTAAAAAAAATTATTTTGCCTGTTTATAGAAATCATGATCCATGATTTTCACGATCTTTTCAGTCAGGAATGATGATTGCACCCGTGTTAGCTAACCTTGGGCCGCTAGAGACTCTATCACTTCGTCCCAACCCGGAAGAGGTGAATACTCTAGTTGAAATATTTGTGTTTAGATGACGATTGGTTGGATTGCTTTAAGTGTCGTTTTTTTTTTTTTGCTCTAAAGGTGGAGGAGATATTCACCCTTACTGTTGCCCATCTATGTAACCCTCAAAATCAAGGCTATACACATTTCCGCACTGGTAATCGCTATGCTTACACTCTTCCTGTATTTCACAGTGAAAAATATAGAATCTGGGGCCTGACCGCAATAGCGTTGGACAACACTCTTAAACTCATTATGTCGGAATAGCTTCCGGAAAGCCAACAAAGTTTCAGTTCCTTATAAATAAATTTTAAGCGATGACATTACTGTTTCCTTTAAACAAATCTCAAGTCGTAGAATTCAAAACAAATGTTATTTTTATTTATCAATTTTAAATTTTAATTGTTGTTTACTGTGTTTAATAATTAGGTATTTATTGATTTGGTCATTTAAGAAAAAAAAAAATCAGGCATGTCAAGCAGACCGGACTACATTATAAATATCTGCCAGCAATTATAGCTAAAATGAATGTGCTGCTATATATAAATATCTTATAAATTATATTATAACTACTTTTAACACACTTTTTACCAGATGATTCTGTATTTTTGCATTTCAATCAATTGTCAATCATGTACAAATCAATTATTCCCATATAATGTTTTACAATACGAATCATGATCTTACTTTTCCCATTTTAATAGTTTCAAGAAATATCTTGATTAAGTAATTAACAACTGCATAAAAAACAAAACTATGACAAATTGTTATACTCACTATTTAATTTATAATATACAGGTTATATTTGGTTTATTGGTTAAATTATTTTAAGTTATTAAAACTGTAACACTGTATGTTTGAGAAGATGCACTGCTTGTTTCTGGTTCTTTAAATAGCATTACTAATAATCTTATTTTCTCCTATATTTTTCATAATAAATGCATTTTGGTTTTAAACCAAGGTCCTGTCTTTGTTCTTGTTGGGATTGTTCTTAACATAACTGCTGGAACATTCACAGACTGGTCCAACATACAGAAGTTTCCACCAAGCAGTTTTAAAATTATAGTAAAAAAATAAGTGCTATATTAATTTGCGGATTTATTTGGTTGAACATGTACTCATGCGCCCAAGGTTTTTATATTAACCTATATGTGGGTTAAGATGTTGGACCGCTATATAGAAGATTTGGGTTCGATTCCCAGCACCACCAAGTCACTGCTGGGTAACTAAGCATGGCCCTTTACCCTCTACTGCTTAGTTGTATAAAAGAGATAAAAGTAAGTTGCTCTGGATAAAGGCGACTACCAAATGCTGTAAATGTACTATACCAAAAAATTAGTTCACTGGTTTTGCATGATAAGATATGGGTAGGGTATATTTTTGTAGCATCCTAACAAAGGTAAGTTTTACTTATCCTAATAAAACATCTATTTAATCACCAAAAACACCTCAATCTAAAGCAGCAGTTTGACAATGTTGTGTCCTGGTTTTGAGATAAATCACTGGAGGCAGTATAGTATCCTATGGCATGGAGCACTGCTTTGGGTCCTGCGAGTCAGGCAGTAGGGGACAGTTTAAGGGCCAGTTCAGGCTAAAAAGCGCCAGGTCACCAGAACACTGCTGCTCTGCCGTTAAACACACAGACCGGCACGGCTGCAGCACACCAGCCTGCACGCTGCACTGCGGCACCAACAGCGCGCACACAAACTGCTGCAAGGGCTTAAAACAGTCCAACTCCATCAGCACCTGGACAGAGAGGAGGATGTACAAAAGATATAAAACATTCAACAGTACCAGCAACATGGATGTTGATACTGAGTATTGTTACGTACAGTGTACTGACGTAGCACATATGCAGCCTCTGTCTGATCAGCAATGGAGAGCCATATATTGGGGAAGGATGTGAGATTATAGCTCAGACCTTGGCACATTTCCACCTGAATAGGCTCACATGATGAAGCTGTAATAGACAGTTATTTCGTCCTCTCTGCCAATTTCATTTGCAATTTTAATCACAAGCATAAGTAGTTAAAAAATAAATGTTCTGGCCTGACCCTTTAGCAACGGTATTACTGTTACTATAGATTTGGCCTAAACATACTGAATAAAGCAGCAACTAAATCAGACTCCTCATGTAGTTATCTAGTCATCTGAAATTTTACCCATTAACACTAGGCAATGAATACCAGATCTAATACACTATGATTTACAGATTTACAATATATATATCAAACGGAAAATATAATTATTAATATAACATAATGCAATACAATATAACAATATAATATATCATACAATATAATATAATTTAATAAAATATAATATAATATATCTGCATGCCCTCTAGTGTTATGCTGAATGTGCTTGTTTTTCCGCTGCCATCATTTTTAAACTGGCACATTGCTTACTTGTGCATTTCTTAATTAAATTTTTTTCTTATCCGTCTGGCAGCCAGAAGCAAGAAGGGGAGAGAAAGTGTGAAAAATGATAGCAGCAATTGATGACGATATAATTAAATTAAGCATTATATGACAAACACATTTTTTGTTGTTTATTTTGGCTTATTTTTATTTAATAATGTAAAAGTTGAATTACTGGTAATAGTCCAGTTACTAATAGGGTTACTGGGAAACAGGTTAGTTAGGGTTGAACTTAGCAGCAGCATTTTTATGTAGTGTTTAGCTGGTGACAATCTGTTACCTAAATAAAAAAATATGAAGATTGTATTGTACAGTATTGTATCTTCAGCCATAAAGATGAAAATTGAAATATTGGTAACAAAATAAAAAAATTTTTTTTTGTTTAATAAAACAATACATTATCTAGGTAAGAAAGACATATTAGCAAAATCTCATCTATTAATGTTGCCTAGGGCCCCCACTTTATCTTGGTTCGCCTTGGACTGTAATTATTATAAAAGAGCACACGTAGGTTCATCAAAATGGGGCAACAGTTCAGGAAGGAATGTTTTGGTTTGGTATCTACATATGTTTGGCTTTAAAATGTATAATTTCTGAGAAGCTGGTGTTAAAACAGTCCCAACTACTTTACTAGTTGTTTTTTTAAATATCTTCATATTTTCACAGACACCACGAATAATAGGACAACCTAAAAATCTCATTTTAAGCTTGTATATGTAACAGTTTTGTTTAACAAAAATCAGTTATTATGTTCACAGCAATACACCGGCATTACAGTAAAATGTGTTAAATGGTTTGCATCTTAGTTGTGTATGTGTATTTTTACTGAAAAAGGGGTAGGAGGAGTTGCTGCAGTTTTGCTCATCCGAACCATCTGCACAGTCGTTCCAACCATCACAGAGCCAATCACGATGCAGGCATTTCCCCGTGCTGCAGGCAAACTGCTCCGGACTACAGCCTCCTCAACAAAGTTAAAATAAAACCACAGGCATAAAAAGGTTATATGTTTATAAATCTTTACAATTAATATAACAGACATAATAGATAGTAGTAATAGTTGTTTATATTGTATTTCTGTTTATTAGTATTTGTCATTTAGTCACATGGTTTTAAAGCATACACATGGTTTTAAAGTTACAGTGGTAACTAAAATGTTGTGTTTGCACCCCAGTGACCCAGGAGTCCAAGCAAACAGCTACAGCCCAGATATTACTCACTGTCTGTGAAAGAGCTTATCTGATATGAAGCATAAAAGCCGATGTCAGCCACACCTTCATCAGCCACAAACACCACACTCATCACCGGCCCAGTGGAGGTAAGATTAGGAGGAAGGTCTGAGCCACAAAATCTGTAGCAAACATAAGAGATACCCTGATTTTATCAAACAAAATAATCAAAGTCATCTAGTATTATTGCTTTAGTGAGCTAGCACAACATTTACTTTTACAACATTTGGCAGACACCCTTATCTCACACAAGTGAGTGATTACGGGTTGGGGGCCTTGTTTAGGGGCCCAGCGGTGAGATGAAGATTGTTATTAATGCCAGCAGTGGCAGCTTGGTGGTGCTGGGAATCGAATCCTGATCTTTTATTTGTCAGTCCAAACACCTTAGCCACTGTGCCCCCACTTTCCACTAATAATTAGAACTGGGTTCAATTTTTTGCATTCTCCGTATCCGATTTTACATTTACAGAATTTGGCAGACACCTTTATTTAAAGCAACTTGGATATATTTTATTATACAAATAAGCAATTAGGGGTTAACAGTCTTGCTTAGGGACCCAGCAGTGGTAACTTGGTGGTGCTGGGAATCTGACGAACAATCTTTCAGTTGCCAGTCCAACACCTTAACCACTGAGTTACGACCTCCCTAGGACAAGCAATAGTTGTAAGAATCTACAGAATGGAATAAAAGGAAAACTGAAACTGGGCCAGGCTGTAGATTCATACAGTAAAAAGAAAATTTGATATTTTTTTTGCTTTCTGTGTTAACACATCAGTAGCATGTCGCCGGCAATGATTGATAGGCTGCATGTAAAATGAATTAATGTGAATAATTAATTGTCTTTTTTTCAGGCACCTGTACAGGTGCTGGTAAGATGAAAATTAAGGGCCAAACAGTAATTTGGGAAAGGGAAGTGGTGGCTCATGGTTACGGTGTTGGTTTACCAATCCGAAGATTGTGGGTTCGATTCCCAGTTCCACCAAGCCACCACTGCTGGGCCCCTGAGCAAGGCCCTTAACCCCCAATTGCTCACTTGTATAAATGAGATAAATGTAAGTCGCTCTGGATAAGAGCGTCTGCCAAAATGCTGCAAATGTAATTTAAAGAAGGCAATCTTACCTGCCTAGAATATTGCTGTCTTGAGTGTTGCCACTATCATGAATCTCAACATAGTCAAACTCACAGACATCTTGAGTCTCCAGGCTGAAGTTCTGGAAACTCAGTTGTATGACTTGGCCTTTCTCTGCTGCTATGTGCCACATACAGTGCTAAAAAGAAGTGCACCAGAAATGTATGAATTAGACTAACAATTACATATACTTACAACTTACAATTACATATTGAATTTTCTTAAGATAATTAAGCAATAATATAGAATATAGAAAAAAAGTATATCTTATCTTACATGCTAGCTAATTATTTTACTTTCTAATACTATCCAAATGTGTGTTACATTTTTGGAAGGATTTTGGTTAAATCTATGCATTTAAGAACATTTTCTTGTTTCTAATATATAAAAGATTCTAAACTGTATTAGTAGATTTTTTTGTTCTCATTACTAGTTAGCCCAAAGCGGTATCTACCTGCTGGTGGGGATATGAGTTTGGGTAATTTGGACTGGACAATGAGCCTGTCATTTCACCTCCACAGTCTGCAGTCATACAAAAAATTAGGAGAGACTGATTTTTTTAAATTTTTGTGCCAATAGTCAGCTATACTAAGTGTATAGTACTAATAACTGTGTACCAAATAATGTGTGAAGTACCCTTGTGTGTGTGGCTGCAGTTTGCCTCGTCTGTCTGGTCTTGACAGTTCAGCAGGCTGTCACACACAGACCACGACAACAGGCAACGGCCGCTATCACACATAAACTCCTCTGTAGAGCAGCTTTCTGACACCAAACACCATACATTCCAATAATTATCTCAATATAATAATATAGAAAACAATTATACAAGTAGGTATCAAAAAGGTTCGAGACTTGCCTTTCGCTGCCATCTGTTGGACTATCTCGAAACTTTTTGATTTCCCCTCTTATATTAGTTTTGTGTATTATGTATGTGTGTATATATATTATAGAATGTTATATCTTTGTTACTTTTATTTTTATTAACAAATGTACTTCTATTACGCTTTTTAAATTAGTACATACAGCAGACTTGCATAAGAGTATATGCAGTTTTTAATGCATAGATGTTCAGGGACTACCAGTATACAACACAATACATTATTAACATAAAGTACCCTTACTTTGCCATGGAAAGATGGCCTGATATTGTGCAAGGAAACCATTACCCCCAATACTGCTATCAGAACGAAATGAAACCCATACAGTGCTACTGTTAGTGTTTAGAGTCGCTGGAGCCACATTACCACAGAACCTTAAAAAGAAAGAAAAACTTAAATTTGTATTTGCACTACTCACATTTTTACATATGTTTAGAGATGGAAGGAAGTTCAGTATGACATAAACGGGTTCTAGTAATTTTATGAAGAAAAAGCAAGGCTGACCTAGTGACTTTGGTGCTATGCTCGTCCTCTTCCCTAAGCTCCAGCCAATCAAATAGACATGGTGCTGGTCCCTCAATGGCCATGGAAGAGATGTAGAGCTGGACCAGATATGGGGGGGAAATCCTGATTATCCACACACACATGGAGTCAGGAGGGTATGGACCTGGATGGTTGGGGGAGGTGATCGATCCTTTTGATTTAATCAGGACCCCACCACATTCTGGAAAATTTAAGGTTAGACGTGGCTAAATTTAAAATTAGTTTCAACATACAACTACAAAAAAAATCTACAAAGTGTACTTGTGTATGTCAGAGGCTCTTTCTCAGGATGGGGCATTAATGAGCTGTATTCAGGAATAGTGAGATTTGGGACAAGACTTTGATGAACATTATCTCCATTCAATGAGTTTAGAGACATCACTCTTCCTTCAGCAGGATCTTTATTTATATCTGTGAAAAGGACACAAATAAAAGTAACTTTAAAATTATTAGTTATTATTAATAATTAGTATTAGTGCTTTTCACTTACGTATAAGAACGAGAGTTAACGTGAGGACCAGTAGAAAAAACAGTAGCACAGCTGCTAAAAACACCAGTAATCTCCAGCTACACCACTGTCTCCTTAAACACACCACACACAGACCAAATATACTACTCCTTCCTGCAACACACCACACATCACTATTATAAACTTTTTTTGTGACAATCGCTATATCAATACAATCAGAAATTAAAATTCCTGTGATGAGGATTTAAACTGAGAAATCATTCAATACTCACGAGCTGTAGGACTGTTGATGGGTTCTGAGGATATGGCATCATGCTCATTATCTGGCTCAAATACTGGATTGCAAAATACATTCTAGGAATTTTAAAAGACAAATATCAATCTGACCTGTGTTTTCGGTCCTGATATAAACTTTCTTTTTTCTTATCAAAGTTTTTTATTCTTACCTTATACAAATCTGAGTCAGGGATGAACATATCAGAGTTCGCCATTATTCCATTCACGATAAAACATTTGATTTTATAATTTTATTATTCGTGGCTGCTTTCTGCATCAAGCTGAAAAAATGTTAAGAAGTTTAGTTTTAGTACTATTCAGCATGCTGACGTTTGTGGGAATTTTTTTAAAAAGCCAAATCAGCTGAGAGGACTGAGCAGAAAAATGGAAGGGAGTGATTAAGGGTCGGTAAGGGTACTTAAATCCCTACTAATGAGCCCAATCTTTTGGCACACACATGCACACACACACACCACACACACAATTCTTGAAATAGCACCTCTTTCCTTTATTTTAATCTAAAGGTAGATATATTTTCTTCAACATTATTTGTTTCTTTCATAAACTTCAAACTAAAATTCCGTTTAATAGCCTTTTTAGTTCCTGCTCTATCCAATTACTACAATGATATGTTATTGTTATTGTTATGTTCAATACTTGTTATTAGTGTTTTCTGTAAAGTGAAAGTTATATTGTACCATTTTCCTTTTTTTTTTTTACTCCAAGAGTTGTTTAAATATTATTATACCTTTCCCGTAACACCACATTGCTCAATTCCATTTTTATTGGAAGTTAATATGTAATCAGTTATCAAACACACTTGTATACGGATGCATTCAGTTCAGTCCACAACTGACACAGGCTCATAATGCACTTCCTAACTGTGTGTCTGTTAGTTTTTGGGTTTTTTTATATTTCTATTGGTAAAGGTAAGTGCTGCAGTTCTACAATACTTTCTGCACTAGAAAACAAAGATTTACAAAATGAAACAGTGGAATAGCGTTAATTTAATTGATGCATCAAAATAACATCCATGGTAAAGAAATCTCAATCAGATTATTTCCTGATTTGTTAACCACTAAGTATAGCCTATTGTATGTGTTTGTATATTTTTATGTAGTTTAGTGAAACTGATGATATACTCAGTATTTATATAGTCAGATTTTGTAAGAAACGTCTGTGCACTTGCTTATTTACGCAATTATTTAATTAACTAGCTAATCATATGAGTAAAAAAAAAGCATGCAGCTCCAAATAAAGAGGGTCAGATAATGTTCACATAGAGAAAAGTTTACTGTGATTTAATGTTATATGACTCTATGGCATGGCTACTGATGTCAGACAGGTTGGTTTGAGTATTTAAGCAACTGCTGATCTCTTTGGAGTTTCAGACAAAGCAGGGTGTGCAAAGAAAATAATCTTTTTAAGTCTACTACAAAATAGCTGTTTTAAAGCCATAAAACATTAATTAGACTATCAATCCCTATAAAATCACAACATATATAAAATGGTAAAATGGTACATCGTATTCTAAAATATCTACATATCTGATTGCTTTCAGTTCATACACAATACAACTATGACTATTATCCTGACTATGATGATCAAAAGTGCAATACAACAGAATCTATTGTTGGGGGAACAGTAAAATACTCAAACAATGGTGCTGTGAAAAGTGAAGTAACTTACTACTGTAAAGACGGGTTTAAACCCTACCCAATCTCCAAAAAAATTTGCAAACCTACAGGAAAATGGGAGCCAGACATATCCAGGGTGATATGTGAAGGTCAGTTATAAATAATCAGTTATAAATAATGTAAAATGATTACAATACTTTAACTATCATTAATGTTAATTAATGGCATGTAAAAAACCTTACATGTCTCATGGGTTCTTATTTTAGAAGAATCAGATTATGATGATATTGAAGAGCCTCAGAGAAACTGCTCTGTGACAGAGACTATTAAGGGTGGCAGAGTTTCCTATTCCAATGAAGGTTTGGAAGGCAGTGTGCTGACATATCACTGTAATTTGGGATACTACGCTTATCCAGTCAGCACCAGAGTTTGTAACTCCAGAGGGGAGTGGTCAATCATGATACTGTCTAATGGCAAGACAGTGTCTACAGCCACATGCAAAGGTAAGCTATAAATATATATATTGTTCCAAAACCATGGATTCTAAAAATCCTAATAAGAATTAAGACTAGGTTTGATTTGTTCCCTTTAGCTAACTATTTTATTCTTTCTGACTTTTTTAGACATTCTTTGCCCAGCACAGCTTCAGCTGGATAACGGCCAGTTTTGGCCCAAGAAACTGTGGTTTAAAATTGGAGAAGAGCAAGAATTCTCATGTAGGGAGGGTTTGACATTGTTAGGTTCAGCCAAGCGGAACTGCACTGAATGGGGCCACTGGACTGGTACCCTTCCAGTGTGTATTGATCATGGTAGGCATTCGTTAGCTTCTTTGCTGTGTAATTATATACTGTGTTTTTTTTTGAGCATGGAATGTTTCACATGGGGATTTTTTTGTATGCATCAGCCCTGCTTTTATTCTGCAAAGGTTCTCAATAATTGCAAGTTTAGAGAAATCATAACTTTGTTATAGACTAATAGGCAATAGACTAAAAGTAGACACTCCTTATTAACTATGTTGGCTCCAAACATTGCTAAAAATAGTTGTGAACATTTCCTCTTCATACTCTACTGAAGTAATGGCAGTACTTGAAACAATTCTGGCAGTTTGACTGAGTGGAGTAATCTGGCTGGCTAGTTACAGTACGTGTCCATCTGCATTGCACCAGATGGATGATTAACATTGGACAGAAATAGTTTTTTGGGTTGAAACTGAGGTTCTTAATGGCATTAAAGCAAATGTTAATGTTGTTGATGATTTCTTCAGATGCCCCTGTTTGGGCTCACAACAGCAGGTATTCTGAAAATTAGGCTTTTTTAAAACTTATTATTAATAACAATTGACCATTTCGGTGTCCATGTTTTTTAAAAAAAGCCAAGTTCAGCAAGCACATGTAATTGTGATACTCATCTGTCCACATATTTTGCCTTTTAATTGTACAGTTTGTAAAGTGAATTGATTTGTGATTTAACACTATCATTTATAAGAGTATTAGTATTAAATAAAGGTGGAGTAAAAGTGTACTGAGGATCTGTTATTCTCCAGCTGATGGCTGCGGAGATCCAGGGATTCCACCTGGAGCTATTCGCTCTGGAGGTCGTTTTGGGATTAATGACCAAATAAAATACCGCTGCCAGTCAGGCATGGATTTATTGGGGCCTGAAGTAAGAGTGTGTTTGGATTCAAAAGAATGGAGTGGACCAGAGCCACGTTGCAAGGGTACAGAAATTAAGCTCCCTTTTAAGTTGTAACTTTTTTCTTTTAACTTTAATGAAATATGAACTAAAAGAAAGAACAATGTTGTACCAAAATAAAGTAATAACAATAAAAAATAATCTATACAATACTTTACGTTCAGCAATTGTAAAAAAAAAAAAAAAAAAACAGTATAAACTGTTGTGTGTGTGGAAAAGAAATATGTGACCTGTTTAGCATAATTCCAATCAGGACGCTCAGTAGTTTAAAGATGTAGAAGTTGGTTTGTTATAGAAAATAGTGACAAATAAAAATCACTTTATTAGATATTAACAGTGCAACTGTGTTATATTTAGATTATATATAATCTCTTATATATATATATTTCTTGCCAGCCCCTCATATATTTGATTCACCAGCAAGTGTGGCCCAGGCCATGGATGGATCTCTGTCTGCTGTAATAGATGTTTCATTTCCTGAGTATAAAAAGAAAGGTAAGAACAGTGCACAGTTTTATTTGATTACATTGCTCATGAAAGTCATGAAAACATTGTTAACAGCAAAATTATTAACTGCAGTAAATCAGATAAACTCTGATTGCATATTTACAAGTTAATGCCAATTAAGAAAAGAACCAATGGGCCGCTGATTAAAAGTTTCATAGGCCCGTCTATTTTAATAAAAAAAATGTCAAAGTTTTTAAAAAATACATTATACCACCGCAAAGACCCCAACACCCTCAATTAATTAATCGAAAAAAAAGAATAAGCTTTGTGAATGCCACGTGTGGTGTAAATGTTGGTAATAAGGTGAAGAGAGAGACTTATTAGTTCCTTATAGTATTTTTTTCTAACCTACTTATTCAGGCCCAACCTATGCGAGAAGCTTGAAAATGGAGAAAGGTTGCCTCAACATTTTTATTCTAATAGACACATCAGGCAGCATCCAGGCAAATCAGTTTGAAGGGGCAAAGCAGGCCACTGCTAGTCTTATCCGCAAGGTATGTATTGATCAAAAATTATGACTTCACATTATTTAGCTCTGTAAAGTTAAACTTTTACATTTTATTTTTACAGTTGAGTAGCTATGATGTTCAAATAAAATTTGACATCATTTCCTATGCCAGTGAGCCTCAAGATATTATAACGGTGTTGGACCCAGTTAGTGACAACACGGATCTGGTCTTGGAGAAATTGAAAAGTTTTACTCAGACAAGTATGTCACTGAGCTATATAGACTAACGTTTCCAAGCTAAAATATTTACAATGTTTTTTTACATTATTATTTTTTATTTGCACAGAACATGGGGAAAAGACTGGTACAAATCTCTACAAAGCCCTCACATCTGTACAGAAAAGACTTTCCTACCTAAAGGCAAAAAATCAAACGCAGTTTGAAGAGACACAGAATGTCATTCTTATTGAAACGGATGGTAATCAAGATTTAATAGATTTTTAAAAATTCGAAACATTTCACATTATTATATTATTATTATTATTATTATTTCAATCATTATTATTATTCCATTACACCGCTCACAGGCTACTCCAACATGGGAGGAAACCCGTACTATGTTCTGGGTTCGATCCGTGAACTCTTGGGTTACAAAAGCATGCCTTTAGATAACTCACACGAGGAGCTTCTTGGTTTGCATGATTTCATACTGACTTAATCTGATCATAAACTTTGTCTATAAAGAATAAACAAAGTAACATGGTTTCATTTTATATATGATACAAAATAGTATATTGGTGTCTGCATAGAAATGACTGTTTCTTGTCCTAGATGTCTACGTGTTTGGAATTGGGGAAAATGTTAAGGTTACTGAGCTGAAAAGTCTAGCCTCCAGTAAAATTAGAGAAAGGCATCTCTTTATCCTAAAAAGTTATAAAGATCTCGGAGAGGTGTTTAATCGGATGATCAGTAAGTAGCTTCTGTGTAATTGTGCATATCTCTTGTGTGTATTTGCATCATGCACAAATTGTAATTGCTTTTCAAGATAATTATATTAAAAAATGAAACATATGTGCCTTATTTAGTTAATTTTAGCTTAGCTACGGTAGTTACCACTTTGGTAATATTTTTATTTAATAATAAAATATAGTATACATATATACCAGTGGTGGGCAGTCAGGACCAGCAAGGTCTTCTCTGCTGGCCTCAACAATATCAAAAGCTGACCCACATTTACAACCTAAATTCTAATATTTGTAAACAATGTGAGGAGAGGTCAGCTAACCCCAAAGATAACTAGCTTGTCTCAGCCCGGGGAAAACTTGGTTCGCCATTTCCAGACCAGTGCCACCAACTGGTAACACTGGCTTTAAATTTATTATATTTTTATTAAATTTTTTATGTTTTTGTGATGTTATATTAATATTAGGATAAATATTGATTCTGAACCTCTCCAGATGATGTTTGTGGCACAGTTGCGGTTCTGTTGTAGAGGTTTGGAGTCTTAACGGGGTTTGTTGCTTTAATAAAAATGGTATTTACCCCTAATACACGAAATTCCTCTTAATGGTATTTATAATCATGATGTGATAGTGGTGGTATTAAGAGGTGTATCAGTCAGATAAGTCCCCCCTGAAGGCCCAGGTACAAAATGCATGGCCCAGCAGTAATATATAAAAATGTCATGATAGTAAAAATCCCCCTTTTCTTAAAGTACCACAGTGTTAATATTCAAGTACCAATAATTTACAGTATTCTGTGGAAGTCCTATAATAAATAAAAGAAACTTGCCCTTTATTTAGTTTTGCCTCTTGCCGCTTTCTTAGATGATTCTAGTGTTACCAAATGTGGAGTGGCTCATGAGCTGGTTTCTCCAAGAACCAACGATGATGGTGGTTATGATCCCGAGCCCTCTCAGATTGTATATACCCGGCCTTGGCATGTTTCTATTTTTTGGGTAAGTAAATCTACCATGTAATGCTGGCTCAGAAAATGTTGCCATTATTCGACAAGATCTTTTTATTATTATTATTATTGTTTCCTGTAACTAGCGAGGAAAGCCATGCCAGGGATCCATTTTGACTAAGGATTGGGTGATAACATCTGCACACTGTCTGATGAAACTAAATCGTCATTTGATGGAATGGGCCGATGCCAAGGATATAAACATTCAGCATGGTGTGAATTTTGTATATTAATTTACAAAATAATGAAATCAATTAATTGTGTCATTTACACTAACCTAGCATAACATTTTCATAGCAAAAACAAAAGTAGCATAATATTGTTAATAAGCATTGTATTGTCACGAGTCTTAAGATGAGGTTTGGATGCAAATGCTGCATCCAAATAAAGTTACAAATAAAAAATGACAAACACATTAAAGAACATGAAAACACAAAACATAAAACTAATCTAACAGAACCTTTATGTCAAAGCACAAGGGTCTTTATTGAGCAGCTACTATTTTTGCTTTTTTTAGGTGATGGAAAAGGAAATGGCAAATTGCTAATCTATCATCCTAATTTTAATGTCACAAAACTCAGGGACAAAAACGTCAATGAATTTTATGACTATGATGTTGCCCTCATTAAATTAAGCAGTAGCATTACACTGTCCTCTAAATCAAGGTAAGATAAAAAATAAACAACAAATAATGAGTGAATTAAATACTGTATATTAATAAAGATAACGTTTAATTTACCCATATCAATTATAGCATCCCTAAATACGAAACATTAAATGCGAGAGTCACATTGCAGCCTGATTTTTTTATTTAGGAGTTTTGACACAGGAAGCCGTACTTAACTTAACATACTTAACCATTTGGTAATCAATAATTAACAGTTAGACATGGCACACATCTGTGAAATGATATTGGTTGTCCTATTTGCTTCCTATTTTTACCTTAGTACATTCTTTTCAAATTTTATTTTCAATTTTTAGCACGCTAAAATTAATTTATGTTGTTTTAAAAGTGTTTTTGTATGTTGTCGTTAACAGGCCTATTTGTTTGCCATGTACAATCTCTTCAAATCGAGCTCTAAAGATGAATTCTGACTCTACTTGCAAGAAACACGGTAAGAACTGTTGTATAAGAATGTCAAATACGATACGGTAAAAGTTCTGCCACCTTTCATATAACTGAGGTTAAAGAATTTGAAAATGAAGACAAGCTTGAATATGTTAAATCTCTACAACAGTCTCGACAACATAACACAGAAACACATGATTTTTCCAAAACATTTATTGACCTAAAATTAACATAATGTCCTAATTGTCAATGAATTAATTTTTAGTCTTTAGAAGAGTCTGATCTACTAGACAAAACAGTGTTTATTTACACAACTTTAAAGAATTAAAGATCCCCTTGCATTAAATATTTCTAGGGCTGTCAGTAATTTCCAGCATTTAATTATAAATTAATTTAAATCTAATTTAGATACAAAACAGTTTTATTAGAGAAAGGACACATTGTTTTAAATGTCTACGTTCTCCGTCATATTTACTGTAACTGCATGGCTTCTGGCATTTGTGCATGAACAGAAAGTGCCCTGCTTGATCTGCAGCAGACTCCAGCCTACTTTATTAGTCAGGGGAAAAGCCGAAAGCAGACCCACATCCAGTCTGGAGAAAAGGTGAATTATTTGCAATAAACTGTCAGCTATGTGGAAATCGTCAGATTGTGAAATTCAGAATGACTCTGTTACTATTTCAGCCATTTATGTTCACAGAGAGGTGATTGCATTGAGCAATACAAACCAGCACTGGCTTCAAATAACCAGGTATCTCTGACTGACGTCATTACAGACAGGTTCCTGTGTACTGGAGGATCACAGAAATACAAAGATTACATCACCTGCAAAGGTTTTTTTTTTAATAAAAGACAAAAAATAAAATCACATACATGTATAGATCACCTGATCACTAGAATACTAACCCTAATGCTTTGATCCTCTGCAGGAGACTCTGGAGGTTCTCTCTTTCTCCGTAAAGCAATGCGTTATTTTCAGGTTAGTCATTTGACATTTAAAAAATCGTGGTAGTGATAAGTACCTAGGAAGATATGGTTTGCATTCATCTTCTTAAATGTTTCTCATGAGACTGTTATCTTTTAATCCCCTGTAGGTGGGAGTCGTGAGTTGGGGCACAATAGCAGTGTGTGAATTAACTACCTCCATTATTCCTGATCCTCCTGTAGGTGCCCGTGATTTCCACATCAGTGTGTTCTCTATTATGCCTTGGCTTAAAGAGCAGCTGAAAAAAGACTTGGACTTCCTGCCAAACTAAATAAGCAAGAACAAGAATTTCAATATAAACTTTTCTAATGCCATAAGAAAAAATGTATCACATAATGTACAGTGATGGAAAAAAATATTGGAAATTGTTTGTTTGCCCACTGACAGAGAAATGATGGGTCTATAATTCTAGGTTTATTCCAACAGTGAGAGACAGAAAAACAACAAAAACCTCACAGAGGTCGAACGTTTCTTCTAGTTGGCCACTAGGTTTGCACATATCTCAGGAGGGATTTTGTCCCATTTCATCTTTACAAGTCATTAAACTTAAATGCTAATTTTTTTAGCAACTTAAACCTTCAGCTACCTTCACAGATTTTCTATCGGATTAAGATCTGGAAACTGGCTAGGCTATGTCAGGACCTTGTGCTTTTTCATGAGCCAGTCTTCTTTATCTTGGCCGTGTGTTTTGGGTCATTGTAATGCCCACCCATGACCTATTTTAAATTCCCTGGATAAGGGAAGGAGGTTTTTACCCCAGATTTGACGGTAAATGCCCCTGTCCATCGCCCCATTGTTCCGGTGAAGTTGTCCTATCTCCTTAGCAGCAAAACATCCAAAACAATGTTGATGCCAAAGAGCTCGAACACTTTTACCCAGTTTTTCTCTAAATCGTTCTGATGTCACTGGCAAACTTCAGACCGGCCTTGGTGCTTTCTTGGGTACAATCTTGTCCCCAATATTCTTGGACAGCTTTTTGGTCTTGGTGGAAAAGTTTGGAATCTGATTGATTGCTATTCTGTCTCTCAGTGTTAGAAAAAACCTACCATTAAACCCATAGACTGATCATGTCTTTGTCAGTGGGAAAAAATACACAGTCAGCAGGGGATCAAATAAGCTTTTTCCTGACTGTGTGCATATGTCAGAGATTTGGATCCTTCTGTAATCAGGCAAATTATTTAGTTATAACATTGATGCCAAGATGTCTTCAAATTGTTTGAAAATTAATTTGAAGCCTGTTACGGATTTTAAAATAGTTGGGATGGGACATGTTTACTATGTTGTAGTCCTCTTCTTTTTAAAATCATACAATTTTTCAGTTTAAACATTTGTTATATTAGCTATGTTCTGTTGTGAATAAAATATTGGCTCATGTGACTTGAACACATTTCAGTTTTAATTTTATTTAAATTATGTTCCAAATGTCCTCTAATTCGTGTTGTAGTAGTTTCGATCAGAATGAAAAAAAATATTGCAGGATAATACAGCAGTTGAATTTAGAGTGCAGTTGTATCAGGGGGAAGTGGTGGCTTAGTGGTCAAGGTGTTGGACTAATACCAGAAAGACCGGGGGTTTGATTCCCAGCATCACCAAGCCACCACTGTGGGCTCTTAAGCAAGGCCCTTAACCCCCAATTGCTCAGTTGTATAAATGAGTCGCTCTGGATAGGTGCGTCTTCCAAATGCTGTAAATGTATCAAACGATGCACGAGGGTATAACACAGTCATTTTTTTAGACTGTGATGCCTTGTTATACTATGTGCTATGTACTATTTAGATAAAAGACAGCAATTTTAATTAACATATTTTGAAAAATTCTTAGGAACCCCAGGGAACGGAACTTTTAAAAGTGTAATAGATTTATAATTCTGTATTTAAACTATGAATGGGCAGCGACAGGCATCGTACAGCAAATAAACACTGCAAAAGAGCTTGTGGTGTTTTAATCTTTCTGGGTAACGTGTCAGGGTTATAATTATAATATAAAAGAATTATTATATTGATGTATTTTGTAGATATTAGGAATCTTTAGTACATTTTATTGAATTAAATTTAGATTTTAAAGCAAATATTGACAGTTGAGTCAAATCTAGTGTTTAATGCTTTAAGCGAACTCAACCATTCTCATGCACATGCATATGATGCAGCGGTTGCTATAGTTCAGTCATAACCCTGTTTGATGGTGTTACATTCAGATGTTTGAGGTTTATAATAATGGCATTCTGGAATTCCATGAAAGCCTAAAGCGATCATTTCATTTGTTAAACTGGACTGTGATATTTAGCTTATTGTTAATAAAATGTAAGATATCCTGCTGTTGCGTAATATTACACTGTAAAAAGGTGTGTTTAAGTGTTGGGACATCTTTAATGTGCAATAATCAACAATAGTAATTATTATGCACATTACAATTTCACCATTATCTTTCATGTGCAATACAATGTCACTATTATCACTTAAAAAAAAAAAAAAAAAAAAAACTGTTTATAATCCCTGTGTGCAATATTATAGTTTTACGCTATTAATCATACAGTACTTAAAAGTACTTTTACTTTTTTTTTTTTTTTTACTTTTTTATGCTCTTGCACTTTTATTAGAGCAATTGTAGAGCAATAAAGTTCTTTGAATCTTATATATGTTTAAGAAACTCAGTATGCAAATAATGCACTGGCATTTCTGGAGGTTTTATAATATATAGTCTTTATTTCAGTTTCTTTGATACTTTTCAATGTGGAATGTCGCACTATAGCGTGTCCTCAGACACTATGCACTTCTGTCACTAAAAGCATTCAGTGGAACTCCCTAATGTTCTACTCACACACCATCCATTTTAAAAATAATCACATGATGACATAAATAATGATAGATCCTCGAAAATCTATATTAAAAACCAACTGCGAAAATACAAAAATTACAGAACAACAACCCAATGTGTGTAAGGATGATAATGAAATCAGAGCAACGAGAATTGAAACCCATTTGGTAATCAACACTTTTCTCCATGACACCCTCTGCATAAGGCTCAGCCTGGAAAACACCTCCGCCTATTAAAATACTTTCGAACACTTAGAAAATTCCTTTCAGGGGTCGTTCACAGATCACAGATCTTTTGCACGCTTAATTTTATTCTTTTCAACAGATGTGGTCGCCGCGCGTATGCCACACCTGGTTTACAGCAGCGAAATTCCAAACATCTTAACTTTTCAGAATGCCGCAAGCACAATGCAGATCATGTGACAAGAACCAACCAATCAGCTTCCTTACATTTTTCATTACACTGAAATCTATGCAGAAAAAGGAAGCAGTTCATCATTGTTTTCTTTCTGTTCTTGGTAACTGAATTTTGTATCAGAGTTACAGGAAACTTGTTGTAAAGGAAAGTGCAGCTGATAGTTGCTTAGCAGCGATATACGCCACCAAAGAGAAGGAACTTAACACTTTGTGTTGAAAGTAGTTGAAATGGCGGGTCTAGCGTTTTCCATGCTCTTTAGGCGCAATATGTGAACGACCCCTTAGTCTGTATAATGTATATCTTTCTAGATTCGGCTTATCATATGTTTTTGTGTAATGACAAATGCCTTATTACAACCGTGAAGCTTAAACCCCCTGCAGAAAGATCAAAGAACAAGTCCTACAAGCAAAACACACTTCCTAATGCAGGTAAAGGATGTATGTTTCTTTAGATGCACAAAACAATGAAGAGATAACATGAGATTTCAGAACTGCGATTAAAAAGTTAAAAGACTTAAAAACCTCTGACACACTGAGACGCGGATGCTGCTGTTCTAGCACATTATATGGCAGGTGAAATGAAGCAACAACCTCTCACAGATTTTTTTTCACAATCCTAGCCTTATGTTGGAAACATAAGGATAAAAAATGAAACTAATAAAGAAATAAACAAAACAGCTACAGACAAAACAGCACAGCTAACAGTGCAACACAGTGGATTATACGATTATCAAACAGGTCAATGGTATAGCACTAACCAGCAGGGGCGCCGCTAGCAATTTTGGGCCCTATAAAGGAATATGAAGTCGGGTCCCCTACTAAATCCATTCCACACCGTTTCTACTTATATAACAGATCTCCAATGGGCGTAAGGCCTTGCAATCAGCCTAATACCCCCCCTTCAGTGACAACCTGAAGTTTCACTTCAAAATTAAAACGTCATACAGCAACAGCTATAACACAAACTGACAGTGTTAAAGAGCTGTTAAAGCAGTGGCTTGTGACTTTCTTGTAAATAAAAATTGGACAATAGATTAGTCAAAAACAACACTTTTTTAAAAAGGCTATTTTAAGAGGAGTCAGTGGTTAAGTTGCAACACTTTTTTTTGGCAACAAGTATATAACGCAATATCTGCTCCAGTCTCTGGCTCACCGGATTGAGAAAATAAAAAAAACTAATATTCCAATTAATAAACATCCTACCAGTCAAAATAAGATGGATTATCTGTATCATAAACCTCAAAAATACAGGCTAAAGCCAACTGAATTATTAAAACAATACATCAGCCAAAATTCTAACCCATGTCTAGAAAGCAGTAAAAAAAATGGAGGGAAAAAAAACAGTGGTAATAAAAAATGGAAAGAGGTCTTTAGTATCTTCCTATTTGTTTTACTATGTTAATATTTTATGGTGCACTGTGTTATAAAACTAAAGAAGATGAAAGAATGTAAACTACATGTCAGAGATGGAATAGCCCTCAGCAGAAGTTCATGTGTTGATCTACCCAGCATTACATTTTACTCATGCAGCCTGAAGCTTTGTCAAAGATGACTGGAACAGCATCAAAGCTGTATCAAATTTCCTTTAGTGGTCCTTAAAATAAAGTTTTAAAATTATTTTAGCAGGCTAGACATCAATAAAGGTTCAACTCAACTTGAATAATCTTACAGACCTCAAAATAAACAGCACAAACACACACCTGCAACATGATCACATAGTAAATCTAAAGCAATTTTTCTACACACACATTCATTAAAAAAAGACATGAAATAAAAACAAATCCCAAACATTCTTTGGCAAAGAGCAGTTTGAAAACAACCAGGTCACAACGAAAATCCTAAACACACGAATGGCACTGCGTGGGTTGTGATATTTCTCTATTCCATCATAAAGGAACTACCAGCTGTAAACCAGCTGGCAGAATCATAATACAAAAAAAAGCATGATGTCACTTCCTTCTTGTGGGCTCCCAAGCAAATGAAGCTCAGCAGTTCCCTTTCCAAATGCTTCCTGTAAAGTAACAGACAGTATGGCACTTCCTGGGAGGTCATAGATAGAATCAAAGGTTTCCTGTGAGGTCAAAGAGAGCGATGCGGCCCAACCTCCAACATCACAGTGTTTGGGGAGAATAAGGTATGTCCAGCAGAAGCACAAAAATAAAATCTAACACAAGCATACAAAAACTTTTTCACCCTCATTGCTATACTCCACAAGTTCAGGTGCAAAAAATAATAAATAGGACAGCCCCGTGTGGGCAATTTTGGCCATGCAGAAGGGGAGTGAGACATCATTTGCTGGACAAACAAACAGTGGCCGATCCTGTGTATCCCTCCGACTCTGGCACTACCAATTAAAAATTTGCTTCGTATCCAGCAACATTCTATTTTTCTTGTAGAATATGAAAAGAAGCAGTAGTAGTCCAGTGCTTGAGAAAAGGTATAGTCTATCTGGCCAACTGGTCCAAGCATAGTGTGTGGGTGGAGCCGCTGTTTTTGCTCTTACCACACCTCGCAGCGGTGGCCTGAGTTCATGGGTGAGCCCAGAGGACACTGGAAATGCTGTGCAAATTCAGGAGAGTTAGACAGTGTGCCAATGACACGATATTTGGGTGGACTGTGAGGATCTGTCATTAAGCCCTCGTGAGCGCTTTCTGGAGTCCGTACCGAACACCAAACCTGTACAGAAATATTTTAAGCAATTTAGACCCTGTGAATACACTTACCACACATCTGATAATGTTAGAAATTTTTAAAGCAAATTCATAACATTATCATAAATCTTGGATAAAACAGAAGTGAAATGCATAAAATTATGTAAGTACAATCACAGTTTTAATTAAATTGGCTAAATGGCTTGATAAGAAAGATGAAAAGAGGATAGCAGGACTGATCCCAGTACAAGAAGTCTACAGTATTTAAACTTGACTTTATATAAATGTGCTGCGGAAAATCTCAAAAGATTCAGTGAGCTACGACAGAAGAAAGGCCGCACTTGGTTTTACCCCTTCTGGGCAAGAACAGGAATCTGAGGCTACGGTGGGCACCGGCTCATTTACATTAGAAAGATTTTAAAAAGCCCATTATGATGTTTGATGCAGACATTTACATTATTTATGAATTGTTTATATAATATTAATTTGCTTCTGACTGCTTCTGCCACAGAAATAACTTCTTTGATTACTATTGAGGGTACAGATGTTGCGATTAAAGTAACTAATGAGAGCATTAATAAAAAATATTTTTTTGTCATGTTTTTATCAGAAAACTTGCAAGACATCGAATTATTATACATTATGTCGTGGTCATTCAATTGGCCAGAGTGGTGTTTAATATTCATCTTATGGAATTAAGACCCAAGTAATATGGACAGGCTAACAATCTCTCCTAGTGTTCATGAGGGTGCTTACCTTACCCTATTACCCTATTTGATAACGAAATGCATGTGTTATAAATTATCTCAGAATAGCTAGACCACATTTCTTATGGGCTTCATTAAGGAGCATATAATCATCTATCTGCAAAACTAATGGCATACCTGTGCAAACCCCACAAAGAAGAGCTGGTCATTAGTCAGATTTACTGCCGGGAGTCTTTTCTCCCACCCATTTTTCTTTACCCATGATCTGTAAGCCTGAAACACATCAAAATATTTAAATTAATTTATTATATATTTTGTAATAAATAATTACAAATCTGTGCATATTAATAACAATTAAATTTATTATTATTTAGACAGAATAAAAAATAATTGTATGTCACAATCGGCCAAAGGTCGATTAAGGTCGATTAAGGTTAATATTTCATGAAACATCTTGTGCAAATAATCAGATATCATTAACAGCAAAAAAACTGAGCAAAGGAAATAACTTACATGATAGGCGGCTTTTAAACCTCCATTGTCTGCAATGTTCTCTCCCAGGGTTTGTTTGCCATTTATGTGTTCTCCGTTGATGGTGTACTGAGAGTACTGATCCACCATGCACTCTGTGCGGTTCTTAAAAGCATCTACTGAAGAGTTCTGCCACCATGGCCTCAGGTTCCCATCCTTATCATACTCTCTGCCTACACAAATATACATCAGCAACGGTGCGTGTGTGTCTCTGTGTGTATGTGTGTTTATACATCTACATCTACATACCCTGGTCATCAAAAGCATGAGTAAGCTCATGTCCCATAACCACGCCAATGCCCCCGAAGTTTAGTGCTCTAAAGTCAGGATGACACAAATATTCATGACATTATGACTGAGACGTCTTATCTGTAATCTTTAAACACCGTCCAGCAGCACACTTACTTTGGGTGATCCCGAGCGTAGAATGGAGCTTGTAGGATTCCAGCAGGAAAAACAATGCCGTTCTTGGTGGGCATGTAGTATGCATTGACTGTAGGAGGAGTCATGCTCCATCTGAAAGGAGCGAGAGAGAAAAAAATCAATCAAAATAATTGCTCTTGGCTGTAAGTAAGCCTGGCCATGTTTGAGCATGCACAAACTAAACTCACTGGTCTTTGTTCGGAGGTTTGCGCAGCTGGTCTGCCATTACTCTGGCTGAGAAGTTGTAGAAGTTGAGCATATTCTGAAAAAAGTTGTCTTCCGAGACATCATACTGGAAAAATAGAAAGTCTAAAATAACTATTTTTCTTTTACACACCAGCATCCCACTAAATACTCACCTAAGAGTTACAGTCATTGGTTCTAGACATTTGTTTGCTTACCCCATCATATACGTCATCCAGCTCTTTGGGGTCCAGAATGAAGTCTGGGAAACCAATCATGTCATAGATGGCATCAGCCTTAAATTAAAAGAAAAGCATTCTATTAAAAGAATTTAGCTAAAATATATCTGTATATTACAACTTATTGTTATTATAGCTGTCTACCAACAGTACTTGGACAACTGGCTGCCCATTTCCTATATGACCAGGGATGAGCTTTTTCCTCATTCTTTCTATTGCAATGCATTTGTTGCCCAAACACATTATTTTTTCAGCTTGGTTATATTTTCAAATGGTTATATTTTTTATTATTTATTTATTTATTTTACTTATTTTAATGGATTAAAAGATGTCACCGGCAATTACGGTATAATATTTTACTAATTAATTTATTTACTTTTTCTTTGAGCAATATTGCTTTTTTATGAATAAAAGCCCAAAATAAATTGTTTCAAATAACTTTTTCTTTCAAATGTGTGTCCATATATCTTCTGTCAATTCTGCGACTGTACAATTCTTTGCCTTTAAATTGGTGGAATTATCTCCTATAACAATGTAAGATACAGAAAGTGATGACACTTCCATCACTAATGAGGTGTGACACACTGTGTGCTCTCTCTCTCTCTCTCTCTCTCTCTCTCTCTCTCAGACATTGAAAGCAACTAAGGACCTAAAACAGATAATGTTTTATTATTAATTACTTTTGCTCTCTTACAAATAAAATTATAAAAGCAATTTGGGGCCATATTCATTGACGGTTACAATATCAATATTTTGTTCTAATTTAAAAAAAAAAAAAATGAAAAGGCTTAATTAACACAAAGCTAAATAAAATTGCTATAAAAAGTGCACATGTACCAAACAGGTTGGAAAAGAGGAGGACAGCATTTTCTGTTCAATTTAATAACCTCAGCCGTGAGTGGAGTTTTTTCAGGCTGCCAGCTTCCCTTACCTTTTCTTTGGCAGCTTGTCTCGTCTGTTCATCCATCCACCTGAGGTTATCTAGGGCGTCTTTGAAAGCGGTTCGGATCTCATTAATCATACCCTCAGCCTGCAGCAAGACAAGATTTTTCCAGAACTGTGAGTGCTGATTCAGGCACAAATACATTTGCTGTTTAAGGGAATATGATTAAAAATACACTTTTGTAACATGTACAGGATCAGAACAAAACAAAGCATATGGTGTAGTTCATGCTACCGCCAGATAGTGGTGGCAAAGAGTCACTAATGATAATGTCAAAGCTGATGGAAATGACATCACTGATGAGAAAACCTCATCTACTTGGTGCATTTTGATGTTTAGCAATAAATACAGACTGGTGGCCCAATGGTCTCTGTGAAACGTACAATTTCTTTGCTGTGTTTGTCAAAAGTGGCTTTAACAAACAGTGCGCCCAGAGCAAAACCCAGCGTGTCATCTGTGTTTCCAATGCAGGTCTGCCAGCGAGGAGTGCAAGACTGTTAACACACAGGAGAAGAAGGACAAATTAAAATTAATTTCCCAGGTACCGAGGGAAAATACACTCAGCTTGCCAGTCAGACTCAAATAATACAAGATCCGACTGAGAGGCATCTGCATTCACCTTTTTGGTGCCATAAAGGCTCTCCAGTAGTTTATCCTGAGCATTCTCAAACCGCTGGTCGAGGCTGGACACTCCTTTCTGCACCAAATTCCAAATCATGTAGTTATTCAGCAAACTGCAGCAAGAACAAATGAACACTGACTGAGTTACGAAGACTGTGTGTACATGTTTGTGGGTATGTATGTGTGATGTCAGCAAGACTGCAGAGAAGATCAGATCAGGAACATAGTGCATACTATCCATTTATTCCTGACAGAAATCTGACAAGATCTTACATGAGACAAGAAAAGAGCTATTTCACCAAAAAATGACTATGTTTACATGTGCACAAATAATGTGAGTATTTTTAATAACCAAGGTAAGAATGTAAATCGCATTATGTTTACAACTTATTTTACATTATTCATATTATTCGCTAGGAATTGTCGAGTCTCACGTCTTTCATGACAATTAATATCACAAGCGCATGTGTACAATAGGCATATAATAGGTGTACTAAGGCAATAATGTGATTAAGGTGTTCACATGCCTGTATATTTAGATTAAAACCAGTGTATGGAACCCATGTTAATATGATTATGCTTTATGCAGTTATGAGCTTAATCTGATTAATTAGCTCAAAGTATGATGTTTACAGGAGTTAGTGTTTAATCGCTAATACTACCAAAATCCCATTCTAATCACATCAAGAGAGTGCATGTAAACATGCATAAAGTTATGATAAAAATGAATGTGGTATTTTCCTAGCAATATTGTACACCGGGCTTAGATTCTGGTTTTCATAAACACATATAATTCCCTTAGAATAACAGCTCTATCTGAAGTACAGTTTAATTAACCACTACATTATGTCTCTTAAAGAAATATTAGATGTTTATCACATATCAAAATTTTAAGTAGCTGCTGATGAGTTTCATTCCAAGAGTAAATTTTTATTCTATAGTGGGTATTAAACCATTGGATTTTATTACATTGAGTGTTTCAGTTATTAAGACAGCAAGCGCATATGTCGGTCTTTATTTTTTACCAGTGAGGCGAAACTTTCTTGCAGCGATTGACAAAGTGTTTTGGTTTGTTTGCGAAGAGTTTGAGAAAATAAAAATAGTTGTATGGTATAAAAAATAGTAACAGCTGACAAAACAATTTAGGGAAAAAAGCAATTCTAAAATAAACAATTGATTGAAAGAGAATTTACTGGAATATAAAATTCTTTGTTAGTAGCTAAGTGGTGAATATAGATATAATTGACAAATACTGAAGTATTGCTTTTTAAAAAATAGCATGAACAGATTTGCCACTAGTCTTTCTCGGAAACACACACATACTTGCGGTCAGTCTTGTTGATGAGGTCAGAGACCTGCTGAAGGTATTCCTTAGCGTAAACAACCACCGGCTCTGTATCATTCAGCTCCAGGGGTGAAAGGGCAGCGGTCAGATAGTCCAGCCAATCCACAGCTGGCGCGAGTGTCTAAGGAAGAGGAAACCAATTTAAAATCCTTCTTCCTGGAAATAATAATTATTAATCATTTCATACATTTCCTTTAGGATTATTACTAAAAATATTCTCATGCTACCAGATTGAGCGATGTTGCAGGTTTTGTTGTGAGAAAGAGCCATTTAGGATGTACAAATCGTCAAAAGGATATACAGTGCCTCTATAAATTATTCATACCCCTAAGACTTTTTCAACTAATTCTACTTAATTAACTAATCAGGTGACGTCTGAAAGCAATTAATTGCACTGGATTTTATTTAGGGGTATCAGAGAACGGGGAGCTGAATACAAACGCATGCCGCACTTCTCAGATTTTTATTTGCTTAAAATTTTAAAAACCGTTTTATCTATATTTTCATTCCACTTCACAATTATGCCATTTTGTGTTGGCCCATCACATAAAATCTCAATAAAATACATTTAAGTTTGTGGTTGTAAGGTGACAAAATGTGAAAAAGTTCAAGGGGTATGAGCACTGTATAAACAAGTCTATTTTGCATTCGGATGAAATAATGCAGATGCAAAACCGTCTAGAAAAGAAGGATGAAACCCTGTTAACCTTGCTTACAGAACAGCTGATCACACTGAGCTGAGTGAAATTCCCCAAGGACTCGGATAACGCTTCTGGCTATTTCACTATTAATACTGATGAATATGCAGCTTTTACAAGCATTCACCGATTCCTCTTAAAATATAGGCATGAAACCCCAAAGCACAAATCTGAATGATGACTTAAACCTGCGAAAATGTTATCCACCGTGACATTATTATATATTATATTTTGCTGCTTCGTTGTTTGGTGCGCAAATAAAGCTCTGGATATAGCGTATAGGCAGTAAAGATACTCCACCAACCACACACCCACAAAACACACAAGCATGTTTGCATTCCAATACCAAACACGCCACTCCAGCTGCCCAATCCTATGGGTATATTTTGGAGAAACACTTATCTTTTACATACACGCCTACATGCACAAATATGCTCATACACACATACACACATAGCATTTTTCCCTTATCCTGGCTGGGAGAGTCTGTGATGAGGAGATGATAAAAAGATAAACTGGTTTTTTTTTCTTCAGCAGTCTTAAAAAAAGGAAAAAAGGGAAAAAAAAGAAGAAAGTAAAGAAGCATGATTTTTTTTTATTTTTTATTAAAGAGCCAGAGGAGATCTGCTTATTTCAGTAACACTGGGAGTCTAATTTGCTGCATAGAGCCTTAAATAGGTAATGCTGCAAAGGTTACCTGAACACAACCTCCAAGACGGCATGGTAGATTTCAATTAATGCCACTTTAAGCAAATAAAAAGAAATGTCACAAACTAAGGTGGAACTTTTAAAGGAATGTAACCCTATTCTGTTAAAATCTGCTATAAGGGTTAGGATCTAAAACGTTATGTTGGTTCTTTGTATATGAATTTAACAAAGTTAATTAAAGCTTTTAAAATGCACTAAATCGCAAAACACCATGTACAGCAACTGTATGGAGGAAAAAGAGATCCCACTTATTGGTTATCCCAAAGTTTTTTTTTATTTAAAAATTAAATGATTGAGAAGCATCAATGCACTAAAGACAGGAAGGATTTTAGCCCCCAGATAGGATGACTGGGTATTGAGTTATGGTTAATTAGTCAAGTATTAAAGGGGAGAAAAACATTTTCATTTTATTGCAATCTGTATACTTTACACATATAATAATACCTATATTACTTAATAATATTGTCCATGTAAAAAGTAAACTTTAAGTTTAGTCTCTAATTTAAAAAAAAAAAAAAAACACATGAAGAAATGACTAGACTTTTAAATAGATACCAATCCAGTATCTAAATCCAAATTATAATTGCTGAAAAATTAGAATAATTCCAGTTCCTTCTTTTGTAAAATTGGAAATGTCTGTCCAGAATGTGGCAATTCAGCAAAAGTATTAAAAATCAGTAATCAAAAAAACGGGTACAAGCTGCGTACCAGTTCAAAAAATCCGAATATAATCCGAGTTTTTTATACTTCCAGAAACAGATTAACACGCCAGCGGACGATCTTTAAAATTGCTTCGGTAATTCATTACTTAACAGAGCAGACACTCCTTTATGTCCTAGCCTGGACATAAAATATATGGCATGATGTCTGTTATCCCAGAAAGTTTTGTTTGCACACCTTACAAAACCCAAAATAAATGAGACAGCCAGGGAAGGGAATGTAATCAGAGAAATAATTCATGTATTATTATTTCTTTTGCCTCACACTTGCTTGTCTCATTTTCCTGTACAAAAAACTGTTGCCTGGCAACTGTTGCCATAACAATCGCAGGTCTTGAGAAACAAAGCGGTGCTGGTGTGAGGCTTGAAAAAATGGCTTCTGAAAATTGAAAAGCAAGATACGGAAAAAGAATCTGCAAAATGAAATGTTCTAAAAAGGCTTGGCAGTCTGGTAAAAAACAGAACATTCTGTCTTTTGAAAGCTTATCAAAGTCAGATATAAAAGAATCATTTACCGTCATCACCGGTTAACAGTAAGATGTCCAATGGCAGTGATTCTCACAGAGAGAAACTTAAGCAGTCCATAAAATACATCTAAGGTAAAAATCACAACCTACCTTATAAAGTATTATATTTACACTAAATGTCCAAAAGTATTTAAACACCTGAAAAAAAACACACCTAACGAACCTTGATCCTATCCCATATTTAATCTCACTTATGGCCTCTTATAATAATCTCTACTTTTCCAGGAAGTATTAAGGTTAGATAGCATGCACTAATGTTGTTTGAGAAGGTCTGAAGCACGATGTGTACTGTGAGGTTAAGGTCAAGGTTCTGTGCAGTATACTCAAGTTGGAGATCAGAGACTTTGCAAATCAAGAATTACCATGCTAAAACATTTATACCTGTATCCAGGGCGACTTACTTTTATTTCATTTATACAACTAAGCAATTAGCTGGGAATGGAACAAACTATCTTCTGGTTAGTAGTCTAATACCTTAACCACTGAGCTACCACCTCCCACCAACCTTGATGGACCCTTTAATTCTACTGACAAGAATTCCTAATGTTACGGCACATAAGAACAATCTATGGCAACCGTTCCGGAATAGCTTAAATTATAGGTATAGTCAGGTGCCTGGATACTTTTAGCCAATAGTGTATCATTGAGATATAGTTTTTGCCTGTTTGACAAGTCATTTGGACAGAATGGGTTTGATCAAAACTGTAATAAATCGAAACTAAGGAAGCTTTACAACAAATTTAACTTAATGCGTTCTGTCTGTAGAAATTCCATAGTAAAAAGTATTATGGTCTTAAAGAACTGTCAGAAATTTGTAAATATTTAAATAGCATTATTATATATTTAGATAGCATCAGTGATGGCTGCTCTGGATAAGGGCCCCTGCGAAATGCCGTAAATGTAAATGTGTGTTAAGGCCCTGGCACGTACATGCGCAAGGTGTTGCGACCCGGGTTCGATTTCTTTCCCGTCCCACCTCTCTCTCTCTCTCTCTCTCTCTCTCTATCTTCCCCATTTCTTCCCTCTGTCTTAACAAGGCAAAAAAATGCCCCAAAAAATTTCTTTGTGGGAAGTGGTGGCTTAGCGGTTAAGGTTTTGGACCAATACCAGAAAGACTGGGGTTTGATTACCAGCACCACCAAGCCACCACTTTCGGCCCCCGAGCAAAACTCTCAACCCCCAATTGCTAGGTTGTGTGAATAAGTGAGATGTAGGTCGCCCTGGATAAGGGCCTCTGCCAAATGCTGTAAATGTAAATATTACGCCTAACATTAGTATCCAGTCATAGAGTAAACAGAGATATGTGGCGTTTATTTTCTATTAAGGGGATCTAAAGAATGTTTGACAGCCTGTGAGTTTTTTTTATAATTAAATCTAACTAAAGTCAACCCACACATCTATCTCCCCCACTCTCATCATGCCTCATGCACACACCTGCAGCTCAGCGATGGTGATTTTGTGGTAGAGTTTCTCCTCATCCCTACGCTCGTCCTGGGGCACAGTGATGTTGGCAAGGGCAGTCTCAAAGTCCAGAATCTGTTGCATCTGACTCTGGGTGGAGTTTTTATCTCCTCCCAGCAACAACCCAAGCTCCACCATGTAGTCAAGATATGCCTTTAATACCTTAACACAGAAAGACACAAGCAACATGAATAACAAATAAATACAGTAAATGCAGGTGTGGGAACAAATTGAACAGTTTGAAAGTAAAGGTCAATCTGAAAATTCTGTGATACCAAGTAATAAAGCTACAAAACTTAGATACACATTTATATCAGGAACCAAACAAGTTGATAAGAGGGAGGCATGATAATTGTCTCGGATGTTTGTGTTTGATAATAGTGGCACTGGTTAGGCTGTTTGTAAAAGTTATTTCCTGAATAATCGCAAAGCCCTGATGCAGTGTATGCACTATTTCACGAGTGGCAGCAAACCCAGCTGGAAGCGTTTCCACTGTTATAACTGATAGTACAGAGTTTTACCAGGATGTGGGAATAGGGGCTCAGACTCATGCTTAAAGCGTCCTGCTGGCAAAGTAAACACTACTTGGCCAGCATAATTTGAAAACTACTACTTTGCGGGTTCCTGTGGCCCCTGCTAATACACATATCGCAGAGAGAGCTTAGGCTTGTGGGGAGATGCTTCACACACATCTGACATGCTGGCATTTTAGGATTGGCCAGAAAGACATTTAATCAGACTTCAGCGGGACTACCTGAGAGCGTTATTTCTATTTGGACAACTAGAGCATAATTTATGAGAGTGCATGATTTTAAATCAAGTGTGTCCGAGAAATAATAAATGGACTCTGGCCTGAATGTTTCCCAGAATTTTATTTCTACAAGCTTATCTTCCTACAGAAACTTCTAAGTAAAGGAAAAGCCATCTTTATTATTAAGGTATATCTGTCTGCCATTTCAGCATGCTATAAAAGGTTTGATGAAAGAGGCTCAATTTTGCTCTGTAGCCAATTCTTTGATGGTTCTATGGTACTTGGCGATAGTGCTGGATGTAAGCACATAACCACTATTTAAGCTTCATTATTAACTCAATTTTTTAGAGGTTGACTTTGAAAATGGTGATACTGCTAAAATTGACTTTAGCCGAAAGTAATAGCAACATAAACATCTGTAAACCCATGATGTATACAATTTTTACAAATAAGGCTCAGTTTTACAGGAACCTACTTCCCTAATTACCTTTAAAAAGTTATCGACACTTCAGTTACTGTATTTCTTAATTTCATTTAAATATATTATTTTTATGACATTCTATATGTTGTATCTAAACACGCTTAAAGTACCGGCTGTAAGTCACGCAGTAGCACAACAAATACAACACTACAGCAGCACTAGTGTACGTAAGTAGCAGTTATGAGTCAACTTCCACACCAGCACTACACTAATGCATATGGAGATTTTCAAAAATATAGATCATACACTAGACAAAAAAAACATGCACAATAAATTTGGAGTTACAACAAAGGCAAAAGTATCTGTTGCCTAATGAGACAAATCACATGTAGCAGATCAACTGCACACTGTGGGATGCTCTACCTTTTCATTAGTCTTATTGAGGTAATAATCCCGAGAGGGAAGGAAGAGCCCAGATTGATCCACCTAAAAAAAACACAGATAGGAAAATACACACAGGTAAGTACACAATAATAATAATATAAAATAATGGTTATTTAACACAAGCATCAGCAACTATTATTAAACTGTGTGGAATAGTTGATTTATGATGATGATGATGAGCAAGAAACTATATAAACACAATGGTGACAGAAAAGGGAAAGGAAAAGGAAACAAAACATTGGTCACACTTCTCAAAGTGTTGTCTAAAACCTTCCTATCCAAGTAGGATGTTTTCAAGTTCAAGAAGCTTTATGGGCATTTCAACTATATATAGCAGATGCAGCACACAGTACTGCAGTATGTCACTCTTGTTAGAGGGGCGGGTGTGAAGAAGTGCAATCAGCAGCCATCGTTTCAATCAGTGTAGAAAATAAAAAGGGCTTAACAGTCACAGTCACTTACCAACAAGTGCCTTCTTAACATTAAATGATAACTAATACATATAAACACTAATTCTGCCCATTACTTTAGATTATCAGCAATAAGCAGAACAGACAAAATGTGGGACTTGCCAGTTGGAGTAAGTCAGAGTACATCAAAACTACTGTATGTCTGATAGTGTAAAGCATAGTCACGCCTGAACATCTGAACTCCTTAAATAAAATATCATTAAAAACTATATAATTAAAATGAATTTAAAAAACCCCACACATTTGTTTGCTGTTAACATAACACATGCTTTTTCATGTATGCTTTTTCGTGTATTCGTGTGGGGAAGTGGTGGCTCATGGTTAAGGTGTTGGATTACCAACCCAAAGGTTGTGGGTTCAATTCCCAACTCCACCAAGCCACCACCGTTGCTCAGATGTATGACAAGGTATATTGTAAGTCACTCTGGATAAGGGCGTCTGCCAAGTGCTGCAAATGCTTCATCTGTTTGTTTTGGGTCAGAATCATAAAGATATGTTTGTTTTGGGTCAGAATCATAAAGATATGTTTAATTTCTAAATATAACCTTATTTACCGTTATTTATTTACATACATAGAAATGGTACAAAAATTGAGCTCAGTTTTTCCATCAGTTTTTGAGAGGTCGATTAATTGAATGCGAAACGTGTATGAAATTTAAAACTGTACCTGAATTACGTTGCTGTTGGAGTTTTTAGGGTCCACGCTGACCCCTATGGTAAAGAAAGGCTGGGCTCTGTATGGACCCGAGATTGTCTTCAGCACTTCCATAAAATTATCCTTTTCCCATGGCTCAGTGATGTTCCAACCCCCTGTCTGCAAATATATAGCACATAAAAATTTCAATGCAGTATTTTCAATAAAACTGTACAGCTCAAAAAGGGCATGAATTATGGCCATTTTATTAATGCATACAAGTTCATATGGAAAAAGACTGTAAATCAGTTCAATGTAGGTCACATGACTGCTTTACATGTGGAAGAAGGAAATGCAATCAAGTTAAAGTGGTGAGTAGACATTAAACTCTATGAAATGCACCTCTCCTCTGAGAGAATGAGTTCAGTCTAAAGACAGCTGAGACCATTCATTCAATCAGTGTAACAACCTCAGCTGAGAAACAGACAGAGAGTAAGTAAGTGAAAGCGAGAGAGAGAGAGAGAGAGAGAGAGAGAGAGAGAGAAAGAAAGAGAGAGAGAGGGACAAAACAAAGAGAGAAAAGGAGAATTCCAATCATTTTCTTCTCTCTGCAGTAGACAGACACCCTTGTGCATGGGGGCGGGGGGTCTTTGAATTAGACAATTCTCACAAAAGGATAATAAACTCTGTATGATAGTTTGCAACTGGGTCCAAACTTTAGTGAATTCATTTTTTTTAAATATAAAATTTCATTAGTGACACAAATAAATCTCTGTATTTGATTTGATATTGATCGTCTGGTGGTACTGGGAATGGAACCCACAATTGTCAGTTGGTGCCTGAAATCGAACCAACAATTGCCTGGTGGTGCTGGGAATCGAACCCACAATCTCCAGGTGGGGCTGGGAATTGACCCCCCGATCTCCAGTTGATGCTGGGAATTGAACCCCCAATCTCCAGGTGGTGCTGGGAATTGAACCCCCAATCTCCAGGTGGTGCTGGGAATCAAACCCCCAATCTTCTGGTGGTGCTGGAAATCAAACCCCCAATCTTCTGGTGGTGCTGGAAATCAAACCCCCAATCTTCTGGTGGTGCTGGAAATCAAACCCACAATCTTTTGGTGTTGCTGGGACTTAAACCCACTATCTTCTGGTGGTGTTGGGAATCAAACCCTCAATATTCTGGTGGTGCTGGGAATCAACCCTACAATCTTTTATTTTTCTACATTTTCTTTAAGACAAGTCTGTTTTTTAGGATGAATATGACGCCCCATATAGATGTAACCAAGTAACTACCCCTGAACACATTTTAAACAGCTCTTTACAAGGAAGGGATATGATGATTTTTAGGGTGTTTAAGGAAAGTCAGCATAAACCATGCATAAACCCAAACTGTGTTTCAAAGAAGTACTATAGAATTTTTTCCTGTTATCAGAATGGTTCTCCTAGTCAGAATAGAAGCCTAGTAGAAAATAAACTACTTCCTACAGTTTATTAAGCCTAAATCATTACTATAACTCACTGTACTAACTTACGTTAACTAAACAGAGGTAGAAACAAAGTAGAATTAGATCCTTATGGATCCATACACATATATGGTTTGACAGTCACATGGGAAGTAGTTAAAGAGGTGTTTTACATCACTGACACTACATGTTCTTTTTCTATTAGTAAAATGCTCGTTGGCTTTAAAAACTAAAAATGTTTATTGCAGTCATCAGAAATTACAAGAAACTATAAGGAACTGAGGAAATCCTACCTTTGTGATAAGATCGATAAGTGGCTGGGCTCCCAGCTCCTCGATGCGCTGCTCATTCAGACAGGATAGGTAGTAGAACTGAGCTTTTTTCTCTGCTTCACTACTCGAGTTAAAGGTGCCATTCTCTAGAGACAGAACAAGAGACTGGGTTATTTGTACAGCATTTGCTTTGTTGTTGCAAATTCTACGCACAGAAAAACATCCTGATTTACTGCATGTCTGAGTTACAGTTGCGTGGGAAAAACCTTATTATCAATTTTCCTTAATTAACATCATTTCACGAGTATAAAATAAATAACCCTTAAATAACAGGGAAAATCTTAAACATAAAAATATTTTTTTTGGTTTAATTTCTGGTACCTATTCTCTGGAAGGCACTCTTCAGTTTTTGGTAGCCAAAAAGTATTTTTTAGCTCCAATAAATAAAGAGTACGCATTTACATGTGACTTTAATACCCATCACATTAGTGTCTTTTTGGCATCATTACCCAACTTTACAGTGAGAAAAAGCAAAAACATTGAAATTAGTCATAGCCCCACAGGCAGGGCAGAAATACATTTTGGTAGCCCGACTGGAAGAAACAATAGTCCTGAAACATCAGGGTTCGATTCCCGGCTCGGGTCCTTTCCGGTCCCACAAAATATCTTAAAAAAAGTTGACTGTTATATAATGCAATAAATGAACCATGAATGAGTAAAATGAAGTTTAATGATGGTTTATTATTAGTAAATAAGTAACGACTGTAATTATTTAAACAATTTGTATTTGTATCAATTGGATTCAGAGCTAAAAGCCATAATACCAGTGTTGTCCACAAGAGGGAGCCAAAGGGAAAACAACAAAAGACATGACTTACATAGCAACGGTCCAATCAAATGAGGCCAAAAATATAAAAACAAATTTTTGATTTGCTAACAACAAAAGTGGGAATGTTTAAAACAAGCCAATTAAAGGTCACGCTTAAATCACATGCTTACACAATTGTTTGTTCGGCACACTATTTTTTATTAATATACATTTTTTTAATCTTTAAATAGTAATAATTATGCCAAAATTGTTTTATTTTGTTATTATTTGCGATTAATAATACAATTATTGTTAACATTGTTAAATTCTTAATTTAACAATTGTTAACATCTCTTTAGTGGCATCCCCTATTGACTGGCCGCCACTTTGGAAATGACCAGTGAAAGTTTTGTTTTGGTTCCAGGTTGCTAAATTTCCGTAGGACACCTCTCATTAGTCTTTCATGAAAACAACTTTTCCTAAAGGATTTCAGCAAAAGCATGTATTCACACACTGACAAGCTTAAGAGAAACACGGTGTCCATAACTACCATGATTAAGTGGCACAGCTCATCTTTACAAAACTAACATTACAGGATATAACAAAGTTCACACAGTGTAAGACCAGCTGGGCGCATGTCAAATATTATTTTGACTTAAAGCGTCAGCACATGTAAACACCCAACCAGCATATTTTAATTGGAATGACAAAAAAGTGTGCATGTAAACAGGGCTAGTGATCTATAAATGGGGGGAAAAAATCATTTCAGCACTTATGTTTTTCCAGTGACGAAAACCGTACCGCCTCTGTTTCCTGTCCTGTACAAGTGTTTGTCATGATGACGTTTTTTGCAATTGTTACAGCAGAAAAATGGTTGTGTTTTGTGCCTGTGTGTGTATGTTTTATAACCAGCATAATTTATGTTCTTTGGGGTTGAGCTGTAACAAGAGAAGGGGGGTAAAATCAGGGACATCTTGTACACAATCATGAGAAACTGTTTCTTTCAGCGGTCAACTGTCCTGCCTTCTCTAGTGTAATCACATTAGGACACACAAGGTAAAATATTTCTCCAATAAATTTAAGCGCCCACAGTGCCAGACCAATTACCGGTCAGCAGGTACAGGCCAGTGAAGATGTGCCAGGGGGACAGGAGTGGAGAGGAGGAAATGAGAGATTATTCACCCCTCCTGAGTCGGCATCCTGCCATACATGCTGAGCACAATTCAACACTGCAGTTGTAGCACACACGATATTTGCATGTTTTTTGTCAGTCTGACAATAGAATACAATCAACCAGGTGCATCAACACAAAGCAACCACATGGCTCTCCTGGTCTCTTTTAGGTCATTGTAAAAATGAACTGTGTAGTTTGTACTTTGCTATTACATTTGTACCACCTATTGATTATATTGATTGCTTCTCCTGCACCTCATGTCTAACCACATTTCATTGAGATTGTCGTGACCAACAACCTCTTCCACATTTGGTTAAAGACAAAGCTGCAGAAATGTGTAGTTTATAATAAACGTACTGTTTGGACTGTACATGGATTTTCTTGTCCAGCGGTCAGGATTGTTCGCCTAGATAAATAACATACTTGACCTGATTCACCAAGACTTTACTCATGACAAATACATAGCACATCTGCACCTCCACTGAAGCATATGTTCTTATTTATATAACAAAACGGTTCCAACCTATGGGATAAAATGAACTTTTTATAACAATTTTTTTTTTTTCTGGACAGCGCGTTTACCTTTGGTAGTTTTGCTGTGTATAGTGTACAACCCGAATTCTGGAAAAGTCAGAATGTTTTCTAAATTTGGATAAAATGACAAGTAAATAACTTTTAACCCACATAAGCAATATTTTATTTAAAATAGAACATAAATAACAAATGTTTCAACTAAGAACATTTCACACTTTTATGCACAAAATAAGTTCTTTTACATTTGATGCATGGGACAGGGCATGTTTTCTTCTTCTTCTTTTCAAAACAGTTAAGACGTCTGAACATCAAGTTCATTTCTGGAGTTTTGTTGGAATTTGGTCCCATTCTTGCCAGATACAGGTTTCCAGTTGATTCGTGATATTTTTCGTTTAATGATGCACCAAATGTTCTCTATAGGTGAAAGATCTGAACTGCAGACAGGTCACTTCAGCACCCGGTCTATTCTACCACAAAGCCATGCTGTTGTTATAGCTGCATTATGTGGTTTTGCATTGTCCTGCTGAAATACACAAGGACTTCCCTGAAATAGACGCTACTGTAGGAAAGCATATGTTGCTCTAAAAACCTTTATATACACCTTTCAGCATTCGTAAAGCTTTCCAAAACATGCAAACTGCCCATATCATATGCACTTATGCACACTTATACCAATAGAAATGCTGGCTCTTGAACTGAACACTGATAAGACGCTGGAAGGTCTCCCTCCTCTTAAGGTCGGAGCACACAGCGTCCATGATTTCCAACAAGAATGTCGAATTTGCACTAGTCTGACCGAAGAACACTTTTCCACTTTGAATCAGGGCACGACGGCGCTTCTGGGCTTTTTGCATGGTAAAGCTTTATTTGGCATAAGTAGATGGCACGGCGGCTTGTGTTTACTGACAGTGGTTTCTGGAAGAATTCCTGGGCCCATTTAGTAATGTCAATCACAGTATTATAAAGATGAGTGTTGCAGTGTCGTCTGAGGGCCTGAAGACCATGGGGCATCCAACAAAGATCTTCGGTCTTGTCCCTTACACACAGATTTCTCCAGTTTCTTAGAATCTTTTGATGATGTTATGCACTGTAGATGGTGAGATTTGCAAAGCTTTTGCAATTTGACATTAAGGAACATTTTAAAAATATTCCACAATCTTTTTACACACTTTTACAGATTAGAGAGCCTGTGTCCTTCCTTACTTCTGAGAGGCTCCGCTGCTCTAAAACATTCCTTTATAGCTAATCATGTTAAGACCTGATGTCAATTAACGTGCTAACTAGTTGCGAAATGTTCTCCCAACTGAATCCTTCCAAAATGTCAGCCCTTTGTTGACTCCGTTCCAACTTTGTTGAGACTTTTTAGGAGTAGCAGGCATCAAATTTGAAATAAGCTTGTTTATTGGATAAAAGTGTAAACATTTTGAAGGAGAGGAGAGGTGGCAACCCTACTTTAAGAAAGTGGGAAGTGGTGGCTTAGTCGTTGTTGGACTGATGCCAGAAAGACCAGGGTTCGATTCCCAGCACCACCAAGCCATGACTGTCACCAACCCCCACTTGCTCAGTTGTAAAAAAGGGTTAAATGTAAGGGCATCTGACAAATGCTGTAAACGTAAAAGATCAGAAGATGGCTTCGCGATAATAAATCATAATTTCAGCTTTTGTTACATTTAATTTACACCTAGAAGTGATCTAGATTGTGGTCTGCCACAAAAAGGGCCACTGATTTGCTGCATGGACACTTTAAAGCAATGCATTTAAACATGTGAATGTTGGTAGAATGTAACTATACTCTCTCACCCAGTAGATGTTTAAGTATGGCCTGGTTTTGGTCCCAGATGCTGTTGAAGGTGCTCCAACGTGAGCGTCCATCAGGAAGTGGGTTTTTGCGAATCCAGCCACCGCATGCATACTGGTAGAAATCCTGACACGGGTCAACTGTACGGTCCAGAGACTCCACTATCTTACTGGCCACCGTGACACATGCCTCCGTTAGACACAGACTAGATGGATCTGTCATAGGAGAACATAAGCACGGCCGATATTAAAAACGCTGATAAAAATGCAATGGTATATGTACATTTTATACTAAAATACTAATAATTGGGTTTCAGGGTCAACATATAGACTAATGTAAGAATGCTCATTGAGCTATTCTTCTGTTGTTCTTTAATTGAGTAATTGGCACATTTGAATACACAAGGCACCCTAATGTACCAACATGAATGCATTTAAACAAAGCAGGCAGAGACTGTCAATCAATGTTTGACCATAATTACATAATATCAACACAAGGATAAATATATTGTATAAACAAAAGATTTCATACGAATGGAAAAACAGAAAACTTCTTTAAAATATATAAGAAAGTATGACCAAAACTTATTCATAATGATACTAATAAACTATGCTTTAAGTTCCAAATTCTAGAAGTCAAGTTATTTAAGGTAAGTAGTAGCGCAGTGACTAAGGTGCTGGACTGCTAATTGAAAGATCGGAGTTCGATTCCCAGAACCTTTAACTGCTCGAGACGGCTGCCAAATGCCATGAATGTAAACTCTAGAAATATTACTTATAAGAGAGTTTACATAAGTAATCAACATAAATAACTTTAATGTACACTGACAGAACTTTCTTTCCTTTTTTGTTACCCTCAGACAAAAGTACATCTTGTTTATCATTCCTGGATTGTATGTTTTGCTGTGAACGTAGTTCATTTCTTGAACCGTTCTTAGCTGAAGACATCCTGCTGACTGATTTTTTTGGCTTAACATCCTATCATCATGATACTGGCTCAGCTTATTTGTGGGAAGTGTTTACCAAAATAAAACTGCAACTTTATATAAATGATCAGAATGTAACAAGCAGCTTGTCCAAAGTATTACACAAGCTACCACAAGAGACAGAAATACTGCCAATTACGCTAATTCTCCCACACACTTGCCCTGCCACCACACACAAGTGAGGTGCACACAAAGAGTGTGAATTCGCTTGGCTTACCATTTTTGTAATGAACTCCCAGGATAACGGCACATGCAAAAAGTGATAACAAAGAGGCCACCAGTAAAGCAGCCAACACGATCTCCAGCTGAGTCCTTCGTCCTAATCCACCACACAACTGGATCCCACCTTTCCGGAAACCCACCTGAGACACAAACATGCGCATTAGTAAATCATAATCAATGAGCAAGTGAATAAGACCTAAACTAGCCAAAGAAAGCACCTTGGTTTTTCTGGATAAAGTGAAAAACATAATTTAATCTTTATACAAAAGTATAGCCTATATTATTACTATACCATCTGCTGTATATTACTACAGTATATTATTAAATATTATATTTTCAGTTACTATACCATAATAAACGTCTTGCCCATATTAAACAAACAGAAAAACACCAACAAATAGCATGGAGAATGAAGATTGGTTTAAGACATATTGGTGTACTTCCGCTAACATTATACACTTACCTGTAAAAGCACCACCAAAAAATATAGCATTCCTTGCATATATAATAGTTTACTGTTATAATGTTAATCAAAATCTGCAACAGAATGAATAAATGTATGATTATATGGCCTGTGGCTGCATTGAGCTTTAAAATGTGTGCCCTCTGTCCAGAGCCAACTTGTAACACTTTTTTCCACATCTGATTAAAAAAAAAAAATCACTTTTTAGAAACTTTTATGACATAAAAGCACTTTTTTCCCCAGATTAGATTATAGTTCTAAATCTGATACTAGCCCTATCTGCAAATTATTAGATTATTTCTTACATTGGTTCTCTAATTCAATTTATACGAGCAACTGCTATTTAAAGCAAAAAGAACTTTATACACACCCATCAGCAGATGTTTTCCAGATGCTAAAGGACTGCATAACACTCAATATTATTGGAAATATAATTGTCATTAAGCCAAACCAAACAGTTAAGACACCCTCAAGGCACATCCCTTTCAAAACATATTTGACATTTAGCATAACCTTTTTTTCATCTTATGTACAGTATAAGCAGCACTTGCAAACATAGAACAAGGACGTGAAATTCTTGGGGCATGTCACACCTTGCACACCGCTTTCGGCTACAGAAAAGCGCTGTGATAGTGCACGAAAAGACGTGGCAATATTAAGAGTTTCAACAGGTGGTCTTAAATATTTCGTGAAGGATAGTGTAATCTAAACAAAACTTTGAAAAAAATATTCACAGAATATTCCCAGCACCCTTTTGGTATTTCTGTTCTTTTTTTTCCATGGTGCTTTAGACATGTTTATGTGCGTCATCATTATTAGTAAAAAATGCTCTACTTCTGGTACGTCACCAAGGATGTCTCTAAGCATGTTGTAAAATGCAGTATTTGGTCTTTAAAAAAAGACAATGGCCTTAAGTTACACAAAAAAGTTCAATACAGTATTTGACTCTTTAAAAAAAGAGTTTTTCTCTTTAAAAAAAAAAAGTATTTCTATATATTGCACTATAAACATGTCGACTTAAATTATGAATTTGGTGTTGTGAGAGAAACACGTAGAGATATTCTGGTCAGAGAAGAACTGAGTCAGGTTTATGCCAAGGCTCTCAAGGTTGGGGACTCTAGTTGCACTGATTTGAGTGTTTTAGTAAGTGTTTATCGTTTGGTCTTATTTGATTTGATTTTGTAAAACTGCTTTGACACCATCTCTGTTGTTCAAAAGTGCTATACAAATAAAGGTGACTTAACTTGACATAAGCTCTATTGGGATTTAATGCTTCTTAATAGACTTTTACCTAAACACATCCTGGAACAGAAAGTAAATATTTTTTTTACACCAGATGGCTGATTTTTATATAGAGAAGACATTTGATCAGTTATTCAGACAAAATATTTGTACAATTTTAACGGTGAAGGAAAAACACCCAAGCTGCCAAATGTTTGTGATTGGAAACCGCTCAGCTATTTTTGTGAAATTTATCAAACAAGAAAGCCTTAGATAGCGAATCAATGCTGGGAATACGTAGGAGAGCTCAATTGTTTCCTTGGCTAGTTGTTCAGAATCCATTCCTGCAAAACATTCGAGCTATCCAAGGCTTACAATGAGGTGTCTGTTCCTGATAAGACAAACAAGCAGGCCGTACAGTGTTTAGTTTCCGTTTACGACTGTTCATGCTTCTGAAATTAGTACCGTTTCTTCTTGTTTTGGTTTATAGAAGTGGAAATTAACGCTAAATCTGGAAAAACCTTGTGATGTATTAGTCAGTAGTCTGATCCTTTACCAACATATAGTCTGATGCTATTGTTGCTATACAAAGCACGAATATAAAGTCCACACAGAGGGCAATAACTTCAGTCTACTGACCTGTAAAATAATATAACGAAGTTTTAACTGAAATGTTTTCACATTCACAGAATAAGGATGGTGCACTGATTGTCTTTCTGGAATACATTAACATCACACCAACATCGCAAACATCATGTGAAACCATTACCGCATTAACTGACCTCCACGCTGTCGGGAGAAATGGCTCCGTCAGCCGGAATGTCGGACCCCTCTTCCTCCTCAAATGTTGCACGCTTGTAGTTGGACATCTTGAGAGAGAAACACAGTGAAAAATGACAATGTTACACTATTCTATTCAAACAATATTTTTTTTCTGCAAACATCTATAATGACTGCAAATAAAAACTCAATGACGAAGGGAATAAAGTGATACACTAACATATGAAGAATAAAGAGTATAATATTATAACGTAAAAAAACGAAAAAAAAAAAAAAAAAACAAAAAAAAAAAAAAAAAAAAAAAAACGACAAAAAAATAAAAAAAAAAAAACAAAAAAAAAAACAATAAAAAAAAAAAAACAAAAAAATAAAAAAAAAAAAAAACACTAAAAATTAAATTGTGTGAATAAATAAACATAGCTAGCCAAGTAAAAAGGGACAATGGACAGTTTGTTACTAGGTTTTCTGTATTTTATATACTCATACAGTATATTAAATACAGCTAGTGGCATCAAGCAGTAAACCTTTATTCATTCATATATTTTTTCAGTAACTACTTCGTCCTGGTCAGTGTTATGATGATTCAGGATGCTCTCCAGAAAAAATATTCCAGGCTTAAGGTGAAGGTACACCCTAAATGACATTCCAGGCTATTGCAGGAGTCACACGCAATTTATCTTAGCCGAACCACCCACATACATGACTTTGGTAGTGGACAACTGGAGGAAACTCCCAGAGACATGGAGGAAACATGCAAAACTCCTCACTCTGGGTCTGAAAACGCGATACTAAGTGCATCACTGTGCCTTCTTAATCAGCAAACAAAAATATATAGCTTATTTATGATATTGGAGGCTAAAACCAATGTACCTTCAGAACAAGCAAGGGACCGTGATTTGGTTCCCCAGGCTTAGTCAGGGGAAAGTAAAGAGAAAAAGACTAAGGAACACAAGTAAACATTAGTCCTTTGTCCATTCCCATTCATAGCTGAGAAAGAAGTGGCTTCAGAGGGCACAAAACTGGGACGTTTTGTATTCTGAGCTTCAGGACAAGTTTCAATCCTTGAAGCTCTTTCAAAACACGGACAGTGTAAAGACTGGACAAGCTGGGAAACACACAAAATCCAATTGTATACTTCATTGTTTTAATTTTTAAAAACACACTCTCTCCCCCTCCCCCTTCTAACATGCATTTAAGTCACTTTTACAGACATTTCACACACTGTCTCCATTTAAAAGCATTTAGTTTGTCTAGGTGTGTGTGTGTGTGTGTGTGTGTGTGTGTGTGTGTGTGTGTGTGAGATCGCTTTCACAATAAGTATTAAAAGTGAATTACTAATGTCTGTTCTGTATTGCACATAAAAACACTACATAGATGCTGAAAATATCTCTTTAAACGAAATTAACAACTTTGATAGCCATTATATTACGTATTAGTATGTTCCAGCTAAACTTCTCTTACTCACCATTCACAGCAGTCTGTTCAAGTGACAACTGACACTAAAAACCAGAAGTGTCTTTTGCCCCCTTTTTTCCCCTAGCATGTTGTGACTGGAACAAACCAAGTAGCAAAGTTGGGGGGGGATACTTAGGCTGTGGGTGATAAGCAGAATGGATAAATAAATCATACTCGACCTCAAAAGAAATGGTCAGCAGGCTAAGCAATAGAGATATTAATCTGTATTTTTTGTAGAGCCATAAATTGGCATTAATGTGAACAGCCAATCACACATAATAGTAAGATCCAGTGTTACCCCATTTCATGTTCCATTGACTGCTTCGGAGATGAGAATTCGACCAAGAGCCCATAACTGACACATTCTGCACTGACTGGACAAAAAAAAAAAAAAAAAAAAACAAACAAAAAAAAAAAAAACAAAAAAAAAAAAAAAAAAAAAACAGCTGCTACAAACTAATTAACTGATGCTTTTCCTTACTTTATCTTTGTTTATTTCTATTTTTTTATGTCTACTCATGTCAGGTCCCCCCCCCCCCCCCCCCATTTCCTTGCCTCTGTCTCTCGAGAGTGAAAGCTTGTGTGACTCAATAATCGCTTCCTGTTTAGTAAATATTTCTTTTAAAAGGGATTCACTGAAACACCCACCAACATTTAGGTTAAACAGGCTTTAAAACACACACACACATTTAAACACATAATATAATTAGGAACCGTGTTTAATTACAAGTCAATGATTATGTGTTACATCATGGCAAACTGTTAAACTATCAAACATCAACATTTACAGTTACAGCATTTAGCAACATACATTTATCCAGTTACATTTTATACAACTGAGCAATTGAGGTTAGGGGCCCTGCTCAGGGGTTTTTCTGGGAATCGAACCCTGAGCTTTCGATTGGCAGTCCAACACCCTAACCACTGCAGGTTACACTCCGAGAGAAAGAGAGAACACTTCCCTAACTTTTAAAGAAAGAGAATGTAAGTCTAGCTGACAGAATTGCACTAGGCATGGAGGTCATTTTTTAGCCATGGAGGTAATTTTTTAAGGAACTCTGCAGTGGGAATTGTAGACCTTTTATTGGTAGTGGTACAGAGTGTACAGAACGAGAATCGTGGGAGAGAAATGTAGCCAGACCCCCTAAAGAGAACTACTGAATAGCGGAGACTGAGAGGCAGTGGATGCAGAAACCTGATCATGAGGAATGAAAGTAGAGATAGAAACTTGTATTGCATTTGAATTGTGGTTGTAACTCTACATTCAACCTGGAAAAATACAACAAAACTCACATCAAACTGGAATTCCTACTTTAAATCAATGTGGCTGTCTGAAAGTATTTGCTGTAGAGAAATCAACATGGGACTATATTAGCTTATTAACCCTATAAAAAGACTATATAGTTTGTCGCTCCTCGGTCACTCGAGAGTGAAAGCTTGTGTGATGTAAAAATCGCTTCCTGTTTAGTGAATATTTTTTTTAAAAGGGATTCACTGAAACACTTACCAACATTTGGGTTAAACAGGCTTTTAAACACACACACACATACGCACACATTTAAACACGTAATATAATTAGGAACTTTGTTCAATTACAGGTCTACATTTAGTCAATGATTATGTGTTACATCATGGCCTGGAGCAAACTGTAACCAAACATCAATATTAACATTTACAGCATTTGGCAGACGGCTTTATCCTACATTTATCCACTTACATTTTATACAAATGAGCAATTGGGGTTAGGTGCCTTTTTCAGGGGGTTCAGAAGTGGTAACTTGGTGGTGCTGAGAATAGAACATTGAGCTTTCAATTAGCAGTCCAACACCTTAACCACCAGCTTTCTGTAATACTAAAAGTGTTTCAAGTGTTTCAGGGAACCTAAACAGGTTGCTCCCCCAAACAGTATGCATAAACACATCATGTCTATGTGTGAAACTTATTTCTTTTTGGAATTAAAGATTACTTAGGGCAATAAATTGATAAAAGGAAAAGATATATGATATAAATGTTTAGTTATAAAGTTATTCTGTCACTGTGTTGTGTGTCTCCTAATTGTAAAATATGGTTTTAAGCCCATGTATTCCATTAGTCTGCTCTGTACTTGTTTATCAGCCTTTATTACACACCAAAACGCACATTACACCTCATCATATTAAACCAAATTACTAAACCCACACCTGTCTTACTTTTATACAATCCAACATCTGACCTTCTCTCTTTCTCAGAAGTCTCTCTTCTGCTTTTGCCTTCTCATCTACATGCTTCTGCTCAATGAGACCATTTACCAGAAGCACTTTTTGAGAGATCAACTATTTTTATGCTACTCCTCTGTGGAAAATAAAGAACGTAATACCAAAGAAAAGGGTGTAAAAACACAAAGCACGCACACAAAGTGTACACACAAAATACACACTTTGTGTACACCTTTCTAAGGATGATGTAAATACCGATGTACAATTTTTATCCATACCAAGAGCACATTATGTAAAGTTTATAGCTTTCATCTTTGCATTTTCATGTGTATTATAAAAGATAGAAAAGTCGCTTCCTCTTATAAAAGTAATAAGGATGTAAAAACACTAGTCGCTGGATGAACTACACATGATCACCCACATAAAAGTGTTTATATTGAAATAAACAAGTTCATGCTTTTTTCTGTAATTTTTTTTTTTTGGTAAATAAACACTTCGAATCAATAAATACCACCAGGAACCAGTTTTCTTAAAGAACTGTCACGATGGTTAAACGTGACCTAATCTGAATGTGCTGTTTCCACAAACAAACCTAAAGTCCACTGTCTTTCTTTTATTCAATTTCTCAACACACTGCAAACAACACACACTGAAACCTTAAAAAGACACCATCCAGAGCACTGGCATTCAAAGCTATACATAAATAGTTTATACTGCAGATGGTTTTGTGTAAACTTCTCTGAGATCCGCTTCCATCATTTCCAGTATTATGCTTCACTACTGGAAGCTACTGTAATAAAATGTACTGTATTACTCTAGGATTCTTATTCTTATTTTCCTGCCGTAATTAGTCAATAAAGGTCTGACACAACTGGACAGGTGTTTATTTTAAACTATTCTATGAATTTATCAAGCATAAAAAAAATAATGTTTAAAAGAAAAGGAACATAATGTGTGTATAAAGGGTGTCAAAATGTTTGCATACCATTGCATATTAATAATGTATGATTTATTTAGCTTTAATAATGAGACTGACTTGCAAATAAAATAAAAAAAATGACCAAATGAAACTGGTCTAAAATAGATTTCTGTACAAATTAGCTATTGTGACCTTTAACTTTAGATGTTTAATTACATCAAACTTATCTCTCTAAGTTTTGCCTAACTGTAGCAGAAAGCAAAAGCTATTAAAAAGAGCAGTTTCCTCTGCCTATCCACTCATGAAGTGCATGCCCAGGGTTGCCACAGCAACTAGAAAAGCCCCTCCCCTACCAACTTCCCCCACACACTGATTCCCCCCATGCCTCTAGCCCAACAATATATTAGCCAGGCCATCACAAATTAAAGCAATATGTTTAGAATCTTCTCTCATGGAGCCAGATGCTGGGTGAACAGCTGTGGTTGGGTCTGTTGGTTCTGTAGGTCTGCTTGTACGGAAACAGATGAGTGTGTGTTCCCCCCTTTATGGGAAGAACAAACCGATGAACTGCGTCAGAGGGCTGTAAATACTAAACAGATGACAAGGACTGTGTGAGTGCAGCAGTGCCGAGTCAAAGAGAAGGAGAGAGACGGAGAGAGAGAGAGAGAGAGAGAGAGAGAGAGAGAGAGAGGAGAGAGAGAGAGAGAGAGAGAGAGAGAGAGAGAAACACTTCCCATCACATGTGGGTCAGTAACGAGCTGCAATTATAATTCATAAAGATCCATTTAAGGCTTTGACGTCAGTGTGTGCACGTCAGTGAGCTGCTGAAATGTAAGAGGCCCTTCAGGATCTGCTGATGCACAGTTAAAGGCATGAGAAAACCACTTCGCACAGTGGAATCAATGTTAAAAAGCTCCTCTTCCGAAAACATTTACAATAACTTTTTAAGAAAGAGAATGTACAAGTCTAGCTGACAGAATTGCACTAGGCATGGAGGTCATTTTTTAGCCATGGAGGTCATTTTTTAAGGAACTCTGCAGTGGGAATTGTAGACCTTTTATTGGTAGTGGTACAGAGCGTACAGAACTAGAATCGTGGTAGAGAAATGTAGCCAGACCCCCTAAAGAGAACTGCTGAATAGCGGAGACAGTGGATGCAGAAACCTGATCATGAGGAATGAAAGTAGAGATAGTAACTTGTATTGCATTTGAATTGTGGTTGTAACTCTACATTCAACCTGGGAAAATACAACGTCGAACTGGAATTCCTTTTTTAAATCAACATGGATTGCTGTAGGGCAATCAACATAGGACCATATAAGCTTATTAATTCTATAAAAGACTATATAGTTTAATGTTCCAAGAAGCAAAAATCTACATTACAGATAGCTGGCTAGTTTGTCACTACTAAAAGACACAGAAAGAGGCATCCATTTTTTCCTCTGCTTTGTAGGATGGCCTCACAGCAATGGGGAATAATGCAGTTCCAAGCTTGTACCTTGAACAATGACAATAAAGTTGAATCTAATCTAAAGGTAATACTAGAGATAGGCTTACTTTCTGTTTACTTACTTTCTCTTTACTGGCTAACCAAAAAATATTTAGCCAGTATGGATGGAGAGAAGAGCAGATAAAGTGAGAGACAAAGAGAGAGAGAGAGATCAAGGAGGAGTCTTTTCTTTAAAAGGGAAGGGAGAGGTTTTTCCAAGTTCCAGGAGTGGTGCAGGACTTTCTCCGTCTGGAATGCGATTGTTTGAGGTGGTTCCTGAGGAGTGTTTTTAAAAGGAAGCAGTTTGGCGGGGGCAGGCTGGCATAGTCCAATCTCTGGCCGAGATGTTGCGAATATAACCTGAACCTCAGTGACCTGAGAAGCATCTATGCTGCCCTGCGACCAATTCACACAGATGCAGAGCACTGCAGGAAGACAATTCTGCTAAACAAATACCAGGTACCAGCTCCTCACAAAAAAACGTCAAGTACAACATCAGACATTGCTAATGAACACATTACACCCAAGCTAATTTTACACTGTGTGGTTAAAGCAGTCTGTTGTAAGAGTATTACTCATCAGACTGTATGAGATGTTCCAATAAAAATCCCAGTCTACATCAGACAGCGATAACGGGTTCTCTATTTTAGAATATATGAAACACCTACAATTAAAGAAAATTACTACGCTCTGCTTACAGAAAAAAAAAATGGTTTCATGGCCCCATAGACAGAAATAAACTCTCGGTGGTATAGCTAGTAATTTGCTTGAAGAAAACATTTTACAAAGACAAGTGTAGAGATATTAATGGCTGGGTAAAAGAACAGGCATGCAGGCTGGAAGTCATATTCAGACAAGCAAGTCAGTAAAGTATATATATTGGTTTACCCAACCAGTGATTTGAGATCAAAACTTTCTGACATTGCCAGAAGTTTGTCTACTCACGTCAGTAAGCACACATAGTTACATAATTTAGGAAGAATGCAGATACACACAAACAAGATTTTGATGTTAAAATGACTTTGCTTTACTATATTTGGAAATGGAAGTTCCTCTAGCTGCATGGATATGCGGGCCCAACTGAAATCCCATACTGCATAAGTAGGTACTACATTTCGGTAAGTACGTACCCTCCGACAAGTACGTTATTATAGTCACATGTCACATGACGTTACAGCAGCACTAATTTAATGTTGAACAATGTTTCATTTGAATGATTATAAACTTCAACTACAAGGAACAATATTTTTTCTTTTAAGAACTTAAAGCACTTGTCACTTTGGCGCTTTTCGCTACTTCTGCATATAGCAAGTGGTCTCTCCCTCGGCCTTATGGGATAGTAAAGTATGCATTGTATAACTACTTTAAAATCTGTACGGGAACTGTAAGTCATTCATGAATGTTTTGCGAATTAAAGTTGTTCTGTTTTCATTCACATGTTAAGGATTTAGACATACTACTTATCTTGCATACTCAGTTTCACATACTGTTTAGTATGAAAGTAAACGATTTGTGACTGGGCCATTGCTTAAACAAACACAGCTTCTTCGCTGATACCCCCAACCCCCATCCCTTAAGCCCTATCCACCCCCAACACACAAAACACAAACACACAGTGTAGAATGACATCAGTCAGCTGTGTTGAGCCAGAAGTAGGCTGTGAATCATCTTAGAAATTGGCCCAAAATGACTTAGTCTCTGACCAACAAATTATAAACACAAAGTGAAAAGCAAAGTGCAATCTGGGAAACTAAATCATTGATCAACTCACAGTTTATTTTTCTAAGAAAACATAATGAACTGCAGTAACCTGTTCACAGACTTTACTGTTACATAAAGCCAGACAGGTTGCACAACTGAGGTGTAGCATTGCAGAAAGAAAAAAAACAAATGAGATAAAGTAAGGCAAAAAAAAAAAAACGATTTGTGGTAGAGATAATAAAAGAAAAGAAAAGACAAAAATACAAAAAAAAAATCAAATAAGTGGAACAGACAGAAAATGAATAAAGTAAAAAGAGAAAAGAACATCAGGAAGGGGAAAGAAAAAGAGAATAGAACAGCACTGGCCTGAGCTCAGTGTGCTGACACAAAAAGGAAGTCGGGGTCCAGCAATCTCCCTTTCCTCTCTTCTTCAATTCGTGACCCCTGTCCTCATAGGGACAATGAGACCCCATATCGCTCCCTCTTACACTCCCTTACAAGTACCAAAAGCAGAGCTATTTAATCCCTTTACACACTTATCACAGCATCTCTGAGTTACATTGCTTGCATTAACAAAACATAAGAACCATTATTGCTGCTCAGTGCAGTAAACACTCTCCTCCTAGTTGTTGAGAAATAGAGAGAAACAATTTATTATCAGGTACTTACCTCAGAATTTATCATCAGAGCTACACTGCTGATTGTCTCTTTCTGCTGGTGGTCAGAATGAGTATAAACATCAAGCACTTAGAGAAAGATAGAGGGAGTGAACAAGAGAGTGAGGGACGGGGGGGCAGTGAAAGCGGTAGAGAACAAACAACTAGCTAGACAAGAATCAGATGTCTCTTTTGGGAGAGAAGTAGAAAAAAACAGGTATTGAGGTAAAGATAGGACAAAGAAAAGAAAAAAAGAATGACAAACAGGCTTATAGAGTAACAGAAAGAAACAAGTCTCTTCCATTTTTCTTAATCCCTCAACATACGGAGACTAGACAGGAAATGGGAAAAGGGTGTGATTTTTTAGTTAATAAGGTTATATAGTTGTGCCAATTGTTTTTCTGTCTGCGAAGAGCAGTGTGTGTTTGTGTGTTTAAATCTACACCAACAGCTGGAACATTCCCTCAAGACTGTCCTGACAGAAAAATTAATTACTATGAGGACGCTGCGCTGACCTTACACTGTACATACTATAATGCAAATCAGTTTAATACACCTATTTCACAGGGCAAGTGCTTTTTATGATTCCTCAGGGCCTTTGTCATTCATAAGGACTTCATTCAGGCAGCCAGTTCGCGCTAGAAGTGCTAGCATACAGCAACCAGCAGAGGGGGCTTCCATGTTTGCATGCCAAACAGAACGCTTCATTGTTGAGCTACAAAGGTCCATTCTGAGCAGTGCTACCAGGCCAGTGTGTCCTAACGCAGTTAACCACTCGGCCACACTTCACACAACCACTCAGCACATCTAACCAGCAGGCAAAGCAAACAAAACCCGGCAAAGTGCATCTCCTCGTTAGTTGGATTTTAGACAGTGAGGTTCATGTTACTGCTCACTCTGACAGTGTATAATGCAAAATATATTGTATTCACATTTACAGCATTAAAAACGCCCTAATCCAGAGAAACTTTAATGTCTTTTTGTACAGCTAAGCAATTGGGGGTCTCGCTTAGGGGCCCCAGCAGTGGCAGCTTGGGTTAAACCCCGATTTTCCAGTTAGCAGCCAAACCCCTTAAACACCCCTCCCACAACCCCTCCCCCACTTATAATCAGCCTAAAAGAAACTCTTTATTTATTTGGAAGATGCTTAACAAAGTCACAATTAAAAGACCATCACACATAGCAGTCATAGGAATTTAAATTTCTTAGAGCCTTCTTAAAATTAATATGATCGTCAGTAGCATCCTACTTTTTTTTCTAAATTGATGAAGAACTTCATATAACAATCATAATTATTTTTTATCATAATAGACCATTTAAAGAGGGGGTAAAAAATGTACACAGTAAAGCAAAACCACAAAAAAAATGGATGTAAATTTGGACAGACAGAAAATTGAGAGTGTATGAATGATGGCAAAAGAATTAAACAGAAACAGGAAAATAGTAAAGCAGAACGAAAGATTTGACCATGAAAGAATTTTGTGCTTTGACCCTTGACAGAAGATCGAGAAGGACACTGTCTTCATGCGATCTTGCAAATGTAAATGTCTTTATAGACTCTACAGAACAGTGATATTTGTGTCTTCGCATATCCCATCTTAGAGAGTTGTGTTCAGAGCGCAGGGTCATCTATGATACAGCACCTATGGGGCAGGAAGGTTTAGGAGTATTGCTCAAGGACCCAACAATGTCAGACTTTCGGTGGTGGGGGGGTGAACCCAGGTCTTCAACTCAACAACTCCTTAACCATTTAACCCATCTTTTAAAAGAATGCTTTTTTTACAGTTCATTCCAGAAATTAAATTGTCACACCTCATTTATTTTTACTAAGCAATTTTACAGTTAGGACAGTCATTGCTTAAACAGTTAAAGCTTAGAGTTGTTAATTTGGGTTCCCTAGCACCGCCAAGCTTCCACTGTTGGGTCCTTGATTAAGGCCCTCACAGGTCTCTGTGCTCCAGGGGCACTGCAACATGGCTGAACTACATTAGTAGAACTAAATTTCACTGGGCTGTAATGTATATGTGGGTGAAAAACAATTGCATCTTCATAAAAAGCTTTTTTTTAGAGAAATTGAGCAAACGATTAGTCAATATATCTAATGCTAGCCTGCTGGTTAATTACAGGAGGATGGAATTATTCAGAAAATCCAGTGAAGTAAACTGTTAATGGTTAAACGGTATCACTGTTTTGGGGGAATTTTTTAATTTATTGCCTGCTATTTACTGCTAATGCGTTTTCTTTTACCATAATAGGTGACAAGATCACAACAGCTTGGAATCTGCTGTACAATAAATGTTTACAAATCTTTTGATACAAATGACCGATTCCTTTTTTTTTTGCCACACAAGTGCAGTGAAAACAACAGGCATTCTGCTATTTGGGTACCTCAGGAATAATGAGGAATGATGAGATGATCTATCCTCCTATTTTACAACCCGAGTGCATGACATTCCATGATTTAGTTTCATGCTTTCTTCTGCCTTATTTCCTCTGTTTTCAATACTAAACATAACAGCAGAGTGGGGAGTAATTATCTGTGTGAGAAGCATGCATGGGACAAAGAGCAAGTGAGAATGAGAGAAGCTCCCTCTCCTCTGAGAGCTGGAATGATGTCACTCTTTGTGCAGCAAGGTTAACACACTCAATGCACAGGACTACGAAAAGGAAGGAACCGATGGAGGAGAGAAGGAAGGAAGGAAGAAAGAAAGAAACTGTGAAAAAAAAGGATATAGCAGGAGAAGAACAAAAGCTGAAGCATCTGAGAACAGGACGGATGGATCCTAAAAAGTTCCCCCCTCTTTCTAAGCAACAAAACTGTTTAGTACAGGAAAAAATGTGTGGGATTTTTTAATGAAGGACTTTACTAATGTCTAGATTTTGGGGTTTTTTCTCTGTATGTTACATTAAATTGCAAGAGAACAAACAGCTGAACTTTAATATTTAAATCTAATAGAATTGCATATTTTTGCACGCCAGTGTTAATAAAAAAATTATATATATATAATATATATATATAAACCTACAAGGAAACAATTCTCCAGGGAAGGTAAATCGAACTGTATTGTTTTCACATTGTTAGCATTGAAATTGTTTTTTTAACTCCTGTTTGCTTTCTTAATTTTAATTTAACTGCTTTCCCCCTGAAGGTATTTGAGTTAAAGTCTCATTTAATGCCTGCTTGTGTGTTGAAAGAATTCAGCTATTAAATCTTTGATTTATTTTACAGTATTATTTGACAGCTCTAGACTATATGTAGTGTGTTTTTCCAGCTGATATATTCAAACTATCTCAGACATGTAAGGTGGTCTGAATTGTAACAGAAATAAAAAAAAATAGAAAAAATCTGTTTATATTCATTTAAAATAAATTTTACACTTTAAGAAAACAAATATATTTCTCCAAAGCATTTTGGAAATTCTTGTGTTTTCTTACTGACCTAAATAATTATGATTTTCTTCACAGCATAAAAGTCAAAATGAAGAATGAATATAGGAATCTAAAAATAGGAATAAAGACATTACATGCAATTTTCTTATGAGAATATAGTGCACTATAATACAGATCAATTATTCAATTCAATTTGATTTATATACACTATTTGGCCAACTGTTCACCCACATAAGCATGTCTTTCCAAAACTGTCGCCACAACATTGGAAGCACAGTTGTCTAGAATTTTTGCAGGTTGTAGCAATAAAAAAAAAATCCTTACTGGAACTAAGATACACAAACAGTGTTCCAGAATGACAATGACCCTGTGCACAAAGCCCCTAAACCCCATTAAAACATGGTGTGTTCTGATTGCAGTGGAAGAATCCGAGTGTCCTGCACAGTGCCCTGACTAAACCCCACTAAACACCTTTGGGATGAACTGGAGAACAGACCGCCTCACCCAACAATAGTGTCTGAACTCACTACCGCTATTATGGGTGAATGGGAAAATCCCCACAGTCATGCTTTATGATCGAGTAAAAATTCTTTCCAGAAGTGTGGAAGTGAGTATAGGAGTTAGGCGGAAGACTAAATCTGAAATAGGACATTTAAAAATGCAAATACACGTAATGGTTAGGTTAAAACTTTTATTTATAAAAGTATAGCAGTTTTAATAAAATCCAGTATTAAAGAGCAACTTTACATAAATCAGAATATACATTTTAAAGGCCAAGGATGACAGAGCGGACGAGAATCAGCCATGTTTAATTTTTGGCTTACTTATGGCTTCTAGAGGGCCAAAATACATCAGTGACTGCAAGAATGAGCACCGTACAAATATGGTATTGATTTAAACTTATGGTGCACATTTATACAATGAGTAACCAAGCTATCCAGTTTATTTGCCAACTAAAGCAGTTAGTCATCAAAATGCAATTTTGCAATGACAGGGAAAGTTAAATTTACTCATAGATTTGCTAGTAAGCATCTTTAATATTTACCGTAAGAAAAAAGTGTGTAATAATAACAGGACATTACAAGCTTTTTAATCACAGATTTTAACTACCCCGTAACCCTAGAATCAGCTGGCTGTGAGATATGGGTTTTTTATCGGTTGTCGAAATCCAATAGTCACATTATTTATGGTTGCTGTTGACTGGCACAGGAAATGCACACAAAGCCTTGAACTAAAATGTCAGGGACACCACTGAATGCATGCAACATCATTTCCACTTTTTCTCTTAAATCTCTTATTTTTCCTCTTTTCGTACCATTTCCAAGGTCATCCAATGCAAAAAGCACAGAGGATCACAAATTCTGCCTTGGTGCACCATAGAATCCAAATCCATTATTAGGAGTATAAATATTTTTTTAGTCTCTTCCTTCTGCCCTCTCAGCTGATGCAGTACAGAGTAAGATGAATACTAAATATCCAACCCACGCTTAAGAGACAACAGGGAGTAACACGCTAGTGTGTGACAAGATAGACATAAGTTTTAGTTGAAAAAGGAATTGGAAAAGGAAGAGCAACAAGGAGGAGTGAGATCGGATGCTTGGGATAAACTCAAGATTATCGAAAAATATATACTGAATGACACATTTAGTAAAATTGGACATTTATCATAAATATGCTTGTATGCATCTAGATGATTTTTTAAAAATTTAACACAACAAACTTGAATATTGTGTCAATTCTAGGGTTTAATTGTAAAAAGTGTAATGGAGGGAAAATAGCTACTTCTAAAACTATTGCTTTAAGTCCAACCAACACATGCTGGTCTTAAACTGGTCCTTTACTACAGTAAAATCATTAATCACTGCAGCTTGGTTTATTATTTAAAACCAGGCAACAGCTGTAAACTCATGTACACATTATAAGTCACTCTTACTAAAAGAACTGGAGAACGTTACACAAACACTTTACAATAACGCTAAGGAAAACTGTTGACCTCATCAAATAATGGACAATAGTTCCTTTAAAGCCAAGAATTGGAATATACCACATCAAATAAACACATTTTGGTTGTTTCACAACTTTCAGCATTGCCATTTTCCTCCACAGCATCCCTGAACATAAGCAGATTCACTTCACTACAAACCCGGGCTGTAAACTCGTTGACCGAAACCAGCCACCAAGCATTTATTAACGAACATACATATGTATAGACACACACACTAGTGCACACACACACACACAGGAAAGTGTGGCTCTCTCCCTGTACTCACACACCCTTAGGCAGGATGCACCAGCTCTCCCAAGCCCTGAGCAGCCCTCCAGGGTCAAACAGAGGTCGAGGAGTAAAACAGCACTCCACCTCCCGAGAGCTCCAAAAGCACTCTTTCCCACAATACCACACCCAAGCAGCACTGCACAGCTGAGACGTTCGACTGGTCCCCCTCCAAGAGGAGACTACAGACAACCAAACAGCGTTAATATTGCTATAAGTAGATTCATTTTGTCTCGTTATCAGTCAGAAGTCAGAAGGGTGGTGCTGTTGAAATGTCAGCAGTGGTATGACTTGTATGCATTATTCAATATGTCACATAGGATTTAATTTTCATGAACACATTTTGATCCACAGTAAGACACTATTAGCAGTTTAATAAGAAATTAAACCAGAGCATGCTGTTATAGAATATACTTAATGACAGACTGGTGTGATCCCAATGTGATCATTTTTTAATAACAGAGCATCAAGATGTTTTATTTTTCCCTATACTATACAGCAATTAAGCAACAATTACAAATTTTAATTAAAACAAAAAAAAATAGGTCATGTGCTTCGGAATTGTTCCATATTGAACGATTTTTGAACGAGAATATAATTGATATATCCTCAAAAGTTATAGGCTTCCGAATCATGATTCTAATTTGGATATTAGGGGATACTGTGATATTAAACTTATTATTATCTTATTTTAAAAGGTATTTTACACTATTGGCCAGAACAGCTGGAAAAAAATGTATACAAGTGAATTCGAAATCGATGCAAAACAGTGGATCAACGAACGTATTTCATACTGCATCCCGAAGAAAATCCTTTTTAATGTTAGGAAATCACCTAAACATCACCTACCTTCCTTTTTTCAATAATACTGCAGAAAAAGACAACTAAATATATAGTGTCAAAAAGGTGAGGCATTTATATCCACTTTACATTTACTCACAATATCTTTGACTGTTGCTATATATATATATATATATATATAGTAACAGTCAATAAATATAAAATGCAGAATAAATGTCAATTAAAGACGAAGAAAGTCACAAAAACGGTGGGAAAAAGAATAGCTGATTCTCGAAGAGGAAGTAAATAAATAACTAGTCTAGTAAACACTATCAGCTTATCGACTATCTTTACAGTAACAACTTCCTTTTCAAATTGATATGGTGGGAGTAACAGGCTGAGGGCAAACTGCCACTACCAACTAACCTTCATTTTCTACCCAGCATGTGTGTGACACAGAGCAGTGGGGCCAAGATATTTATTTTAACCTCAGCAACATTTTTTTTATTCTATGGTAATTATATGTAGTCCAATACATCCTCATTTCATTATATTCTTTATTAAGATTCTTCTTGTATTCTGTGTATGCTGTCTTCCTTCATTTCTACTTGCTTGTTTATGCAAGAGAGAGAACGAGAGAGAACATTTTTTTTATAAGTTGACTTATAAGTACTTATACAGTTAGCTTGCTTTGCTAACGTTTCACTGAACAAATAATAGCAAAATCTAGCTGGTTACCAGGCTGATTATTATATTTGTATTTCATTTCTGTTTGGTCTGCCTATAGAAGCTATAACAGCACCATACAAGCAATAAAAAGGTGATACTAGCTGGATAACATTTCCATACCATAAATCTCTGTGTACTTAAGTACATGCACAAAAAAACTGCTAAATAAACAGATTTATTTGTGTACATACGTAGACTTGCCTTTATTTTATTAATCTAGAGAAACAACAGACCAACTTTTCCGGCCCCTCAATGATTCTGTTGAGGCAGATAATGAAGCAGAGCACCAAATGCCCCTGTGGCTATATCGACATCAGGCTAATTGGTTTATTGCATGAAGTCATTTGCTTCTTAGCTACAAATGACAATCTATCCATGTTAATGTGGTCAGCATCCAGAAACAGTTACCATTAACCCTAACCATGGTTACAGTCAGGTCGACAAATAAATCAGTTCACTTATAAGTCATAAAATAAAGAAATGATTGAAAAACAAAAGGATCCCTAATAGTTTTTCGATTCTGGCTTTGGTCCTTTCTGGTGCCCCCCTAACAAATTACCCACCCATCTCTCTCTTTTTCTCACTCTCTCTCCTGTTTCATCTCTCTCTCTCTCTCTCTGTCCCATCAATAAAGGCAAAAATGCCCCCAAATCTCTGATAGATAGATAGATAGATAGATAGATAGATAGATAGATAGATAGATAGATAGATAGAATTACACATGATCTATATTGGCCAAGTTTTAATAATTACATTACAAGCTTTAGCTCTAAACAATTATTACTCTGACCCTCACTGCAAAACTCTAAACTTAAAATATTGCCAACACTGAGATTTTGTTAACTGTGACAGACAGACAGACAGACAGACAGACAGACAGACAGACAGATAACCTTATCCTATTAGCTGTGTCTTTGTTTAGCTACAGGTGGAGGTTTACTTAATGCGATCCACAATGTCATTACATTAGTCGGTTAATATTAGATAAATAAGACAAGATAAATAAAAAATTGAAAATTTCTATCAAACTGCATAATCGTACTTAAATCAGATTCAATCACTGTAAATGTGCATAATGCATAATTGCGCCTATAAATTTGTGTATTTACAGTGATTAATGTTATTTTCTTATTCTGTAATTATAACCTATTTACAGTATGCTGCCAGCAGTCTTCAAATCACAGTAAGAATGTAAACAAATAAGCCACTTCCGGTGTGAGTGTCACGGGGACATGAAGGTTTGATTCTGACGTCAAGTAAATCGTTCCATCACTGATCATAACATCTACACGCTGACTAGGATAGGAAAGATTTTAAAAAAAAGCCAATAAAAAAAATCATTTAAGGCGGTTGAATACACATTCCAGTGAACATTTAGTATACAATATTACTATGCTAACAGACCTCGCCCATAACATGTCGCCATGGATACCATATGTCAATTATTTCTCACTTCAATTGGCGTGTCATTTGCTCAACGGCCAATAAGAATTGCGCGCTGTAGAACTCGAGGCGCGAGCACAACAGAGGCAGCTGCACAATTACCGTAGCAACAAGTTATCGGCTTTATACGTTTTTTTCTCTTGTATGCAATGTGATAACACAGCCAGGATGTAATTAAAATAATGACTTATTTTTGCTGAACACTAACGCTTTTTTTTTTCGTCGCTCCAAAACGTGACCAAACGTTTTAGCAAACCACTGCGGCACAGATTCAATGCATGGCATCAAAGAAAGTACATGTTAACATCCGAAGTTATCTACAGCCCAATCACGTAATCACATGCAGCGCAGACAGGAAGAACAAATGCACTACGCAACCACCAGCATGCCCTATCTGTAGCGTGTTTTTTTAATGTTTACACGTACCGAAGAGTCTGAGGTTGATTACAGAAGGTCACGCCGGTTTCTAGCTGTGTTCCCTTTGTTCTGAAAGGAGAGATACGGCAGGAAACAGCTGCTCATCAATGCTCTGCACTTACGTTATTCCGCAGATCCTGCAGCGCCACGCTCATCGTGCAGACTGAGCTCCGTGTAGAGGCGAGGAGGCGCGCGCTTCACTCACTCCACCTCTGCGTGCATGTGGGACTGTTCCCGGCGTGCTAAGCCATCTCCGCTCCCGACCAGACTGAAACCAATGGACACCTTCTGTTTAAAAGCTCACTCACATACACTCACACGCACGCATCATCCGTTTACCTCTCGGAAGGTAAGGAGAACCGAACGTGTCTTAACCTTCCTCTGCTTCCGTCTCTGAGCGCGACATAAAACACGCCGATTAGCCAGCAGACTCTTCCCTCTGTCCTCCTCTCATTTAGGCCACCCCCTCTCTCCGTATATACCCCTCTCTCTCCGTATATACCCCCCTCTTTCCGTATATACCCCTCCCTCTCTCCGTATATACCCCTCTCTCCGTATATACCCCACTCTCTCTCCGTATATACCCCTCTCTCTCTCCGTATATACCCCCTTTCCGTATATACCCCTCTCTCTCTCCGTATACCGCCCCCTCTCTCCTCTCTATCCACCCCCTTAACGTATATACCCCCCTCTCTTCGTATATACCCCTCTCTCCCTGTATACCCTCTGTGTATACTCCCTGTCTCTCCCTCCCTGTGTACCCCCCTTCGTGTGTACCCCCCTCTCTCCGTGTATACCCTCCTCTCCTATATACCCCCTCTCTCTCTGTATATGCCCCCCTCTCTCCATGTATACCCCCTCTCTCTCTCTGTGTACCCCCCCTCTCCGTGTATACCCCCTCTGTGTGTACCCTCTCTCTCCGTGTATACCCCCCTTTCCGTGTATCCGTGTATACCCCCTCTCAGTTTGTACCCCCCCTCTCCGTATGTACACTCTTTTATTGTGTACAGAACACGCAACACATGCGTTTTCTAAATAAATAAATATATATAATATTATATTAGACAGATAGACAATTGCACTTTTTAAAACATCCAAAGGTGCCATAAAGGTAAAAAACAAATGACCTGTTAGAAATGTGTCACGTGTCAAATATTTTGTTAACATTTAAGTCGATGTTTAACGTGAGATTGTAAAATGTATTCTAAGGGGGTTACACACATGTCTGCATTTGGGATCATATTACATAACATCATAAAAAAATAAATGTTAATATAATAGCATTGATGTACTGGCTTTATTAATGCCATAAAACAGGTGCAATTGTAGAACTGTTATTTGTATGTATGGATTTCACCTGAATATGAATAGGCAGCGTTCTATATCCTATACTTCTGTCTACATATAAAACCGCCATTAAAACCATATGTGCAGAATCTTTTTTGTCCCATTACGTGTGTAAATGCAAGTTTGTTCCTGACATTTGTTTCAGTTGTCCTTTCTCGGGTTAGTCGAGCTTGACATAGTTCTTTTTTTCAATTTAGTGCTCCAATGTCACCTGCAGATTATTTAAGCAGATGCAGGGTAACCAGGGACGGATTTACCTTTTTTGACATATGCAAAGGACATTTTTTGTTGTTTTTTATTTTATTTTTTATTTTTGTTATTGGTGTTGCTGTTATTACAGTTTTTACTATAATTATTTTTACTGTTATTGTTCAAAACATGCTGCATTTGATAGTCAGGCCTAAAATATTATAATATTAACTCTAAACCAGCCTTAAAAAATAATGATAATAATAATAGATAAATAGGTGTGACTTATTGCCAAGACACTTTAACTAATGTGTGTGCAAGATTTTTTGCTATTGCTAAATATTTATTGCACACTGTTTTAAATTTTAAAAAATATACGCTGCTATAAAACATATTTCACAAAAATACATATAATAAAATTACAAAAAAGTCAAGCTGGCAAATAAAGGTGTCTAAAAGATGTGAGGTTCTTTTAGTATCTAAGTTTGTAACCCTTGGTTGTAAATAACGCTCTGCAGTAAAAGCCCCACCCACGTCAGACAGCAGAGTGGGAAGCTGGATCTGCACCAAGACATAGATTAATTTGCTTCAATTGTCATTTATCCTGAACAAGGGCAAAGTGATTGGACTTGAAATAAGTGAGGCAAAAAATTCTAAAGAAATCTTTAGTAAATAACACGTCTTGCTGTAACACTCCTTGCTGAACAACCTGGTGGGATCCTAAATAATGTCCTGATAACTCCAGCTGGTTATTGTCAAATAAAATCACTAGAAAAAGCTATAAGTCATAATGACATGCATAAGTCAATAATTTACAGAGTAATAAAACACACTGTTGGCTATTGTATATCATCAAGCAGGTCTGTAAAATTGGTTGACATCATCGCTGAAAATGGTTGACATCATGGAAAATTTACCTCATGTTTATACTATGAATAAACAGGCTCTGTATCCATACTGTGTCCCAACTGCTATCAGGAGGACTACTTAGAGCCAAGTCTCCCGGAGATCTTAATGCAATCACTTAGGAACAGCATAAGATGTTTTCTTCGTAAGTATCTCTTCTTTTTTACCTTAAAAAAAGGATCTCATCCTCTTTTAGTTTCTCCATGTTTCTAGTTTTAGCCAGATGAAAACACAAGGTCACTAGATAGTTATAATCAAAGCTCTTCTTAAATAAGCCCAAAACCTACACTAAACATCTGACACAAAATAAACACAACCTTCTTTACACATTACAATTTTAAACCAAACCTCTGTTTAATACACTAACTACACTAACACATTTTTTTCTAGACCAATATTAAGAACATTTTAAATTATATATATATATATATATTATATAATATATATATATATATATATATATATATATATATATATATATAGATATTTACAGTCAACTAGAATTATTCTGTCCTAAAAAAGGAAAAAATCTTGTAAGCATTATTTCCCTATATCATAAAAAGTGCTAGTTTCATAAATACTCTCCTTATATAACTTTTGATGCTCTGGTCATACAATCACCAAGGAGACTGGCTGAGGCGTTGTCATAGTATTGCCATAGCAACACCTCTAGCTTGTTAAAGGCCAGTAATCCATTATTCTGATAGAGTGGGTGAGTGGGTGGAGATAGGAGGAGACAGAGGAAGCTCTAGGCCTGAGGGAAAGGTCTCACTTGTTCGGTTAATACAGTATATTGATTGGTGCTTTATTTGAAACATCCCACTGAGGTGCTCCTTATTTGTGTTATTTGCATAATACATTAAAAATACAGCCTGTAACAGGAATTCATGTTGAGAAATAGTGAAAAATGCATGATTGTTGATACATTTCTAAGATCACATTCCCTTAAACGAAGAAAAAGGTATCATGAGGTGGGGATTATCCGTTTCAGTGAGCATGGATGGGGTATTTGTATTGCTTAGTCCGCGTGAGCTTTTTGTGCTTATTAATAAATTGGCAATGAGAAAAATATATTTGTGCAGGCAGCACAAATATAAACCAACCACAACATATGTCTATCCTGTTGGTTATTTAGGTTATTTTAGTTTGACAAACTACCGCTTGAACAAGACGAAGCGATATATAGAAGTGATGGACTGTCTTTTATCTGAGCTGTCTCTTTTATTTTTGCCTGCAATTTTAACATTTCAATTCAGTTTATTTTTAAGAGAATGTATTTGCTACACTACATTTCGGTTGGTTATGCTGTGCATTGATGGTGGCTGGGTAACGTCAAGCTGTTTTATAGTAGGACGCAGAAACAGCAACATTGCCATCTAGTGGTCAAATACCATGACGGAAAGCACATGGCGATTCTTTAAAAATGATGTCAGTAGAGACACAAAAATATGAATAATATAAAGAGGTAACTTTTTTTCAGCTAAAAATAAAAAATATTTATCAGAATGTATCATTTATATGTCAAATTATCAAAAATAATTTATTTTTAAAAAAGGTTGTAACTAAAACACTATAAAACTTCAAATTTAAAACTTCAAAAATTCAAATTTAAGTCCATTTAGTATAAATAAACAACACAGACTCAGTCATAATTAGCGGCCTTGAATAGCAAAAATAAATAAATCTAGAAATCTAATACATTCAGGAATATTAATCTCTTCTTTAATTATATTTTTAATTACAGCATTTAAGTCTCATTATGCCTAATTTTACCACACTATTACACTATTACCCACAACATGGGAAGTGGTAGTGCAGTGGTTAAGGTGTTGGACTGCTAACTGAAAGATCGGGGTTCTATTCCCAGCACCACCAAGATACCACTATTGGGCCCCTGAGCAAGGTCCTTAACCCCTAATTGCTTAGTTTTATAAAAGAGATAAATGTAAGTCACTCTGGATAAAGGTGTCTGCCAAATGCTGCTAATGTAAATATAAAACACCAACATTCATGTAAATGAAAGTATAAAAAGATGTCAAATATAACCACGTTTCATACAATATATATAAAACAGGATTAACAACATAAGGTTAAAAAATTGTTTATCTGAATTTTTTTTGCCGAGGGGGTGTATTAATTTATATGTACATTAGCAAAATAACTGCAAAACATTTACATAAATTAATATTAATACTTTGTGTTAATTTGAACAAAATATAGAAAACAATTACAATTATTCCAAACTTTTAGAAGTTTTTTAAATCTACATTTTCGATGTAGAAGCGTAATTTATCCCCCCTGACTTACAGATACCTATATACTATAAGTAAACTCCTATACAATTCCATTGTAACCGCTATCATTGCTTCTAGGTTAATCTCCACAGGCTTCAGTGACCGGCTGAGGCAGGAAGATGGGCAGCTTGTTGGCACCCCGTTCATGCCAGCACACATCAAACAACGGATAAACCTTTCCGTGCAGCTCAGCCTGATAAGAAAAAATGAATCCGAGCTCATCAGGACTGTCCGCATTATAAAACGTCAGCTGTCCTCTTTCATAATTCAGGAAAACTCCCAAGCGTTGTGGCTGACGCATGAGAGGCAGGCTGACTCGAGGAGAGGTAAAAGCCTCGTACAGCCGGCCTTCCTTTAGCCCAATCAGCCACACTCCTCCTTCAGGGCTTTTGGGAAGCTTACTCTTACGACAGGCAGTCCCTCTGATTAACCCCAGCCTCCATTTCGTTTTTTCTCCCACATGAACTTCCCAGTAGTGTTTGCCTGAAGAAAAGCCACGATTAGCCAGCACACAGTAGCTGTAGCTGAATCGCTCAGGATTGTTGGGCAGGCGGTTGACGATAACTCCACACTCCACACTGGTGTGGTCTTCACTGAGCTGCAGCATTGGGTGAGCTGTGAGAGGGTCGAACTTTAGGCATGCAGGAGCTGGAAAAAAAAAGTAGAGTAGGTCTACATTTAGCATTCATGCATTCAGAAGTTTATACCCAGACAACCTCCAATCATGACACTGAAGATCTCTAAGTTTTCACGGCTTTGGTGAGCATGTGCCCACTGTAGCCTTTCTTAGCTCACAGAGGTAGAACCAAGTGTAAATACTTTTCTGTTTAAGCCCATCCATGTATTGGTTTGAAGGGTTTGGGTTCTAAAATGTTATTTTGTTTAACATGTGTGAACAGAATAGTTATTTATGCTAAGATAGTCAACTTGGCCATACTTTTCTTTCTTTTTCACAATAATGCTAGTCCCTGATTTTTGTTCTGTTCTTGGCATTGTATTCTTTGTAAACACTTTTCATTGCACTCACCGAGACCAGATTTTCCTCCTTCTGACTTTCGAACATTAAGTAATGTTTTTGATCTGTATTTGCAAGTTTTTATACATTTTACTGATAATACTTATAGCACGGCATCAAATAATAATAAGAAAAGCGGTCCTATTGAAGTGGTTGGTAAGCATAAATAATGTGTTGATTGAATTCAGGCAGTTATAATTATTAATTAATTATTTCATTAATTAATTCATTTATTCATTTTATCATCTTCTACACCCGTTTACTCCCTAATTCGGGGTCATGGGGATCTGCTGGAACCTATTCCAGCCATCTCTGAAAGGGAGAAAGGCAGGATTGGTACACCCTGGGCAGGTCGCAGGGCTATCACAAATCAATTAACTAAGGATTTAAACTCTTTATAATTTTTTGACTAGATCCACTTTTCACCTGGTAAAACTCTCCTGTGCAATCTCTTCCAAACAGTCAGTTTAATATCACTGTGATTAAAGCCTGGGTTAAAGCTGATGGAGCTGTAGGTCCTTTCCTTCTGCTGTTCTCTCTGCTGGCTTTCCCGAAACCTGAAACATCAAACCAAACTCTGAGTGTAGGGTTAAGCGATTGTTTTTGTTGTGCATTGTCTTTTAAATTTAGTGTATTTGCAGAGTAAAATATTGTTTTAAAAAATCCTCATTAACACATATAAAATGAAAATTGCGCATACCTTGAAGCGATGGATCCATATTTCTAAAAATAAATAAATAAAAAAGGTGTAAATGCAAATGAATTAAAGAAACATTTTGTCTTTGTGTTTCTGAATTCAGGCAATTTAACAGGAAATGACTAAAAGTTAGACATGTATAGTGTTATATAAAAAAAAACATGATACCTCTAAATTATTAACTCCGAAACTACCACCGCACATTCCTTATCTTAGTTATATCTGTCTGAAGCATAATATCTATCAAGTAAGTACAAAAATTAGATCATATTATACAGGCTATAATACTACATAAGCAATGGGAATAAAGAAAAGGGTGATTTAAATTATGATTGTATTCTTTTACAGTTATAAAGTCCAAATGACTCTCATTGCTCAGCGCTTCCAGTGTGCCTTCAGCATCCTGGAACTTTGCCAGCAGTTGGCTCATGTGATCAGCCTGGGTTTGGATGGAGGAGATGAGAGTCGAGGCTGTGTTCTCCACCTTCTGCATGAAGCTGGCCTCCTCGAGCTCTACACAATGTCGTAACTCCCCAAACTCCTTCCGCACCACCCACTTCAGTACATCTGATTCATTCTACACACATAAACAAATAACAACCGTTATAGTAAATTACTGTCCTATGTTAGGGTTCAGAACTTTGAATTAATAAAGGGAACTCACTGTAATGCGAGACTTGTTATAGGCCATTTTACAGATCTGCTCTTCCAGCTTTCTCTTCTGTGTCTGAAAATTGGTCATCAGGCAGGAAATGTCCTCCTGCGGAAGAGAAAAAGCATGTATGCTTAAGGTTAATTTTTATATTATTTTTTACATGGATAAAAATGACAAGGACATTTTCTTTTTTAAGCATTTGTATTCCTTTTATTCCTTGGTCTTTTTAGTGCAGACTGAAAATTAAATTGCATCATTAAAAATGTAACTGCAGCAAAAACAATGAATCCTCAATACGTTTATTAAAAACAGTCACTTTTCACTGAAAACTACGCAGCCAGTATCGTGTAGTTTATGTATAACTACCTCAGGTTATATACTTGTCTTATAAGTGTTATAATAACATAAAGTCCTAAAAATATGGTTGTCCGTTAGAGTAACTCTAATTCTCATTGTTATTTTACCTTCATTCGGCTGTAGACGCTGCTGATCGGGGTGACCTTGTGTCCCCGGTGGCCTCCAATGCTACCACAAAGTCCACAAATCAAAGTCTGATCTTCCTCACAGTAAAGACTCAGCGGGTTATGGTGTTGGCTGCATGCCTCTGGAGGGCCTTGACCAGGTTCACTGATCTCCCGTAGGGCATCCACAATGCGAGCCAGTGCCACATTAGGTGGAGGGCTGTCCCCATCCACTGCACAGCGACACACAGGACACTGGAGCTGCCCCAGAGAATCCATGTTCATAGAGCGCACACAGCCACGACAGTATGAGTGGCCACACTGCAGCATGAGCGGCTCAGAGAAGACCTCCAGACACACTGGGCAGCGCAGTTGCTCCTCTAGTGACTCCAGACTGCTGCGTCTGGCCATGTGACACAGAGATGTCCTGAAATGCTCTTAAGCTTTACAGATATAAATGAGATCAAACTCAAAACGTAACATTCAACGGTGTTGACAGCTGTGTTTTTAAGCTTCGTCTGGGTGGGGTTTTTTTAACCCCAAAGTGGTTAAAGGAAATAGGCGTGTTCTGCATATAGTATAATGTTTTCGACATTAAAGACTTTTAGATAAGAGCTGCTTTCAGCTTGCTTTCCCAGAACCTGAACTAAAGGCTCTAGTGCTACTCAGGGTCAGGTCTATCATAAGACTGCTAATCCATGAACCTTACAATAATATCTCAACATGGGTCACCTTCAGTGATTGTAACTGTATCAGTCACTGATTGCACAGCAGTCTAAGCTTCTGACTTGGCACTAATGTTGCTGTTATCAAAGGAAAGTGTGATTATGTCACCAAAAGCAAATGACTAAAAAAACTAAAAGGGAATTTTAGACAGTCCACCTGATAAAACATTCCCTCAAGCTTTGTTCCTGACATCAGAAAACTGAATATAGATTTATTTTGTTTTGTTTCAAATCAATTTCTATTAAATTGGTTCTATTTTAAAAAATAATTTCACAAAAAGCCACCATATTAATACACAGAACACTTCGGGATTTGTTTATTTATGAATAGTAAAGCAGTCAATGAACCGATTATCTTTGTAGATTTATTTTTCTTTAGTTTGTTGGAATGCTAATTTGTGTCTCGAAAAGCTAGCATAAACATGCTAAACTGCTAATAAAAATTATCGTAATATAATGACATTTTAGCAGTTTATCTGATTTTAAGCAGAACACACTAACATAACTAAGAAATATTCTAATATCACTTGCAAAACTAATTTGTATTTTCTAATAGTTTCTACATTGTAAAACCAAAACACAACTTAGTCTACAGGGGGCAGCATTGGATAGTCCCTAACTATATTATGCTTCGTTACAAACTTCAAATCTTTTGCAATCGACTTTGCCAGTTTATTTTATTTATTTGGTTGGTTATTTACTGCAGGGTTAATACTGACCTTTTTATAAGGTTTTGCACAAATCATTAATTTAAAAAATTCAGCATTCAGCTGAGTCCTACATGTGTTTATTGTCAGAGCTCTAAACATGGCAGCTTTGTACTTCCACTAGGGAAATAGAATGTCATGATGGCTTTGTTTCCAGACGCGCCATTGAAAATCGCAACACACGTCTCTGGAAAGTCTGGTAGAATCAAACAGATTGACTTTTAAAGTCCAGAAAAATGCTTTACATATTTGGCCAAATCGTCTGAGACTGCATGTACCAGACAGATATCTATCTTCTATATTAAAAGACTTAGGTTTTGATAGGTTTTTCTGCAGTAATCCGGCTTGAAAGATCTTGGTTTAATTCTGAGCTCAGAGTCAGATGTTCTGTGCATGTTCTACGTTCACACTGCAGGCAAATGTGACTCAAATCTGAATTTTTTTGCCTATGTGTTATTCCTCATGACAGTGCGAACAGCACAAACTGCATGGAATCTGATATTTTGAAGTCCAATTTTGTGCCATTATACAGTATGTGCTATAAAATCCCACAAAGATCCTATGTTTTTCAGTGCCACCGCAATGTAAACGGTCATGTCGGAAGTCATGCAACTTACATCAATTTACATCATTCTGCACTGGTTTGTGACTACAAACAATTGATATATTATTGATTTGGCTGAAGCTCCGCATCCACACACACCTCCATACTGAGGTAGCAGCCACTGCAACAGTTTTTTAAAAAATGGCCATCCTTAACGACTGCTCATTAATTGGCTGTTGCCTGCTGCACATTAGAAATGGAAATGCTGCCTTCTGGGTGTATTTTTCCATATAACAGGACACCGTGTAAGACTTAAAATTTGTTCTTTTGTGCATGCCGGTCAGTTTAGGAGGGGTGATTAGTTTACACTAAAAATGAACCACATTTATAACAATATAAACAGCGATCTGAGCAAAAAATAAGAATTAACACTAGGCCTGACAGTGTAAATGTAGCCTAATTCTATACTTTCTACTAAGAACATGACAGCACAGTGGTTAAGGTGTTGGACTGCTGATTGATAGATCGGAGTTTGATTTCCCAGCTCCACCAAGCTGCCACTGCTGGGCCCCTGAGCAAGGCCCTCAACCCCTAATTGCTTAATTCTATTAAGGAAATAAAGGTAAATCGCTCTGGATAAGGATGTCTGCCAAATGCCAAAAATGTAAATGTAATTAGACATGAACCATTTATCAGGGATCAAAACACTACTTTCTACTACATTATAACGAATACATTATATGGTAGAACTGGTAATATAATTAACTGGTCTATATTTATTTTTAACTAGCCTTAAATTAGTATATTAAATCATTGGAAGAAACGGTTATATTACTGGAATGTTTTTAAAATGTTAAGCAAAATTTTGTCGTGCTGCCTTGATCAACCCTTAATTAAGCATTTTTATGTCATCTGTACAAAACACAACTGAAAACAAGAAACAAATGACTCATAAGCACAACTTTGTCCATGTTTAAAATCTCCTTTATTTGAAGTTGTTTCCATACAGCTGTTAAGGCATCTGCACAAAGTACAGTTTCTGCAGAGGTTTTTAAAAAAAAAAAATCACTTTTTGCGGATGGTGGTGATGGGTTTCGAAAAAGGGGGGCAACGCGTTTTGTTTTTGGCTTCCCTTACCAACCCCTAATCCCGTTTGTTTTTGTTTTTGTTCCCCTTACCCCACTCCCTAATCCACTTAATAACCTTTTTATTTCTCCATAATCTTAAATTACAATTCTTATTACATATATTATATCATAACCTTGATTTCGTACAGCAGTCAGACACAGTCGGGGTAATGATACAGGAAAAAAAAATGTCTTTAAAATCCATTAAATATGTACATATAGACTTCACATTATGGCACTTGCATACACATATACATACATACATACACTCTCTCTCACGCTTACTCACACACACACAGCAGGCTGCACAGCACTATAAGAGAGAATAGACATACAACTCTATGCTCCGACACGTCTATTTACAGGTCCCTGCTTCCTGCACGATGTCACTAGCATTGTGTCTTACAGAAATGGTTTAAAGAAGCCTGAATGTGCAATTACTAGTAATATTTTTTCCAGTGAAAGGGTTTGTGTATAGAAGGAAAGAAGTGTTAAATTGAAATCTAATTATATTTATTTCTATATATACACACACACACACACACACACACACACCACACACATTACTATATGAGCAGCCCATTTTCCTGTTCTGAACCTACCTTCAGAGTACAGTACAGATAAATGTCAAGCTTCCCTTAAGATGTTCGGAAGGTAGTGCGATATGGGAGAAGCGAGAGGCCATCTCACGCAAGTGTGTGTTTTAGGTTGAACGGGTCGAAGGGACTGGGATGCAAGTGATGGACATCGTGCAGCTCCGGTGAGAAATCCAGGCTACTTGGTCACTTTGACGCGGAAGGTGATTCGACCCAGGAACTTGTCACGTTCATCATTGTTGCGCAGGTCAGACCCCTCTACTTTACACTCGATGGTCAGCTGTGTGTCATAATCCTGCTCACTTAACTTCAGCTTCACTGCCACCAGTGGCTGCACATATTTAGCCTGCAAATGAAAATATGGGGAATGCGAAAACATCATAACATTTAAAACGTGTTAATATTTTAGATATTTATACATTTTGGTCTTTAAATGTTACAATTAAAAACATTTAATTCACATGTGGATTTTTCTAAATGATAAAAAGATGTCCAAATATTCTATTATATCACTGTATGAGGTGGAGGAAAAATATTTTTTGGCTTAAGGCCAAGGACAGTTTACAGTAGAAATGCCACATTCTTGACGATTGTCATCTCAGACAGTATGTCCTTACTGATTATTCAGCAGTTACCTCGTCTGAGTGATACGTATTGAAGTAATGCATTTCATGAACTTAGCTAATATTTTCAAAAATAAAATATAAATGCTAGTAACACTTGACTAACAGACTGATTTTTAATAAAAAAACAAAGCAACTAGAAAAATGGTTGTGAAGTAAGGTTGCCACCTGCCCCTTAAAATAAAAAAAATGTTTAGTATTTTAAAATCAAATCTCATGTCCCGTTTTCAACCAAAGCATGACGTTTGTTCTGGGTTTTTTTCAGTCATCCAAACCATCCTACCCGCATTCTTTGAACATTAACACTATCGGGCTCGTTGTCACTGTGGCTTCGAGGCACGTGTCCCTTGCTGTGGCAGGTGTCTCTTACTTTTGCGTATAAAAGGTGGCATCCCTAATGTGACGTAAAGTTAACTGGCTTTCGAGCAAACTTGAATCTCTGTTCTAATATTAGCTTTATCTAATATTAGTTTTCTAGCTGACATGGCTAGTTTAAATAATAATATGGCTAATAATGACAGATTTATGACAATAATAATAATAATAATAATAATAATAATAATAATAATGACAGATTTATTATCCAAACTGCTTTAAATGAGATTTGGCTTATTAGCAACCTGTCTGTTAGCTGCCATTAGCTAAGCTAGCTATGCATAGATAATTAGAACACTGATAAAAATAAAATTGTAAAGACAATATGGGAATTATGGGATGTTGCAGGGTTGTTGTTTTTTTATTTTAGTATCTAGCTCTAGTTTAGTAGCTCTGTTAGTCTGATCATGAGTCTTTTAAACACCAGAAATACAGATATGACTGATATTACTTTCTGAATCATGCTATCATACTCACATGTGCTTTCTTGCCATAGTAGGGGAAATACATCTTGTCAATGTGGCCCTCAGTTGGGAAATACTGCATCTGCAGAGGAATTTCTCTCTGAAACGTAAAGTAGATTAAAAAAAAAAATGAGATTCTGTTCTTATTCCTCATTAAGCATGGCACTCGATGTGTCCTGTGCTGTTGCCTATAGCAACAGGCTCTTTTCATCAGGCTAGCCAAGCTGGATGATGGCCAGGTGACACTTTTAATAATAGGTTATTATTCTTGACATACCGTCAGTAACACACAATACTTATCCCACGCCCAGACACACACAGTTTCTCATTCATGTACAGTAGAGCAAGGCAAATCCACAGCCCAGCTTCAGCACATACACCTCCCATGTTATGATGCACAGGCATTCCTTAGACATATACACTACCAATTTGCATGTTCAAAATAATAACAGATGTGTTTTCTCAGAAAACACTTCATATTCAACTGCTTAACACTGAACAAAATGATGGAATCACACAAATTCAACAGAAATAAGAACCATGATTAGTTTTCTGCGCTAAAAAAGGGAAAAAGAAACAAACCATGCAATGTATTAGAAAATTAGGGTTTTTGTTTCATGCCATTTTTAAATGCCACCTTCTTGCACTGTTCTATCGTTTTAATATAATCAACTCAAAAACAGGCCCTAAGAGTTTCAAATGCAAATCAAACAAGTTTTTAGAAAAAGAAAAAAAACAAAAACAGAAAAGGTTTAATGAAATTCTGATAATAAAATAGTCAATTTTTAGAGGTCCTTGTATACAGCTGGATGAGCTCCATCTTATCTCTTTAGAAATATTAAAATATTTTCAAGTTATTACGTGACTAATAGGACTAATAGGAACCTTTCATCTCGTTTTGTAATTTTTAAAAGTCGGTAATTCTCGTTTCTTGCGGTGTTTCCATCATATTGCAAATGGTTATGATAAGCAGTTACTCAGTAAACAGCAGTAAAAGTGCAGCTTATTAAATGCCTCAATGTGGCAGTAAAATGGGACTTGCATACAAAGGGTTAGGCTTAACCTTGTAATTAGAGTATGACATGATAATGTGTAATAGGTGGATTATGTTTGAGGATCACGTTTTATAAATATATTGATAACTACACTCAAAAGTATTAGGACACCTGACCATCATATCAATATGTTTTTTTAACAAGTTATTACAAATTTAGTCTTACTCTTACTCCTATAATAACCTCTAATTTATTTCCACTAGTTTACCAATGTGGCTGTGGAAATTTCCTTATTTAACCACAAAACGATTAGCGAATTCAGGCACTGATGTTGGGTGAGGAGGTCTGGGGGGTGCAGCCAGTGTTCCAGTTCATCCCAAAGGTGTTCAGCATGGTTGAATTCAGAGCTCTGGTCAGAATACTCAACTTCTTCCACAGTAACCACCACACTATACTTTCATGGCGATCAGGGGCTTTGTGCACATGCTGAAACAGTGTTTGGCCTCCTATTTCAAGTGAAGGAAAATCCTAATGCTAGAATATTTATTTGATTCCAACTTTGTGACAACACTATATCCACTATAGAGTTTATAATGGGATAAATCAGATCCACTAAAGACAGTAAGAAGTAATTTCATACAAGTGCCTGTGAAATAAAAAGATTTCAAATTTTAATTGCTCATCTTCAAACTGGGGTCGGTATGTTACCTGACAAAGTTTGAGGGCGAGTTACTCTTTTTACTAACTTGACCAAAATAATCTCTAATACGTACATTATTTTACTTCATGAATAGGAAATCTAGTAAATATAGCTGAATCTAGCCAAAAGAAACTAAACTAAATTATAATCCACCAATTTTATTTTTTTTAAAAATCCTTGAACGTGCACCAAACTAAAAAAAAAACCACTTCTTTATTTTGCTCGGTTTCCAAATGCTATAGATGTGACTATAGCTTTGCAGATGAAATGGATTATCCCCTATAGATGACGTTTCTCACCCATTTTCACTCTGTTAGATCAGCCAGATTAAGCAACACAATCTACTCATTTATATCATTTAATACAATCTCTAAAGAAAGCACTAAAGCGCTGAAAGCATTAGAGCAACCTGTAGGAAACTAAGTGCTCAATCCCTGTTAGAAGGTGAAATCAGGGGAGCAGTATGAGCAGAGCCTGTTTCCTAAAATAAATAAAGCCTCTTCCTGATATCAGAGTATACCTTCAAAGGGCACTACTGGTTGCAATCAAGTGAACAATGAGAAGGGTGTTTAAAGCCAGGGAGGACATTAGTGGGTCTACAAGGCATGTAGGGTGACTAGCCAGTTTTCCCCAGCTAAAACTATGAAACATTTAATGATCAGAATTTGTATTTAATAAAATGAAATATATTCAAGCTCCTACTATTTAGGAACAGCCGGTGCATAATTGATGAGTTACAATACTATAGTAGCTGCTCTAATGTGAACCCAGTTATATAGTTACAGTAAGAAAAAATATTTAATCCTCTGCTAATTTTGTATGTTTTACCATTGACAAAAAAATGATTAGTCTGTAATTTTGATAGTAGGTTTGGTCTAACAGTAAGAGACAGATGCACTTTAATAAGTGAAAAAAGTATTTAATTTACTATTAATCAGAAAGCGTTCTGGCTCCTAGTTGTCTTTTATACAGGTAACGAGCTAAGATAAGGAGCAATCTCTTAAAAGGACTTTCCTAAAGACTGTGCTCCTAATCTCAGTTTGTCACCTGTATAAAAGACACCTGTGCACATAAGCAATCAATCAATCAGATACCAAACTCTCCACCGTGGCCACAACAAAAGAGCTGTCCAAGGATGTCATAGACTAGATTGTAGACCTACACAAAGCTGGAATGGCCTACAAGACCAATCGCTAAGCAGCTCGGTGAGAAGGTAACAACAGTTATTCGCAAATAACCGTCAGTTTTTTCGGTCTGAAGAACCTCCTTAACTTGAAAATGGGCATTGAAAATGGGTTGTGGATGGGTAGTCATACTAAAATATGACTTAAAACACATGGCTAAGACAACAAAGGAGTGGCTCAAGAGGAAGCAGATTAAGGACTTGGAGTGACCTAGCCAGTCTCCATAGAAAATCTAGTAAAAGCTAAAGATTCAATTTGCCAAACGTCAGGCTCGAAACCTTAAACGGCTTGGAGAGGTTCTTCAAAGGAAGTGGGACAGAATCTGAGTGCCCAACTACAGGTAATGTCTGACCTCTGGGATTGCCTACAAGTACCAAGTTATGTTTTGCAAAGGGGTCAAATACTTTATTAAAATGCAAATTAAACATTTTTTAAATGTGTTTTTTTTTGGATGTTTTTGTGGTTTCTGTCTCTCACTCTAAACCTACCATTAAAATTATAGTCTGTTCATTTTTTTGTCAGTGGATCAACATACAAAATCAGCAGAGGATCAAATGTTTCTTTTCTCCATCATTGTATATGTATATAAACATGATACTAATTTGAATATTGCTGACTAATATAACTTGAATGATGGAATAAATTGACTGCTTAGAGCATTAGACTCGGTCCTAGAGGGCCGACATCCTGCAGAGTTAAGCTCCAACTTGCCCCAATACGCCTGCCTGCAAGTTTCAAGTATACCTAGAAAGACCTTGATTAACTCGTTCAGGTATGTTTGATTAGAATTGTAGCTAAACTCTGCAAAACACCAGCCCTCCAGGGCAGAGTTCGGTAACCCCTGTTTTAGAGAATTAAAACAGCTAAAATTTATCCAGAAAAAATTTTCCAAGCTAAAAAAAGGTGCGAATGTAATTGTTTGGGTTTTTTTTTTACTTTCTTTAGCTGGGGATTTTGAAGGTATACATTACACAGTGTCTTGCATGAGGGAATATAAAGTGGCAGACACAAGCAGTAGAAAACAGGAGCCGAAACTGAAGCAGCAATGTTATGAAAAAGGGTCAGAACAAGGTCCCTGTAGACAGCAGTGGGACTGGGCCTCAATTCTTACCACAAGTGAACTGCCAAGGCAGCATGGAGAAAGACCATATACAAACACGTGATTGAAAAAAAAATGAACACACACACACACACACACATTAATTCTTCATAAAACACAAAAACCCCCAAACATGCCTCACAAACACTGAATACAATTTGCATATATACATGCAGGAAAATGGTGGGCTTTACCTTAGCTGTGCAGTTGACGTATGGCTGTCCTTGGGGCATCAGACCTATAATCTACATACAAGCAAAAACATAAAAAAAACCTTAAATTAAACTTATTTAAAGAGTATTGAAAAATAAGTAAAAACATGAAAAAAGCAGTCCAATCCATCTATTAAGACACAGAACTGTAGTTTCAGAGGAAAGATGATGTGGTTGTGTGTTTTTTTGCATCTGACTACATATGTGCAGAAAACATATAGGTTTGGTTATGCTCAATATTTTCTCACTGTCACAAGAAGAATCATTATGAGTTATACAAACCCATCCATTTATTACATCCACTTTTTCTGGGGAGCCTGGACCTAAAGCATATGGACACCATACAAACTCTGTGGAAGCAGGAATAAAACCCCCAACTCCCAGAAGTGTGAGGCAGGCGTGCTGAGCAGTTTTGTTTTATAAAGGGATGAAAATATATGACTGGACTCAATCCAAGTACAACAAAATTCTTTCCTTTGAGGTTTATTCAAAAGCTCTGGTCAAAGTACAGAGTCAATACATATACCCATCTGCCAAGCGTAGAGCTCATAACCTTCTAATTAGTAACTCAGGGTTGGTTCTAAACACTGAACCACCGTTCAGAGACAGCTCTACAGACAAATGACAATTATTGTATTTGGTTCTTGTTTCTAAGATAAGAATTGTAGAAAAAAAAATTTGGTATTGCTTTAATAATGAATAGGACGAACAGTTTGCTAAAAATAATTTTTCTATAACAAAATTTGTGTGTCTCTTTTGGACTTACCCGATTCAATTTGAGCAACACGCAGGGCTGTCCCTCGCCATATCCGAAGGTCATATCAGCCAGTCCAGAACACTGACGCAGTTGACTACGCTTGAACTGGCAAACCTTTTTCTCTTCAGGAGTGTCCTGCATAAAATACTGGCCTTCTGGGCATGGTATATTCTGTTCCTGAAGTGTATCATTATAATCTGTGTAAAAAAGAGATAATAAGGGGGTGAGAATATTGGTTATGATAAGCAGTTACTCAGTAAACAGCAGTAAAAGTGCAGCTTATTAAATGCCTCAATGTGGCAGTAAAATGGGACTTGCATACAAAGGGTTAGGCTTAACCTTGTAATTAGAGTATGACATGATAATGTGTAATAGGTGGATTATGTTTGAGGATCACGTCTTATAAATATATTGATAACTACACTCAAAAGTATTAGGACACCTGACCATCATACCAATATGTTTTTTTAACAAGTTATTACAAATTTAGTCTTACTCTTACTCCTATAATAACCTCTAATTTATTTCCACTAGTTTACCAATGTGGCTGTGGAAATTTCCTTATTTAACCACAAAACGATTAGCGAATTCAGGCACTGATGTTGGGTGAGAATAGTAACTATCCATCACTAAGCTAAAATACATTCCAGTGTTAATATTACAGCAATGCACGATGCTTTTCGACAACACAAGTGCTAGTTTTAAAATAATTTTCCAAGGGGATGGCACAGCAGTGTGTATTATACTAAAGGGTTTATTATCCACTTGTAGCGAACTGTTAAAAACAATAGATCTAGGTCAGTTTCTAAGAGAATAGCCTGTTGTGGGTCCAGCCTTAGGATGTATCTAGCATTTTCCTCAGGCTGTGGAAAGATACACGCTATCTAGTATTCTTCTTTTTTACTGAAGACAGTACCGTTAAGGTGCACAGCACACCTAACACCACTTTAAAGTGCCAATAACACAAGTATCTTATCCTGCAGATCTTTTTATAGAAACCCCGGTGGTGATAGAAGCAGCACTGAATGTGCCAAGAGCTCTGATGCAGACAGGCAACGGTCACCGGCAGCTGGAACTGAATGGCAGCTGTCTTCAACAGACTCCTGTGCAATAGAGCTGCTCTATTTAAGGACAACCCTGCTTACCCTATCCAGACAGGGGCCATGCTAAAAATTGCCTCCTTAAAACCATCACTACAACAGCAAACTGCATCAGTCTGGACATTCCTTCTTTTACTGTGAAATATTCTTCACTTTCCGAAGAGGAAGAAATGCTCATTCACTTACAGGATTGGAAAGCTTGCTTACTAAGTCACTGGGTACAAAAACCAAATAACCACAGCCTGGATTATTTATACCTCTGCAATGACCCTTTCAAAAATGTTAAACAAGAGCAGGCAAGAACGCAGTTCAAACCCAATGAATGAAAAAACCACAAAGCACTGAAATGATACGCCATAGGAAATAAAATCTTTTACTGATCGCAGAAACTGTTCCATTACAGCAGGAAAATCAGGACCAGACAACCACGTCAGCCATCTTTCTTAATTTAAACTTTGGAAATGGATCTTGTGGTTAAAATGGTTGTGTTTTAACGACAGGCCCTGCATCCACCAAGTTTCATTTCAAAAATCCAAAGAAAGAAAAACACAATCATTTGCTTGTAAAGGTTTTTTGGGGTATTGCAAAACAACTGAATAGACAGAGACAAAGACTAGTATTTCTCAGTATTATCCTGCTACTACCATTTATACCGGTTAGGTATTAGGGGGAAAACCAAATTTCTTCGTTTCTGCATGTCTACAACAAGACATCAAAGGAGAAAATGATTTCCAGTCGTCTTTCATTGTGCTCATTTTTACTAGAAGGTTAAAAAAACGAATCCTAGCAGTTTTTGTGTGTGTGTGTGGTGTGGGAGGGACTGTGTTTAGTAAGAGTTTTCCTCCATTCTTGCTTTCCTTTACTTTTAATTCGCTTATAAATTTCCACGCACAATTTTACTTTCAAATAAGCGTCAATTGGCAAAAAAAAAAAAAAAAACAATGAAGGAATATTGTGAATATCTCTAATGCACTTATATAGTGTATTCCAGCATTTCACTATTTTTTTGGTCCTAGGCTCCTAATGTACTTACTTAAAAAACAAAACAGTGACAAACGTGTTTTCACAGCCATCGTTATTGCAGGAATATATTTGGAAGTCATTTATTCTAAAGTCAGCATTTTTTTTTTATATAAAAACGTAATAACAAGTGTTTGTGCAGTGAATATAGTTTTATTTTATTCCTGCTGCTGATGAAAGAGCTGTTGAAAAAGAACACTCCGAAAAGTCCCTATATTCAGCATAATTATTAAAATTGAATTCAAGTGACCTTGGCAAATCCAATCAATAGTGTATACTTGTTAGGCGCCATAGCAAGTGAATGTGACTGCATTGCACAGCAGTGCAGTGCTTCTTGCGTCAGAGGGCAGCAGCATCATCAAAGATTCGGTTTGTAATTGTAGGTTAAAATTGTGCCAGATTTTCTTTATACCTGTCTGTTCTTTTTTTCTTCTGTAAAACAAGTCTCATCACTCACTGGAGTGTAAAGCACGTGACATGACAGGATCAGCAGCAAAAATCTAATTGCATAAGCAAATTTCGAACATTTATTACCTGAATAAGAATCATTATGGCTAATTTCATTTTTTTTTCAACTTACAAAGGGTTTGGAAAAAAACAAATACTTAAAAAAAAAGTGACATAACCAGTGTTGTGGCGGTTTTTGTTAAGCTGCAACATCACTGCAATATGACTGCACAGTCACAGCCAACTTCGTTTATTGCCCAGGAAATAGATGATTTGGATGGAAGGTGGAGTAACTCCATTGGAGTGGCCAGAAGATCCAAAGATGAGTCCTGTTCAAGAAAAACATGATTTTCATGAGGACAGCTCAACTCCAAGCACTGGCGGCTTCTCACTTGGATCTGAACCCTGCCACAACGTTGTTCACCTGTGAAAACAGTGGCTCCATGGTCATAAAGGTGAACAGCAAAACTGTGGTCCCTGATTTGTTTTGTTTTGTTTTTTTTGTTTTTTCCTTGCAGAAGGTGAATGTCATATGTCTGTTGAGATGTCATTGTTTCACGGGTGAAAATAAAAAATTGAAATGGGTATATATTTGTTTTTTCTTAAGTTCCTAATAATTATGGACAGTAATAGTTGCACACCAGATATCCTCCTAAAATAGCTAAAACTAAAAACAAACTAAAAACTACTTCCAAAAATATTAAGCTTGATATTAATGAGTTTTTTGGGTAAAAATCAATTGAGACATGGTGGTTGTTCCAAATAATAAAATTAATCCTCTAAAAAAACCTATAATTCTGCTAATAACTCCCTGTATAAAACCCCATTGAATGATAACAATAAGAATGGATGTCCCACTTCAACTGTTCTTCATGCATCAAATGTTTTCCTGCAGTTCTACACATTCTACAAAGGGAGGCAGTACTCACCCAGGAGGAAGTTCTCCAGTTCCTGGACATATTCGTTGTACTGCTGTGGGTTAGAGCGGTTTACTATGATGTCCAGAACCTTGGGCCTGATCATCAGACCTGTCAACACAGCAGCAAGTATATATCATGTCAATACATTTATATTGTTTATATCAAATATTTAATGCACACGCTCTCTCCTTTTATGGATACACAAACCCCAAAAACGAAGTAACATTTAGAATCTATTCATACTTGGATAAACACAGAAAAGGTCTTATAAGTCTTGATAATAAAATGCTAATAAGCAGTTGTTGCGTTTACAACTGATCATTTATCAGATTCTTTTTTATGGGCTTCTATTATTTACTTGCTCTTTTTGAACAGCTGCAACAATCATAAAATTTAGACAATTTGCATTTCCAGTATCAGACATAAAAACTGCTTTTATACTTCAAATGGAGTTGATTATCTGCACTAGTTCAGTTTAAATCAGTCAAATCTACGATTTGAAAGATTGGGGGCAGAATTACTGCAGTACCATTACTGCATGATCATGGCAACATAGCTTAGGCTCCTGAGCCTAAATATCTCCTAATTTATGTCTTCTCTGAAACCTGAACTAAAAGATTTATATGTTAGCGAATAATCTTGTGCATTAGCAAGAAGATGAGGTCTTAAATAACCACTGAGTGCTCAGAGCCCCTTAGTGTTATTGGTTTTATACCAGAAGAATGCCAAAAGGGTACCGTCTAATGGATGACTATCCGATTATCACAGTGCTGTAACAGCTTGTGAATTCTGTGTATTGTCTAAACTAGGAAAAGTTTGTGAGAGTGTTACCTGGGTTGGCGACTCGGTCCCTGTACCTAGGAGTGTAATCATCCAGTGTTTGCAGCATCACCCACATGGTGAGGGAGAACATCCCAGCAAGGAAGCCATAAAAGACCACATAGAAGAGGAAGATGAGAGCTAAGAGGACAAAAAAGAGAGAGAGAGAGAGAGAAAAAGAGAGAGAGAGAGAGAGAGAGAAAGAAAAAGAGAACTTTATGTGGTTTGTGCTTAGACTGTTGAAGCAAGGGCGATTCAGCACATGAACATACAGTCTATCACTGAAGTAGGTTTTATATCCAAAGCATCCTTTAGTGCTACTGCTTAACTACTTTTTTTTCCACAAAAAAAAAATGCATGCAATAAGTTTCGCTTTTACTAGCATATCCACCTACTAAATTTGATAGAACAGTTAATATGACTTTCGGGAAACCCTTATACACATAACCTAAAATACTGAACTGTAGTGTTATAACTAAATTCCTCCACCACCACCACCAACACCCCTCCTCCCAAAGCAACACTATTTCAGAAACATTTTAATCTGATGCTAACGCTGAATTTCAGAATCTGGTTCTCCAAACTCCCAGATCTTTGAATTTTTTTGTTTTCTGACACTGGTTATTAAAGTGAAGATAAACTAATATGTAGGATAACGCTCAACAATCATGCATCAGAGCTTTTGATGTCTAATATTGCACTTAAAGCACTTAATTTACTTTTATGTTCATTTGGTTTCAGTGGACACATCATTTCATGGCTTCCAAAAGGAATGGTCCATGTTTTACTAATAAAATTAAAAGCCAATTAAAAATTTCATGATCTTTGCAAAATAGGTTTAAAAAAAAGGGTCAGGATATTTATGTAGTCAGGTGTTTTTGCAGTTTCAGTTGGATTGTACTGCATTAGGTCAAGTTCATATTGTGAAACAAAACACAGAAATACAGTTAGAAAGTGCACTAGAGAGAAAGAAGAGAGGAACTAAAGTTACTTAAATATATCTGAAGTAGTTTGCTGCTACTATAAATAGCATGTGAGGGAGGACAGCTAAGTAAAGGAAAAGCAGTGGCCTGGAAGAAGACGACAACAAACACCCACCCACACCACTTTATAATTGGTATTTCATTCACTGATTGTGTTAAACGTAAATTTCTCAGATGTTTTAAAGACTGCCTACAGCTATTAGGAACATGTTAAATCATACACAGACTGATAAGATTTTTACTATCTCAATACACGTTGACTCCTTAACAGGACGGTGTGTGGTGCGAGATAGCAGAAGAAGAGATGCAGGTTTTTATTCTCTTTACAATGGTGGAACTATTATTTCACAAAGTGAATCTTTAAAAAAAAATTAGGACTTGACTGTAACTGCTAGACTAATGAGCTAGCAAGGGTATAAAATGATTTACAGTGTCAAGTGGTAATAGATAAGCCAGTATAAGGCTAGGCAACATTATTATTACAATACACTATTATGCAGATTATCAGATGTTATACTACTCGTAAATGTCTGTCAGTATGTCTAAATATTGCAAGCTGATGTACTATAAATTGGTATATATATGATCCTATATATATATATATATATATATGTATTATATGTCATGCAGTCATCAGACAGTCAACCTGACTGTCAGGATTAGTTGACATTACAAAATCAATGTATTTTATTGCAATTGTTATTCATTTATTTGGTCTCCATCAAGACGAAATAGTAAAATGAAGGTAGGACTGGGCCAGGATACGATATTACATTGTTTATGTTGATAACGATGACAAGCTCTGGACAATTTTTACTTTTTACTTCCTCGTCCTCCCGGTGGGACAGGGCATTTCATGAGTAAAATCTTTGTATCGTACAGCACTACTAAGAAAACAGAAACTTTTTTTTTTTTGAAAAGCTGAGATTCTTGTGATTATATGATGCAAACCATTTTAAGGTACAATAAACACAGCAGGTACAATCAGTGTCTGTGTCGCCAACATACATACACAAAAAAAAACCCCCAACTTATCTATAAAGCAATTGATCCATAAAATTCTGGTTACTTAGTAAAGGCTCCGAACGATCAAATTCAGTAAAGTATGATGTTCAGAATGAGAGAGTTTGAATTGGGAAGTCTGTGCTAACACAGGGCAAACGCTACACAAAACAAACAAAATGGCCGCTGCACTTGACTTGTGCATCACAAGCCCTTTTAAACATGGTGTTTAGATGCTGTTTTTAAAATAAAAGTACCGATTCATTACACGAAATGGACAGTTTTAGCACAGGTACCAATATTGTGTTTAGTTTATTTTAGCAAGTTGTCTTAATTTTTTAAGGCCAAATGTTTAATATTTTTTTGTTGATAAACTAATTTAAAACCTCATTTATTAATTAGCTTTTAGCCATTGTTGGGATCCTCTTGAAACTGTCAGCATTAAGAATGTATATACTGAAATATATATAGTTATCAATCAAAAAAATGATAACATCTTTGCCATATCGCCTAGCTGTAAATTGTAACAGACATGTGACACCGTGGCTCCTGTGTTTTTTTTAAGCTTCATGAATGACCGTTCAGCATAAACAGTTGTATAGAGCAGAAATGAAAGGCTGTGTTTTTATTGCATGAGGAATGAAATAACGGTGTGTTGTATCTGTAAGTGTCAGATTGTGTTGGTCCGCCTCCAGTTGGCTGATAGTTGCCTGCCCTCCAATCATTCTGATGAGTGAACACATTTTAAAAATCATGTGCAATTTGCAGCTCGGTGGCCAACTGTGTTTAACAAAAAAAAAAAAAAAAAAAAATCAGAGCAGGTGATTAGAAAAAACAGAATGTTGCTACAAGAATTCTAGTCTTTGCAGGTGGACAAAGCAGATCCATGACTGTGTTTACCTCTGGTTTGTAGAACTGCTATCCATGTAACATGTAAAAACTATTGCGCAGGATTTTTACTTTACAGTAATTACAGGCGATGGCATTAAATCTCACTCTGGATAGACTTTTATTCAAATCCAAGCGGTGTTATAGTCTCTATTGAAAAATACACATCCACCTCTGATGGGGATGTTCAGGGTCTATAAATACTGGGTGTTTGTTAAATCTGGTTTTACAACCCTATAGCTTAAGAATGCTCACATTTCATGTTAAAATATAATATTCAAAAACTGAAAACATCAGAAAGCAGTTTTGTGTCAACTTTTTTATTATTTATTTCGATTTTTAGCAGGTTATAGATGTCATTTTACTTTTATTGGTAATAACAATCATCATCATCATCAAACAGTCTAAAAGAATCCATAGTAATGGTGCATGATCATACAGTACAACGAACAGGGCTGAGTAAAAATATCGATACACCTAACTATTGCAATTTTTTTTACGATAGTGTATCGATATTTTAGCCAAAACTATCGATATATATTTAAATTATGTTTTAAACTGATTCCAGTTTATGTTAATACTTAACAAAACCTTATGTCAAGTATTAACATAAATCTTCACTGCTCATCAAATGACTTGTCACATTTTTAGCTATTTGTTTTACATTTTCTTGATGTAACTTAAATATTTTGTATTGCAGTATATCATGATTTATTTTATCTTGAACCATTTAATGTGATGAATGGCCCACAACCCTCAATTGCCTAACTAAATAAAAAAGATAAATGTAAGTCACTCAGGATAAGAGCGTCTGCCAAATACCGTAAATGTGATATGTATCGTATCAATGAGGTCCTTGCAAATGCACAGTCCTAATAAACAAGGAAGTTTATTATAATATTATACCCCATAAACAATGTTATGTTAATCATGTTTTTATCATTTAGAAAATTACTTGTATATAGTTATATCATAAAGCCATTGCATTGTGCAATTTTGTAAATCCTTTTTTTATTTCTGTTACACATTTAGTCGAATTTCTCTCAAACATCTATAAGAGCTATTGATGTATTGAGATGGTGAAAATCCATCCAAAACCCAGGGTTGTAATTACTGTCTTTCTGTCCTTAGCTGCCGAAGGACGACTTTTCCCACACTGAATTGTAACCGAATCCCAGTGATCTCAATACTTCTCCTGGATGACTCACTAGCACAGATAAAAATATCAGTCAGCAGGAAGCCAGAGACTGTGGAGGTGTGGGGGTGTGGGTTGGACCCCAGCTGGCATTGGTGGAGGGAGGGGGTTTAGCAGTACAATTATACCTGCAGACTTTGTGGGTTAAAAACAAGGTAGTAAACATACCCATCAAAATCCTCTTACATTTAGTGTAACCTCTGCCCAAAACAAAAATGTCTGCACATGCCAAATAACAGCCTATTAGGCAATAAAGCCTGCTTAGCGTTTGCACTGCTCTCATTTATTACATATTACAGACCTTCTGTTATGAGCAGAGTAAAAACCAGACCCAGTATACACACTACTGCCTGGAATTTTTCGGAGAACATAATTATAACCACCATCCACATGACCCAAACAATACTGTGGCCAAAGGCAGTTTCCATCAGTTCTGGTCATTCTTATGATCATAACAATGATGTTTTATTCCCTTCAGATCTAATAATGATTTGAATTAAAGCAAAAAAAAACTATAATAAAATCCAGGACATGCCTGCAATATATTCTAAAGTAATTCAATTATATATTGTATAATTCTTGAAAACACTGGAGGGAAAAGCAACATTACAATAGCATTTCTGTATTTTCCATTCAGATTTGTCAACCATGAACCGGAATATTTGCTTTTTGGAGCCATTAAATGGCTCATTAAATTGTTAGCCCATTATTAGCTCTACTTTGCCCTCTAGTTGGATAACAGATCTTTGGGTTATGAGCCACAACGTAATGTTAATTTAGAGCACAGACCCCAATTGCTTTGTTGCTTCTGATTAGAACCTTTATCAAGCTAGTTTCAGCTCACACGTCAAACATAAAAGCACTACCCTTCAGGGTGGCTTTAACACAGTGTCATGGTCCTTAAACACAGTACTCTGGGGCCTGAAGTCAAGTGCCATGTTTCTAAAGTAGCCAGTGTTTCTGCTCTTGCTAACTGCATGAGTAATCCATCTGAAGGTGTCTTTCTTTGGTTAAATCGCTCTCCAAGGCCATGCACATGTACAGTACATTGGGCAATGCGGCTGCTTTTGTACATCCCAGATTAGGTTTTAAAGCATTTCATGTGTAGAATTATCTAGAGATGCTATGCAGAATAATTGAGTTGGCTTTTTCTTACACTGATGGGTTAGCAATATTTGTTAATCTGCACACTGGTGGATCATTGAGTGTTTTTCTGTCTGTCTATCTGACATCATGTCTAACAAACAAAATCAGACCCGGTGATTGGAAAAAACAGAATGTTGCTACAAAAAATCCTAGTCTTTGCAGGTGGACAAAACAGATCTATGGTAAAAGTATTTATGATACACAGCACATCCTCTTCTACTATTTTACTTATTGAATGTCCACAGGTCCACCCTCTTGTTTTCTATTGAATCACATTTATAGGCCACCCTTAGAGCAGTACAAATGTGCATCTTTTTTGTGAACCTTTCCTTTGCACCAGGCAAATAGTATTCACATTAAGTCTGCTTTATTTAAACAAGCAAAAACAACACAAATGTTGTATCTAAACTTAGGCATCTAGTCTGGCTGCTTAGTAAAATAGCCAAGTGGGGCTGGTTAACATACAGTATAACTCATGCTACTAGCTAACGTTAGCTAACCAGCATGTGCTATAATACAGTTTGAGTGAAAATTAAATACCCTAGTACAGTAGCTACCACACTGAATTAGCATGCACGTCCAAGCACTTTATAGGGCTCTACATCTCCTAAACCTCTCGAATACTGCACCTTCAAGTGTGTTTTGCATAGCAGTGTGCTTTAAAGCCCGGCTGGCCTTGTTGTCATTGTAACCACAGATTTGCCAAGTCCAAGTCTCCGGCTTCCCTCAGAGTTTTAGTGATTAAATTCGATTATTCCTGGTGAATTTTCTCAATAGCCTTTATAACCTACACATTGTAAGAAAGGCAGCAAAACCCATTTCAGTCTCGGAGTGAGGCTAAGAAGACCATTTCAATTAACTTCCCTAACCCAGTTAGCATTGCAGTGCTATTTCACACTTTGCTATAAAGTGTCTATGTATGGGAGAGATAGAAACGAGCGTGAACAGCTTGTGGTGGGAGTGAAACTGGGAACGATCAGTCTGTGCTGCTGGGAGAAAGATGAGAAACCAGTCATAATGGGTCGTGGCAGCATTCCAAACTCATTCACAACGACTTTGAAACATACTTACCCAATTACAGCAGACAAACTCTCGTCATCAGTCGGTTCAGGCCGTCATGGAAACAAATCATGATGTTTCATTGCGGTTAAGTGTTTAAATAGCAATTTAATTTAATAAGCGATTATTTATGATGGCAAAGGTACTGTTTGTTATAAATGGGGAAAAAAACTAAGACATACTATACAAAAATGAGAAAATGTTACCCCTCTCTCTCTCTCTCTCTCTCTCTCTCGCACACGCAGCCCAACTGTCCTTTCTAATGGCTTGAAGGTGTAACTTTACCTCAAACCTTCTTAAAGTTAAATGCATTAGGTAGGAAAGTGTAGCATTTGCTATGAACCAAATTGATGTAAGCAAAATAACTGAGACCAGAGCTATGCAGAGTGATTGAAACAGTATCATAATCTTCAAACCTGCTTAAGTGTCAGTATGTGCATGGCCAAATGCTACGACCTCTACAGCCTGCCTGATGACACGGGGTAAAACTTGAGCCCAGGAGATACACAGACATGTGGGGAGGTTCTAAAAGAATATTTATATAAAAGTTTATGTAAGTTTATATAATATATTTAATAAGTCTTTCTTTGTTCTACTGCTCAATATCATTTTTTTATATCTCTTCCTCTCTTTCACACACACACACACACACACACACACACACACACACAATTGCACATATAAACATGCACACCCATAAACTTTTGCACACACACTCCCCCGAATGATTCTAAACGAGCTACCCTCCATTTCCTGTAGCTCATATTTATCTAATTGAATCAGTGTTTGAGCAGTGTGTCTGTGACATCTTGTTTGATCTTTTGGCCATGTGTGGAATTACTGAAACACTGCCGTGATTCGCAATCTCCCAATGCCCACTGGAGTTTATCCAGCTTGGAAATGTTCATAACCTTCTACTTTTAAGGCCAGATGAGAGACAGTGCATAAGCTACTGTGTAAAAACATGAGCACACACACACACACACATTGCATAGATGTTTCTTTGATCATTTATTGTTAGATACATGCTACAGTTACTTATTTTCAGTCTACTGTTGTTGGGTTTTTTTAATGCAAGGATTGTATGATGGAAAAAATGTTTATTGAAACTTATTTATTATTAACAGTAAGGTATATTTTTATAGGTTCATTACAATAAGCCTATAACATACTAGGGCTAGGTAAATTATCCCTATTGTGGGCATTACCATTTTTACAGTGTAAACAGATGAATGTTTTTTTTCACATTTCTGTACTGAATTGTGATGCATTACAAATTAGTACTAGTGATTAAAAAAAAAATGCAACACGACTAATTTTATAATAGTTTGTCAGCTAAGTTACCCGTCATAGTATAAAATAGAAATAACTAAAAATGTGAAATAATCATGTGCAATTATCCGATCCAACAACCTTTTAATTTGTGTAAGCTTATATTCAGGGAAAGAACAACATTGAATCTAGCGCTCGTTCTTCAGTTTGGTCCACATATACTATCTGCAAATCTTTTCTAATAAAGAAAAGACTGCAATATATCACAGCACTCTGCTTGACTGGCCAGTTTAACTGTATGATTGTAAAATCTCATCACTTCAAATAATATTTGTCTAAAATTCAGTTTTGAAGCAAGTAATTCGAATTGTGTTGTTCTCTGTCTGATTTAATGTATAGCTCAGTATGTTTAGAGCCACAACGCTGCAACCTGGGCTAATTCAATGGGAAACAGAAAAGCTCAGGGCCAAGAGCCAAGATTACAAGGAGGAAAGACCTGACCGTTAACTTCAATTCAAGCCTTTTATCCCTTCAGTACTCATCACACTCGTCATCTGTCCCAGGAGTGCAGCGAGAGCCTGGGATAAAAGCTATCCAGGCATTACAGTTTTCCATTACAGCATCAAGAACAAAACATACCAAGATCTTTGCTGGCATCACCGCAGGGAATTCACATGGACTGAATAGACAGATCTTTTCTACATCTTCCTTAGCTGTTAGTCAGTTATAATTCTGACTGGTAGATCAGGAACATATATATTTAGAGTATATATTGTACAGACTCTGTGCTCTTGTATAGCATCATGATCTTTAGCACTTAGCTTTCAAATAGCTGAAAGAGCTAAAAGGTGATAGAATAAAGGTGCCATGGAACAAAAAAATTTTACTCTTAAAAGGTCAATTAATAAAACCAGTACATACTTTTTTCCCCATTTAAAATTTACGCCGCCTTTAGATTAGTTAGGTAGAATATAAGTCGAATTTTAAAACGTTTACAGCAAAGGGCATTTGTAGGTTTTTTTCACCACAAATATCCTACCACATACTGCTTTATGTAGATACTTTATGGATTAATTTCTCGTTGACTTCGTCACATAAAGCAGTATGTGCAAGGATATTTGTGTACTACAAAAAAGGATTCACAATCTAATTAAACCGTGCACTAGTACAGACTATTGGTTGTGGCAGAAGGATAAAGATAAGGCAGATAACTGACATCCACTTATCAAACAGTCTGCAGGGTTAGATTATTAAATATATTACTTGCTTGTTGTAATAGTAATTAGTATTTCACAGATTCTGAATATAGAAATAAGTGACGTAGTTTTACATTTATGCAAAGGGGGGCTTTTTTTCCCTAAAAAAGGAGGGGAAATAAAGAGGAACTGCTGTTTATTTCACAATGGACTAAGCAAAAAAAAACAAGCACCTAAAACCAGAATTAAACAAGTGACTATGAAATTTATTACATACTATACTGAGAACCACGATCGCAGCAGAGCAGAACAGAGCTTGGGGGACATCAGAATAAAAGACACCCAAGATCTACATCAACATTTGTAAACGCAAATGCCTAAGATCTGATAACATCTTTGCACCACAGCTATCCGGACACTATTAAGACAAAACTGTATTATACAGCCAGTTATTACATTCGTCTCCGAACAGGTGCCTTAACATAGGGCAGAAATTTTCAGAGAGTTAAACATGAGATTCATTTTGCATTTTAATAGCATGCTTTTTAATCTTCATGCCATTAAACCCCAAAGCCTTTAGAACAAAGTGGACTGTCTTTTTGCTATCGTCTGCTTATTTATGTGCAACGTATCGAATGCAACATTCTGGAATTAGTCGATAATCAGGAGCTTTTAACACTGTAGGGTAATTCGCATCTAATCAGGAGGCTCTAGCAGCATGGAGGAAATCAGTTTGACCTTGAAACCAACAGGAGGGAGGAAGCGCTGAGGGAGGGCACAGAAAAAGAGAGAGAGAGAGAGAGAGAGAGAGAGAGAGAGACAGAAACTAGGCAACCCATGCATCACATCAAGGTAAAACCCATCCTGAGCAATGGTGGTGGTGAACTGCAGAACTGTCAATGCACCAGCACAACCTTTACATTTTTATTTGACGAAAACAGTAAAAAAAAATATAAACAGGCAGCTGGCATTTCATTTATAGCTGGTAACTAGGCAACTGGGAGTAATTTAAGGAGCTGCCCCATTCCCCATCCCCCATCCTCCATCCTATAGCATGTACTGTGAAATAGCAGTACAGGAGCAGGTTATATTTTCAAACCCAAACAGAAAAGCTGTGTCTTTGCGCAAGAGAAACGGGTTGATCGTACAGCGGGAATTTAACACACAGCGCTGACAAAAGATTCCGGAATTTTCCTCTCCTTGCAGAGCAACACGGCAGAGGCTCATTTGCATAATTACATACGTAAGGCTCTACGTCATTGCGTCACAGCGAGGCGAGAATGTAAAGCGCGCGTTACCGCAGTCGGTAATTTAAACGGCGATTTATTTCTCCTGCGATCTTTGTTAATAAGAAGACAGAATTAAGCCAAACTTAATCTGCGCATCGTGTTGGAGCTGAAGACGCGCTAAACATAGAACAGACCTCCCTCCCCACTACCACCACTTTCCTCAAGCCTCGTGTTTGGCGTGGAAAAACGCTGCCTCCACCGCCGCCATACACTCCATCAAACAGGCGCCTTAATGTGCACAACCTGCAGTGAAGTCCAGATTATCACCTACTGCATTTAGCGCATTTATTTCAAATTGGCATAATTAGGAGATAATTTGTTAATACTTAAATCAGTTGTGCTTCTAAGGCCACATTGTGGTGTGTGTGTGTGTGTGGTGTAAAAGATTAAGAGAATCTGAACAGTCGCTATGAACATCTTTGATTGATTAATAGAGGAGGATTTGGGATAAAGCCATTGCAGGGGTGTGAGTGGATACTGCGCTAGAACGCTGCAACCTCTCAAGCGTGCCATTTTTATCCATCAATTTCCTTCACTCAGCAGTGTAAAGCTTGACAGCCAAACGTGTGTTCTGAAAGATCACCGCATTATCGAGAGCTTTTCTTACCCCAACTGCTCGCAGTGCGCCCCAGGAATTCCCCAGTCCTCGGGTTGTAGATAAAATCTTTCCAGCTCGACTCCTTTCCTTCTGGTTTCTCCTCCTTGTTCGCCATGATAATGTGAAAAAAAGCTTAATTTCCAAAACAAACGAAAAGAAAATACAAATAATTTTAAATACAAACGAGACAGAGAACGAGAGCAGGGATGCCCCTTCCGAGTGAAGAGGAAATGAATGAGGTGGTGTGCGCTGCCTCTCCAAGAGCGCGGTGGTAGCTGAGAAGCGGCGCTGTCAGAGGCTGCGCATGCGCACTACGGCACCTGAAATTCCGAGGCAGGCACACAGACCCGAGTATCGTCAGGTTTCACCAGTTTACTCAACGCCAGGATTTTCATAGGACACAACATATAATACGAGTCTGGTGTTTATCGGTCGGTACCATGTTATATTTGTTTTGTTTTTTATTATTAGAGTATAGCCCCTCCCCCCAAAACACGCACATGTACGTGATTTAACTGGGGGCGCTGCTTATCAGAGACCATTTGAAAATAGTACGAAGGTGCATCCTACTTTATATCTATAATTCTAAAGAAACACGAACCCATATGCACTTGGAACGTGGGTTATGAGCTTTAATAAAAGAACAGGTACAGATGATGCACAACACGATCCTGGTTATTGGATGTTCAAATCTCATACGTAACAACACACCTGCCACTTGCAGTCTACGTGACCGAGACCCTGTAAACAATGCAGCGTTCATTGACTGTCATGGTTTTGATGAACGTGTTCAATGTACTATAAAAAACAACACAGAATCTTGCACTCATTCAGTTCTGTCCTCCAAGAGATCATGAAGATCTGACTGAGAGAATTTCGTGTTACAGAAAGGCATTACTATCTTCTTCTTCGTCATCTTCTTCTTCTTATTATTATTATTATTAAAAAGATACTAATAAATAAATGTATTCAAAGTTACTAACCATGTGGCCTAAAATATATAACTTGGGTTAAATTTGGTGATTTTTGTTAATGATACTTAAACACTTCGATGCCATAGGATGTTAAATTGTGTAATTTTGCCAAGCGATTAAGGGGTTGATTAGTCCAAAGCTTATATTTTATAAAATCGTGGTGCAATTAAGACAAAAGCAAAGAATACAAATAACAAATAGATGTACAGAGCATGGGATAGTTTAACTGCAAACAGAATGACAAAAAAAAGGGGTATAATATAAATTCTGTTGTATAAATTGTGTCAGCAACCTTTGAATACTCCTAAGGCAGTCTGATTCATTTAGTCGTATCTTTGCTAGTAGTATTTTAGCATGCTAACAGCTATCAAAATAAAGAACCATGTATCTATTTTGCATGGTCAAATGCAACCTTCTGACTAATGTCACAGACTACAGAGTGTTTACTATATTCAACTGCATGGAAAAATCCCCCATAACCTATATTGTCTGCATTGTTTGTCCTGTACAGCTCAACAACTCAACTCTGTTCCGAAGATTATGGCTACAAAGAACAAAAATAACTTAGGGATCTTGTTTAACATGTTGTTAGCATGTTAAAGCAGCAAATATTTAACATCCACAATAAAGTAAAACTCCACAAGTGGAATTTCTAACTGAAGATAACAGAAAATATGCGTATATTCGTTGTGCATTTGGTCTGTTACTGCCTAAACAGTTCACCGGCATTCATATACACACGCCAGCCATTTCAACAATCAGCTATACACTTGCTCTCTCAGGCAATTATTTAATCAGTTAATCATGGGGCAGCAGTGAATTCATAATTGAAGATCTTTAGTTAAGAGACGGACATTAAAATGAAGGGGGTCTTTTTATGGCCTTGTTGACGGGCTAGTTTAAGTATTTATACAGTATTCCTGTCAACCTCTTGCCGATTTTCACCCATAACAGTGAAAAGGGTACAAACACCAAAAAGATCAGGTTTGTGGGAGAAAAGCAAGGCCAGAGACAAATGGCTGGACTGGTTCAACCTGACAGTCAGGCTTTAGTTGCTCCACTAATCACTTTTTAGTATAGTTGTGTGCTACACTGCAGAATGCAGAAGACACCATCCACTCCTGTCAGCCATCAACGGAGGCTACAGTGGGCACTGATTTACTAAAAATACACAGCTGACATTAAGCTTTAGGTGCTTGGAGATTCGGCAATCAGAATAAAGTTGTTTTTTGTGTTTAATTTTATTTCATCAGTTCAAAAAGTCAAAGTAACATTTTGTGACAAATCTTTTGACAATTTGGGATTTCTTAAGAATCCAGAAGTGAAATATTTGGTCAATAATATATGCTACCTTCTCCTAGCGATGTAATTAAGTTCATCGTAATATTGCACTGCCATTATTATAACGGGTGCTTAGTGATTTACCACAAAATGCTTGGAATTGCAAACACATTTGATTCTTGCTATTTTCACTCAAATATTACAAAGTGATATTTAGCAGTGGAGACGATTTTTTAAAACTTAAATTTAACTGATGTATATATATATTAAAAAAAAAAAATCTGTATGTATAACTCCTGGCTGTATAAAATAAAGATTTCCTGAAGACACACGGGGGTAACCAAAATTATACATTTATGTATACATATACATACTGAGTTACATTTCCAAACCAAAGTAGAAACCATCAGAGAATAATACAATAGTACAGTAGTAATAATATTATCCTTTTGGAGTTTCCAATATTTGTCCAAAATTTAAAATGCTGACCTGAAGAGGTCAGAGAGGGAGATATCCCCAGTATGGGTCATTTTATATCTACTATAAATTTCTATCAAAAAAAAACAAAACAAAACAAAACAAAACAAAAAAAACAAACCCAAAACAGACATTAGCAGAAGCTGCTACTCTAAACAATACACTTACAAAAAAAACCTGTTACTCCCCAGCATGCATCTCTTCAGGGCACAAGCACCTCAATATAATTTAATTTTCTCAATCCATTTGATTCTATTGTACTAAATGGCAAGAAATGAATAAACTAGGTCATGCAACAAAATGGTGAAGAAAACAAACTGATTCTTTTTTTGAAAAGCACACAGATTCCTTCCCGCACTGACCAGGAAAACAGTTACAGCTAGCTATTAAAGCTATCGATTTCTTAACAGCACAGGAGAGAAAATGGAAAAATATATATATAATAATAATAAAGCAGCACAAGTTGCTGTTTGAACAAAAGTAATTAGAATAATAATGAGTTCATCTTGAAACAGGACAGTAATAAATACAAGGAGACCAAATGACAAAATGAAATTAAGGCAGTATGGACACAAACCGAAAGCTGTCACGAAATTCCTGCAAGCAATTAAACCCACCCCCAACCCCCAACCCCCCCAAACCCCCCTCTTCAAGCCTGACCTGAGGTTTGCTGGTGTAGTCAAGAAGAAAAAAAAGCACCATAAAACACAACTGATTATTCTTTCTAAATATATACGGAACCAGTATGTGCGATTGCGCATGTGCACATGCGCTTTTACACAAGATAAATTGATTTATGAAAAAACTAATCTTGATACAGAGAGGGCCAAACAGATAATAATATCACATCTCAAGAGCATAGAAGCTTATTTCAATTATTTCATTCCACATGTGGATTTGGCAGGAACTCAAACAGCAGGACAGAGGCCCTGTCTTAGGACAGCACTAGGAAACAGCACACGGATTTCAGAGTTCATTCTGGAGAAGAGGGTTCATCATCTTCATCATCGTCATCGTCGTCATCATAGTCGTCCTCTTCCTCATTGAAAGAGCTGGGTGTCTGTCCCCGTGACTCCGAAGTGTATGAGGGAGCAGTGCTGTTGTTACTATAACAAGAGATAAAGCCACCGATGGAAACATTAAACATTTACATATGTCTTATGAGCGATGCTAAAAGAACATGTACAGAAATGTTCAACTTTGGATGGTGTCACATTTCCAAAATCACAGAGGCTTCCAAATATTTTTAGGTATATACTTAAGGTAACGCCTAATCAGTTGCATTTTAATAACAGCATTTCTTATTGTTGTTGTTTTTTGTAGATTTTTGGGGCATTTTTTGCTTTTATTGATAGGACAGAGGGATAAAATGGGGTGGATAGAGAGAGAGAGAGAGAGAGAGAGAGAGAGAGAGAGGTGGGGCCGGAAAGGACCCGAGCCGGGAATCTAACCCGAGTCACCAGAGCGCAATTACACATCGCTTTTATATTCATATTTTTAATTTTGGCTTGCATGCATTTCCATGTTCCAGATTTTTAGTTCATACTTGATTGTTAGTGCTTATAATGTGTAAATGTGCAAGTTTGTCAATTTTAATAAAAATATAAACGTCATAAAAATAAAAAAATAGTCATTTATTCCCCCAAAACTGTGCACTGGCTGGCATAAAGCTTCATTTTAAAGAAGGACAATCAACAGAACTATGCCTGAAATGAATGTCACTACAGTCGAAATGTTAAAAGAAGGAACTTTACCTTGTATGATTGGGAGTGGTTCGGTTCGATTTCTTGGCCAAGCCTAGGGAAAAATTCAATAAAGACTATAAATAATAACAATAAACTTGTTTAGGTCTAAAAATTAAAAGAACAAACCTGTCATCACCTTGATATTTTTAATATATTTGTTTGAACAGTCTGGAGTCTCTGGTAAGAGTCACTGGGGGTGATTTGTTAGTTATATTCTTAGTTTAATAAAGTCTGTTGTTAATTTAACTCAATGTATTGTTTTTATTACAGCGTCTAGTAATTTAATTATACTACTTTAGATACATTATATAACCAAAAGTTTCTGGACACCGTACCAACACTCCTATTTTTTAAGCAGTATATGGTGCAACACTAATATTTTTTTATTCACTAAAACTAAAAAAACTTAAAACAAAGCCTTAGAGATCCATGAAGACATGGTGTGTTATGGCTGTTAAGAAAGAACTTAAGTGTCCTGCTCAAGGCCCTGATTCTGGCTTGAAATCACTAACACTGACTGCACCTCAGACCTCCTTGTCCAACATTGGTGCCAGAACTTATGAATGTTGTTGTGACATAAGAAAATTCAAACAGTTAACCATTTGTTGTCACTTCTAAAACAAAGAAAAAATCTCTCTCTTATGTGTGTGCAGTATAAATGCTTTAGTTGGAATGTTTTTTGTAAGATTTAGATGTGGAAAGCAGCCTACCTGTGACATAATTCTCTAGTGATTTGGGCACAAGTGACTTGGCCAGACTGAGGTTCTCTGCGGTGCATGTGCCATTTTCCAGCCCCAGAGACATTCCCATGCGCTTCAGGATCTCGATGTCGTCATGGATCTCGAACATGTTGTCAAAGTTAAAGAGGTATTCACATCTGCAACAGGAAATGTAGTGTGCTGTTAGACTATAGGCAGAAAGAGGACAAACCAGAATAATTCATTTTAAGGAAGAGCTTACCCATCCAAGCACAAGAGCTTGGATGGGTAAATTTATTTTCTTGTAAATATTAACAAAAATAGAGATCTGGTTTATGATTTACCCACAGATGGCATGGACAGACAAGGAAGACAGATAGAGAGAAAAAAAAGGCATGTACTTGTCACTGGAGATGGAGCAATCGATGACTGTGCGCACGTCTGTATTGAGAATGATAAAGGGTAGCTGAATGACGGAGCTGGGTGGAGGACGAGATTTTGAAGCTGCTTCGTTGGCCTGATTCCTCTTCACCAGATTTTTGAAGGCTATCTGCTGCTCGAGGGTAAAAGACAGAGTGCTCAGTACATTGCGTAGCACGTCCACACAGCCCACACAGCCTTTACTAAAATGTCTAATGTGCCAGTGGCATAATGAAACATGTAGCATGAGAAGCTCAGTTGTTGAAAACTCAACCTTCACTGCTTTCTGCTGTAGAAACCCATGTGCTGATTCTTACACAGTTAACACGACAGATCGGTCACTTTACTGTAGAACTAAACATAACCTTAGGCTAGAACGGGTCTAATGATTTATTCCCAACACATGTAGTGTGTGACAGAAAGTTGTGCAGGGGGAGCGAGTGTTACATTTCGGTGTGGGAATAAGACACTTGTGCCTCTTCCCTGGTAAAACAATTAATACAGTAAGAATGCTTTTATGTGCAGAATCAATTAATACAATGACACAACCTTTTACCAATTTTCTAGATTATGTGTGTTAATTAGTTTAGTCTTGGCACCAAGATAAAACCTGGCTAGGAGTGCTAATAAAATGTTTATAGAAATCCTAAAGCAATAAAATAAATCACAATACAGTACTAGGAGGATTTTAAATGATTGTTAAATGATATTTAAATTATTTATTACGTGATTTATTTAAATAGCCTTTTTCTAAAATATACATGTTTATATAAATATCATAAAATCAGTTGTTAGATTTTGGAGTTTTAACCCTGCTTGCGTTTTAGAATATACCATAACAATTTTAATGCCGTTATCTGAAAATAAAGCTGTAATTATTTAATAATCGGTTAGATTAACATTTAGAGACATGAGATTATCATTTACACACATTTAACCAAACGTCCTGCAGAAACACACACACACACACGGTCCATATTAGAACAAACCTGTAGTAATAGCTCCTCTAGCTGGCTTCTTTTTTGCCGGATTCTTTCTAGCCGTTTCTGCTTCTCCAACTGAAATACACACAAAGACACATTTATAAGACACTAAAACTGAACATGTGAATGCCAGTATTTGACTCAACTCCAGGTGCTTGCTTTCCAAAGTCAAACATGTACACACATGCTTATGTCAACAAAAATAAAAATCTATTCAGGCAGGTGAAAGGCAGAGTGTTTAGCTGGGCTTTACAGGACCCTTTGTTTATAAATAATAAAATGCATAAAAGACTGCCTTAAGCCCATTTTACTTTTTTTATTGCTTTACAGGCCCGTCTCTCACTGCCATCCTATTAGACACGACACCATAACATGCTTTCAGACGGCTCTTTAAACACCCACATACAAACACACAGCAGTGAACACGAATGCTATACTGGTGCACATCGAATTACCTAAATTGTCAGACTAAAAACAGGGGTTTATCATTTTCTTAAATCTGATTGATTACAGGGAATTGACTAAAAAAGCAGTTCGGACATCAGCACAAGGCAAATCACAAGATGGCATTTAATCATATATTGCTAAGGTGTTGGAATATGATGATATATCAACACTGTTGGGCCCCTTAAGCTAGGCCCCAGAATCCATTAAAATAAATAAGCTGAAATGTAAGTCAATTTGAATAAGGGTGTCTGTTGTATGACGTAAATCATGTACACTGATATTCGAGACGAACACTTTTCATTTAAAGGAACTCTCAGGTTAAATAAACAGGTTAAAACTATATGCCGTTTTGTAACAAAAGAAAAAGAAAATGTCTCATCATTGATATGGTGAATTTTTTGACAGTGTTTAATTTTTTAGTCTCTACATGATGTAACAGTCACAAACTGTTCTCTTTCTCCCCCACAAAAGCACCATCACTGTGAACACTGAGAACATTCAGTGCTTGAATCCTGCTTCGCCAGTGTTATTAGACGTAATGAGGTCAAAGAGAACGTGTGCTATTAGCGTCAGCCACAACTAGTAAAATCCATAGTGGAAGCATGTTCCAGCAACGTGTAGCTTTTTTTACATCACGCCCACAGGATGAGGTCCTGTGCTAGCAATCATAGCTTTAACTGACGCTTTTTATGACAAACGTGTCTCTCTCTCTCTCTCTCTCTCTCTCTCTCCTAAACCCACCTCCAGGTTGCGACATTCCTGTGCCGAGTTAGTGGGAAGGCCAATCCAGCGAATCTCCTTCTTCTCTTTGGAGATTATGTTCATGGCCATCAACACATTCAGTGCATCATACACACGCCTGCGGATGTTTTTCTGGTCATACGCCTGCCATATGTAGAAACACACAGATACACAGTTTACACACATCATTTTATGTTAATGCCCCCTATACAAACTCCTCTATCCACTTTTGTTCTCTGTAAAAGCCGCAGCCACTTTACACTCCGTCAGAGACCTGGGCTGCATCCGACACCTGCAGGTAAATCTTTTTTAATTGCACTTTTAACATTCCAGAAGAAGTAAAGAGATTAAAATCAAGCCTGGTTAACATCAGGCGTCCTGTCAGAACTAATAGCGGAAAGTATTTTTATTACAGTTATTAGTACATTTATTACCAAAAAATAAATAAATAAAACAAAAACTCAGACTACATAAGCTGGTTTTTTTTTATTATAACTGAAAAACACTCAACTCTCAAAATCCTTCAAATAGGATAAATTTAGTGTTTTATATACATATTGTTTACGTTATACTAGACAGCAGTCGCTAGCTTACCAATTGTGTGTGCTGTTTGTAGCGTTGACTACAAATATATATTAGCTCATTATTAGGCTGATGGTTTTACCTGCTCTGGATGTTATATATTTAAGCTCTAAATATTCTATTTTTTTATGTGTATTAGAAGGACGTTGGACATAGAGCTGCAGGCAAGAGGTAAAGAGGAAGGAGGAGAAGGTATATGGATGTGATAAATGAGGAGATGTAGTTAGTGTAGGGGTAGGCGGAGGCAGATGATTTGCTGTGGTGACCTCTGAAGGGTATAGCCGAAAATAGAAAATACAAAGGACATTATGTAATTCTATTAACCTCTTTTTATTTATTTATTTATTTACATTATCACACATGTGCAGGTCTTATATTTAACATCTTCAAATATTAATCAGGGATATTTATGTGTATGGGGAAAAATGATCCAAGACACTATTAAGAGTAACACTGACTTTATGGCATAAGCTATGCAGCCATGTTTTCCTAAAGCTTCAAATGAGTAGGACTGGTGACAGATCAGCAGCTGCAGGTCTACACTGTGTGTGTCCTGTTCTGATATCAGTACTGTGGATCTTTTGTATTTTCATGGTTCGGGGTGATGCGGTTACAAGGAGTGACAAAGAACAGTCTGTCAGAGTGTGAAAGGTTGAGTCTGGGGATGTGTGATTTTTTTAAAATTTGTATTTTTATTTTGAGTAAGCAGAAAAAAATTCAGATCTTAATAAAATTGTGAAGGCGAATGACTTAACAGAAATGTACCTGTCTGACAATTTTATTCATTCAAAGCATACTGATACCTAATGGAAATGTGGGCTTTTAGATCTGTAAATGGAAAACAAACAGAGGCATTTAACGTCCATTATAAATGTTGGATGAGGCTTTTTATGCCTGGAACAGGCAGCAGCCAATCAGAGGAAAAACACTGGTCTAATTGTCTATGTAGGAAATTAAAATGTGTCCGAATTGTTTTTAAAGATTTTCTTGTTTTTTGTTAATTCAAGACAGAAAATTATAAAGGCAAAACATCTTATATATTAGGTTAGTTAGTGGCGCCACTCTGCAAACACGGTACTTACACAATCTGTAGCTGCAAGGCTGCTGGCGTGGGTGAACTCTGCCACTAGTTCATCAGCCACCTCATTGTAGGTTGTAGTGCCTTTCATCTGTACTTTCTCGCACACCTTCATAGAGAAGTGTCGAAGCCCCTTTCCTTTCTTATCAACTTTCTTTATTCTCTTACTGCAAAAAGACATAAAACACACAAGCCCAAATATTTAGAAGCAGTTTGTGATTTTTCTGTTGGGTGTAGTTGTAATGTAGCTGTAAATCAGTTTTTCTGCAGATAGAAAAAATCTGCTGATTTGGTAACGAGTTTTATTTTAAATAGACTTTTACCGAATGATGAGAAAGATGGAGAACCAAGCTGAATGCTTTACACACAGTGAATACACCAATGTAGGACACTTAAAGATGCTCAATATGACTCATTTTCTTAGCTGCTTTTTTGTGTTAAAACCCAGAATGCTGCTCATGACCCACAGAATTCTGTTACCGAAGATCATGCCATTGCACATCCTGTAGCGAACGCCAACAAATGGCAGAAAGCGAGTGGGAGGAAGGTGAAAAAGAATTGCGTTCACATGTGGATACTCATGAATTACATAATCACTTGAAGAGCACCTGTTGGTGATGTGCAATAAAAGCCTTACTGCAAGCGTTAAAGATGGGATCATGACACACTTCTCGACATCTGAGCTGGGTCCTTCCTTCCACTGACATGACAACTGCTTTAATAATATTTGGCTCATGTCACAGAGGACATTTAAAGTTTTATTAGAGATCCCTTTCAGACCAATTTTGTTGCAAATGTCCATTTATCCCCAGTGCTTACTATCATTAGGAGATAAATAGATATGTATAAAAAATATTCGACCAGATCTGGAAAAAAATAGGTAGGCTATACAGGCAGGACAAACAAACATGTGTGCGATTAAAAAAATCATATAATCATTATTATTAGAAAAATAATAATACTCTTTAGATCGGGCACAATTATATATTGCAACCGAATAACAGTTTGCTTGCTGATCTAGCGAACATTGATATTTAATAGTAACGGAGCTGTTTCCAGCTTGATACTTAGCTATAGCGTATGGCTTTGGGAGAAAATTATATATATATATATATATATATTATATATTCAACTTCATTGGTCATTGTGCAAGGTACAATGAAATGCATTTTTCGCATATCCCATCTTAGTAAGTTGGGGTCAGAGCGCAGGGTCAGCTATGATACAGCGCCCCTGGAGCAGGAAGGGTTAAGGGTCTTGCTCAAGGACCCCAACTTGAACCCAGGTGTTTCTGGTCTTCAGATCAGCAACTCAGCACCTTAACCATTTGAGCCACTGCCACTACTGCCCCAAGGCAGGTGCCCTGAGTGAGGGTATATATATACACACACACACACACACACACACCCACACACACACACACACACACACACACCACACACACACACACACACACACACAGTAGTCAACATGTGAAATGGATCAAAACCTTTCATCAAAGTTATCTTAAATTTAAAACAATCTCCTTTCTCATCTTTAAGACACTTTCGATGAACTTTTTTGATCCACTTAAAAAAAACCCCAAAACAAACAACGAGAGTAAATTTATTCACATTTATCCACTTTAAAATCTTAATTTCTTTCATTTAGAGGAAGCGTATGAATAAAATACAGCTTTTGCGCATGCACTGCAGTGAGCGGTGAATTATATAACTCCTGTTGAGCGTGATCGGTGTAGCAGTGGGGGTTGGGGTGCTTCGCACAGGCAGCTTCGAGTCCCAATTAACGCCAATCTCATAACATTGGCAAAAATGACAAGATGCAAGTGGACGGCATGTAGTAGAAAGGAGGATGTTAAAAGTGTGACGAAGAAAGCACAAGCTCTCCATGCGCACACACGTGTGAAAGTGAGCGAGAATCTATGCTACGCTCCAAAACACACATTTCTCCGTAGCAACAGTAGCAAGGCTCTCTCCTCCTATGATGAACCGAAGAAGTGTCGTCTCACAGAAGGGGGGGAGGGGATGAAAGATGGAAAGGAGCGAGAGGCAAATGTCCTTTTACAAGAGGACATGCATACAGCTAGTGGAGACAAGGTAGAAAGAGGTGAAGCAGAATGTATGTGTGTGTGTGTGTTTATTTGTTTCTAAAATTCAGCAATATTTGATCCATCTCACATTTAACACTGCAGTACATAACTCTATGTTTGTGTGTGTGTGTGTGTGTGTGTGTATATGTTCATGCTAAATAGGGAAGTGTGCATCATATAACTTCAACACTATCTTTGGGAGAACTAGGCAAAAAAACCCACAAACAGTGTGTGCCTGTGCAATTGTGAACACTCACACACACTGCCCACTTTTACCAGGCACTGAATAATTTACTGTGTGTTCAGACTTGCCAGCATTCGAGCTGTCAGAAGGAATTTCACAGTCCTAAAACTTCACATTTTCCTACAATTTACATATTCAAAAGAGAAAAAAAAAATGCAGTGCCGTCTAGACACACATTTGATAAACGTACAGGACAAAAACGAAAATGTCTTTATGCTTGTGTAGCGGAGAATTAATGACATTTTATTAGGCACACTGTGTAGTCAGTGCCCTAACTCATGACATGTAGCAAGCAGATACAGTAAGCAGGAAGTGTACTGATGTGTTTTTTTTAACATCGTTCTAAGACTTATGTCCTCTGAAGGGGAACTTTTGCTTTCATAAAGATTTTCAAAATGTTTTTAAAATTACAATATTATTGTCTACTGTATAGAGGACAACAGGGGCTTCCTAGTGATGTGTCATTTAATTGGCTGCGATGTAAGGAACTAGTTTGTATACTGCATCTAAAATGGCCGCCATGAAAATAAGCACGTTTTATGGAAAGCTTGATATATAAATTTGATTTTTATAAACTCTTTAAATATATGAATTTTATATATTAATATGAGGGCGAGAAAATAAAACTGCTCTTGCCCTAAATTTAAACACAAATGCTGTGGTACTACTCACAAAGCATGTCATGCTTTCAGCACCAGCACCAACCTCCTGTCTCCTTTATAAATCAATACACTGCTCTGCAGCACCTCAGCAGGGTGCATGCTAATCAGGAAATGCAGCCATCCAACTACACAGCCAGGAACCCTGCTTTAGATAAAACCCTACAATAATACAAATGGGTTGCCTCGAACTGATCAGTATGTGTGTGTGTGCGCGTGTTTGTGTGTGTATAAAAATAAAAAACAACAGTGGATCTGCAACTGCAATTCTCAGCTATCCTGCACACTCAATTATAGTGGCTGTGTATTGGAGATAATGGCTGTTTGTGTCAGCGACAACCACAGGCGCGGAGGACATGTCGTTTGACATGTACTGGGGGTTTTAATTAAATATTTACATCAGTTTAAAACATAATTTAAATAAATATCGATATTAGAGGTTAAAATCGCAACACACTACTGGGAAAAAAAATATCACAATAGTTAGCTAGGTAATAGTAAGGTATGTAAGGTAATATTTTTACATAGACCTACTAAATTAGCATCCGCTCGCTTTTATTTTGTACAATAAAGGCTAGTACATACTGGCATGGCTGTGTAGTGAAAACAGCGTTTACATACCTTGATGAGGAGTCACTGGAGCACAGACCATCCCTGCGAAAAACACCCATATACACAGCTATTAAACACTGCTACAACCCATGTGACAAATTAAGAGTGATCATTATAAGAAATTCTACATACCACCGGTTCGCCACATAATGACTCAATTCGTAATCAATTCGAATAAAATCAAAATAAAGAATTTTATTTAGAATTGTTTACTAATAACAGGGCTTTATATACAGATAATGCTTTAATCATATAAACTGTTACAGCATGCAAAATAATCTAATACAAGTGTGAATAATTCATTTACATTTTTTAGTAATGTAAAGGATGGTTATTATTCCAATTTCGTTTATTTAATTCATCGTTTTATTGTTTTCCATTATCTTCTGTGGCAAAAGGTTATTTTAAGGCAGGAGGGATTGACTGATTTCACTCACCGGTCAGAGTAATAGGCGTCTATAAAGTCATGAGTCCGTTTCTTGTTCCTATAAAACAGAAATTAAAGTGCTATTTAAGAAAAGGATCAATAAGTTATTAAAATCTTATGCCATGGTAAGTCAGTGCATGTTATGTATCACACTTTAGGATCTATATTATAAATACTCTCTCTGGTATGATGCTTTACAACACCACAATGGTATAGCACTTTATATCACACTCTCTACTGGATAGCATTTCACATCTTGAAATTTATGAGCAAGTCAAGGTGTTGTGTATGTGGGGGAGGGCGTGCACACACCCTGGGGTCCATTCGTTGCCCTCTGGAGGGCATGCTTGCGTAACCATGGCAGCAGGTGTAGTGTGTGGCGTAAAGGGGCTGCCGATCAGGATACTTCCTGGGTGAGTCACCCGCTGCGGAGTGCTTATAATCTGCAGAGGAAGAAAGAAAAAGAAAAAAAAAAAAGAGATGGAGAACAAGAGGATAAGAATATCTCCAGCTTAATATAGAAACCTGGATGTTTCAAAATTATAGCTAATTATACTATAAAAGGCCATATTTGACACAGACAAGGAATTGATACACACACGATTATAATTATGTCTTGATAAATGCACTTTTATGTACTTATGATGTTACTTATCAAGCCTAATTCGTTGGAATCTTGGGATTAAAAAAAAAAATAATCTTTTAAAATTTTCTATATATGCATTAAGATGCAGAAAGAAAGTTGTATAAAAACACATCCTAAAGCACTGAATGAAAATCTAATTAAGGTCACATACGGTTCAGTTACTTCTAACACACACGCTCTCATCCTGCTCTCTTATCTCTAGTCTGCATTTATGGTTTTATGGGTAACCGTCTAGGGACCGCAGTCTACCAAGGACAAATTAATAGAACCATCACCTTCATGCTGCATGCTTCCTGCATTCTCTCCTCCCTTCCTTACTATTCCTGCTATGATCATATCACTGCCATCTTCTTTTTTTTTGCCTAGCAATGTTGCTTGCCTCCATCCATCCCTTACCTCTCACAGTACTGCCACTCTTGTTCACTCGCTTGTCACCTCTCACATCGATTACTGTAACTCTCTTTTATTTGGTTTACCACACAAGCTGCTTTATAAACTCCATTTAATTCAGAATTCTGCTGCTCGTATGATAACCTATACAACGCACGCCATCTATACAACTTCAACAGCTTCATTGGCTTCCTACCAAGTTAGGCATAGAATCTTCTTACTATTTGTAACCTTGCTCCACATTACCTTTCAGACCTCATACAGCCCTACATTTCCTCACGAACTCTTCGCTCCTCTTCACTGAGTCTCCTCCATACACCCTCTGCTTGCTTAAAAACCATGGGCCATCGAGGCTTTAGCCATGCTGCTCCTCACCTCTGGAATTATCTGACAGCCGTCATTTAGACTCAAAACTCACCTATTCAGAATAGCCTACCCGACATAATCTCTGTCTGCACATTTGTCTATATGTTCTCCCTTTGTTGTTATTGTTATTTTGTCACTGTACTTGTATTCTTTTGTTGTAAGGTGATAGAGAGTTCTGAAAGGCGCTCTAAAAATGCATTATTATTATAATAATTATTATTATTATTATAATTATTATTACTACTACTACTAGCATGCAGTATAGAGGGCCATGTTATTGGCAAGCATGCTCTTATGTTACGTAGGCATGAAATAGGAAGGAAGTCACACGGGTGATCATTAATGGAGCGAAACACTGAGATCTGTTCTTCACTAAATAAGCTTAGATGAGATTTCAGCTGCTTCTCTAGTTAGGTTTTTTTTTTAAAGAATTCTCCTCTCTGCCCCACTCCATGACACATTGTTCTATCCACCTGCTAATACGGGTTCTTTCTCATTTTACTCTATAATTATGCTTTTCCACCTGCCATCTTCCTGACTGTGTCCTCACTGATCCCTCATTGCTGCCTGCTTTCCCTGGCTTCCTCTTTTACTCTGAATATATACATAATTTATGGCTTCAACAAAACACTGCACACAAGTACACAGCTGACCATGCAGCCGGCACATCGCAATGAGTCACTGCCACCTACTGGCCATATAGTACTCTGCACTTATGTCAAACACAAAAATGGGTCACATATGCACTTATTTGTATATTTTTTAAGCATTATCCAGCAGTTACACACAGCTATTGCATGCAGTTTCTTAATTAGGTCCCTCTAGTGCATTACGATGGTAGTGCTAAATAGTTGGGGTTTTTTTTATATTGTACTATTTTATAAATTGACTAGTTCCTACTACTAGCTTGCAATGCACAGACAAACAAAACAACAAACGTTATCAACTAAGGAGAGGGTGGAAATAATTTATGATATAATTTTAGACAACACTTCTGCATTCATGAACTCTCTGGGTACGATTGGGATTCAAACTTACAATATTTTAATAAGATCACCAAAACGTCTCCCAGTGGGGAAACCCCTATATGTTAAATCTTGTTCATTCTCTGCAGGTGTGCTAATGGTTCAGATGACTGTACAGATTATAGATAGATTACAGAAACCTGTCTACTCATACCAATAATCCTGCAAACTTTAGCCAAATTCATACTGTGAACATTTAAATTATTTTTTTTTTCTTGAATCAAAATAAATTGATTAAGATTAACAGATTCTAATCTGCAAAAACGCGTATATTTGATCACAGATCATCTGTCTATTCTTCATGTCATGCCTTTTTTATAGTAGGCTTCAGAGATAACTAGTACTTGATCCTGAATGCTGCAGAACACACTCTCAAAAGTCTTAACAATTGATGATGTGACGTCAAGAATAGTAAACCAATTTTAAAAACATATTTATATATTTGCTACAGTAGTTACAAACTTGTATTGTTGCTGATGTGAGAGGAGGAAGTTGGTTGCTTCAGTACTGAAAACAAGCTTGTCAGCTGAAAGCATCTGCATGAACAAAACAGGTTTTTTTTAGCAGATGACTCACCATCGGGGTGCCAACATTAGAGTTCACTGCTCCTAATGTGATCTTGGTGACGGGGCTGTAGTTGGATGCTACAAGGGAAATGTTGCCTGAAAAAAAGAAAAAAAAGTCACGTTAATGTCTGAACAATTAAAACAGACATCCTTATTTTTATAACCGAGCGAATAGGGGTTAGGGGCCTTGCTCAGTGGCCCAGAATGGTAACTTGGTATCAAACCCACAATCTTCTGGGTTAGCAGTCCAACGCCTTAACCACTAAGCTACCACTTCCACCACCACAAGTTCTGACATTTAGATTTAGAGCATTTGACAGACACCCTTATTTAGTGTGACTTAATATACAACTAGGCAATTGGGCAATTAAGGGCCTTGCTGAAGGGCCCAGCCACTGTAACCTGGTATTGTTGAGAATGGAACCAACAATCTTCCAGTTAGCAGTCCAACATTTTTACCACTGAGCCATCACCTCCCTATACTACAAAATATATACACCACATTTGAGTGTATACGTATATATACACACAGTATTATAGTTATTTGCCTCACTAAAATTTGAACACATGAAAGTTCTAATGACTGACAGTTCATTCAAGGCTCGAGTGTAAAGGAGAAACTGACGCTGAATAGAACAATCAACAAAACTTCTTTTGCAAATGGCATTTAAAAAACATGTCCCAACATGCGTCTAAAAGGGCAGATTTCACTGGAAGTCCGTGTGTGTGGGAGACACAGGCACAATAACACTGAAAAGGCTCAGTGTGGTTCAACAGGATACACGCGCACTGGTAGATGTGACGTGCCCCAAGTGCAAAGAGTTCATTTTCTCAGTGTCTGAATGGAAATGCAAATACCCATAAGACTGTTGCATATGAATGCAGGGTGATGCAAATAGGCCTTTCAGCACACAAGAGAGAAAAATACTGTATGTGTCAGCCACGCATCATCAGAAAGCGCCACATACCCACAGACATTATAAACATGCAAAAATGCTGACAATAAGGAATAAATGAAACCTCCGAAGGGGCGGACATTTGTAAAATGTATTTTTTTTAAAAATCTTTAATTGAAAGCAGTACAAATTTACTTAAGCTTTAAAATAAAGGCTGCTGACTACACATAGAAATCACACTCCGGTGTGGAACGGCCTGGTTTTGAACACAAGCCGGGCACGCACTGCGATTTTTGATTAGTCTTGCGCGATTGTTGCTTGTCAGACTGTGTGAACGTGATATCTGGTCACACTATAAAATCTTAGTTGTCATAATGGCCAGGGATTGATGGTGTAAAACTCTGGACACACGCAAGAAGACTGGTCCAGAGTTTTAGCATCAACCCCTGGCTATTTCAGTTAACCACATTCTCTTGCTAAATGATAGTTAGTAGCAAATAAACAAATAAACATCTTACAAACACAACCACCCCAGCATAATTCCAGAATCCAGAAAGTAAATTTCTCTTTTTGCTGTACTGTCCTCACTCGTTTCCACAATGGTTTGAAGTTTTCCGTTTTTTGGTTTGACGGTTGTGACAGGAGAAGTCACTGCAGATAAGTGTCCGATATCTGACTCTGCCAGGATTTAATTGGAGGAAAAACAAACTGATAGCAATCGGCAGAGTAAGTCTGGTTTAAGGTTTCCAGGTAGTGCCTATAGGTGCTCACAACCAAACTATAAACAGTAGGACACCTCAAGTGTCATTGACAGAAATTTACTTCTCGGAAATGCCCATCCCCTGTTGCAGTAACATCACATTAATGATCTCTACTATAATATAAATAGAAAATATTCCGCATAATAAACTGCAGACTGCATATCATCCTGTAGCTGTATTTATACAGAACAGTGGTGAAACCCAGGCCAGTGATTAAAGATCAGAAATCTCAGAGCTGCTAGGCTGCCAGTGGACTGTGGAACAACTTGACTATAGATGTTTTGGATAACAGAGACTAACAAAAAGTCAAAAGGGGAATCTAAAGGACTTCTGGTGAAAAAATACTAAATGAACATATCCGAGAGATTCCTTTAATGTCAATATTACACTTTACTATACTGCCATTGTGTAGATCGCAGCTACAGCTGGAACAGGGACTCACATCAACATTTCAAACTAAAGATTAATGAAGCAAATAAACATTGTTTTTCCCTTTAATTGTTCTTTTTTCAAATTGTGTGACTGCAAATTTACATTAATTTATTGGCAGATTAGGAGATTGTATTCATGAGAATGAGTTATAATTATCATGCAAATTATCAATTAAAAAAAAAAAAAATAAAAAATAGATGTGTCGACAGAGAAAACTAATTATGTCCAAAGTTAACAACAGGGAACATGGTGTTGCATTGATCATATAAAAACACAGCCAAAACTTTAACTCGATTGGAATTTTTTTTAGAAGATAAATTTATGTGATATATTTGAATCAAAAACTTGCTGTGTGATATAGAACACAAAGCTGTGATGCGAGTGCAGGGGTTGTGAGCGCAAGGCTGGGATAGAGGGTAGCGCGCACACACAAACACACACAGAGACAGCGAGAGAGCCAGGGTCCCTGCAGAAGAATGTATCCGAGCCTCTGCTCTACAGAGCAACAAAGAGCAGCGCTTCATTAGAATACAGCTGAGCTTCAGTGCCAGCAGGGACACACGTGCATACACATGCGCTTACTTTCACACAAAGTCCAAATTACACATATAAACTTTTTAAAAAAAAGTGTTATCACTGATTTCCTAAAACGCCAAAACAAGTCAGCGAACTCAGGAAACACAAACAAACAACAGCAGCAGCAGCACCGGCAACCTGCAGTTCCCAAATCTTTGTAAGAGCAAGTGCCTACAAATGACCTCATACACAACTTTAATACTTTACAAGACTGAATTTAGGGTTACCTTAAAAATGTTCATCTGAATGCAAGAATCTTCCTACACGACTCAATCTCTCTAAGTTACCTGCGTGTTTTTGAAGAGGAGTGAGCAGTACATCCATACCCGACACCTTTCTTTCGTTCTCCCTTCGTTTGCTTGTCTTTTATAAGTCCAACACTCAAGATTCGTTCTTAGTCCTACGCTCCCATACACAAACACTGAGCAGACCACTTCTCCCCTCCCCCAGACTTTCAGCTACAGGGGAATTACAGAGTAGAGGTGGGCCATGGTGGGCCATGGGATAGAAATCCACTTAGAAAATCATATGAAATGTTAGCTTATATTTGCCAAGACGACATTATTGGTTCATACACTGAGCTGAACTGTAAGATTGGTTGTGATGCTGACAAAATTTATGCTTATGTTTCTCTAAAATACAAATGTGTGTAATATAAGCAAGTTTAAATAACAGTGAGTGAGTAAGTGAGTGAGTAAGTAAGTGCAGCAGGAGATTTCACTTGTCATGTGAGGGTAGTAGGGACTGACAGGACGATTCCTGAGGAACTGGTGCACAACAGATCTGATGCGTTACTGACAAAAATATTGTGTAAAATCGGTACCGGCTCTTCCTATACACAGGTTGGGCAAAGTTTAAAGTTTGAAGCAAGCATGCATTTAAATGTGATTTTAATACCTCACGTACAGATAGTGGCTTCCTAATGCCCAAAAAAATGACATACAACTTCACTCATGAGAGAATGCATAATCATTAAAATATATGGTTGTCCTCCTTATTAAATAGCCCAACAGGCAGGGCAGGAATATATTTTGGTAGCCTGACTGGAAAACACAATAGCCCCGATTTCGCCTGTCAGGTTTCTTTTGTTGGCTGACCTAAAAAAATATTAGAAATTAATTTAAATTATGTGTTAGACAGATATTGGGTGTAATGATATTCACGGCTATACATCAACAAGATTGCGGAATTCTGACCGAAACATATCGCCAGCAGATATTAGTCAAAGTCATGTGACATGTAATGCAGTCAAGGAGGAACATTCTTACCTTTTGGTAGGTTCTGGTTACTTAGAAATGCCTTTAAGTCACTACACAGAGATGCAGTGCCAACCTGAGAGAAGGACAAAATTACCAATGAAAGAAATTATTAGATTTCTGTAATAGTTTGGCAGATGCTCTTATCTGGAATAATCTGAGCGCCTATTTACTTGATAATGTTAGCAGCACTTTTTTGACTAGGACACATTTTTAATTGAATACGTTTTATTTTCTAGGAGGAAAGAAATGTCACTCTTTTACAATTAAAAAAAAATTCCAGTATGATAATTAAAAAAAAGTCGGTAAATGTTCTCAAATTCCTACGAAGAAACAATATGTTAAAAATAAAGCATTTTTTGACCCTGATGCAGTTTGACATTTAAACTTACCAAATATGCATTTAAAAACTGTGACCCTGATAAAAATTAAACCCTCTTAAAACCAACTTTAACCCAGTTCACTTTGGAACAGTGTGTGGAGTTACAGGGTTCGACCCTGAGCTCGGGTTACTTTTTGTGAAATTTCTGTGTGGGTTCTCTGGTTTGATTTTACCACTGAAAATGTGCTTGTAGATGAACTGGCTGCAGAATTATGCTGTTAATAAGAAAATGAATAATTGTATGAATAAGCATACAGACGTGTGTATGTGTGTGTGTGTGTGTATGCTGGATGTATTCCGGGCTTTTATAGTTTTCCTGTGATATAGTTTGGATCAACATTGCCCCTGCATGCTATAAAGTCAACTTATACCCAACATGCTGATTTAAGTACATGAAGAGTGTGTGTCAATACTCACTGCGTTGGCCATCATATAGTAAACAGCAATGCGCTTTTTTTAACCAGTCACAGATTTTCCAGCCTCCTGTAAATGAAAAAGACACAAAACACATGAAAATCAGGAGTGTGTGCATAAAGCCATAAACACACATTATATATATATACGAATATATAATGTATATACATGCAAACACATACTTCTTATAGCACAAAAATACAGATGTGTCAAATGAAGCGAGATGGCAAGTCAGCCAGAGGTGTATTAGAGCCTAACACTATTCTTTTGCATTTTTTTTATATATATATATCCTGATTAATATTTCCGGTCTCTCTGACCTAAAATAAATTGTTGGGTATGAGTAGCTGTAAATATAAGCGTAGGTAAAGACCCTCTGTACGGAGATCTTTGTATTAACAAGTTGCACTTTATTACTATAGCTAGTTGCTATAGTATTGCATGTACTTATGTAACCCGTTTTATTTATGGTTTAAATGACTAATCAGAAATGTCATTCATTAAAATGTAACACAAAGTTAGTGTAAGAACAGTAAAACCTTCAACCATATAAAAACTGTTAAAAAAAAAAAAAAAAAATCCCTCAAAAACTAATTTAAATGTAAATATTTGAAGCAATTTCAGCCATCTGCGGAATAAAAGTTGTAAACAACTTGCTCCATATAGATAATTCTGTTTGTGTGCGTTTAATGCACCTGTTGACTGTTTGCGACTGTGGCTGCACACCTGCTGTAGCCTCAGAGGTGCAAATTTACTCACAGTCAGCTAGCTTTTCTGATAACACACACACCCTGATAACACACAAATCACACGAAACAGACAATCCTTCATCCGTAAAACAAAAAATATAATATTAATAACAAACTTACACTTATTAAATAAAACCGACATTGAAATATGTAGAGTGTGGGCAAAACACGATATTAGAAAAGGGTTTTGCATTACAGGATATTTGGAGAAAATAAAATGAGATTAGTAATGTGCAAAACAGTCAAAGTAAACGAGAGATTCAAGGCGTTTATTGTCATTTGCACATTAAGGAAACAAGTTTTTCTGTACAATGAAATTCTTATTTTGAGGTCCACAGTGGATGCCGGAGAAAAAAAAAAACACAAATACAAATACTAACATCATAAAGAAAATAAAAGAATAATCATTTTAGTGGTACTGGCAGTTAAAATACAGTGCAAAATCAGTAAGCTGCTGCAACAAAGCAGTTATTAACTAAAAGAATAATTTATTAAGATATCTACGCTATCACGCTGCCTAGAAAATCATTTGTAGAATAAAAGCCAATTATTAAATGTTTGAATCCAAAAGTGATAATTACATTTTCTTAAACCACTTTTGTAGAGATGCTTTACATCAACAGTGTGTGAGGTTTTCTGTAAGGAGATAATTACTGATAAGTTTTGAAAGGAGTCTCCAGTGCCTGCACTAATAGTCAAAGGTAAAGCTGCGTCTTTATGTTGTGGCTTCCCTGTAATATAAAGAGCTGCATTTTTGCCTCTGATTAAAATAAAAAAGGAGAAAAACAGGTAGAGAGACACTTTTAGTGGTTACAGACTTGTAACGGCAGTAACAACACGTTCCACGTTAAATTACTTCAAATTCTTCAGTTGAGAAAATCATCTGTTGTACTTTGAGTTACAGTCTAACTGGCATTGTTTGTCAGTGTCCCTGACTCTTTTAAGGGACCCCGGCAAAAAAAATAAATAAATAAATAAAAATCACATGAAACAAAACTAGATCCAATCAGAAGCGAGCTGACAGAGGACGGAATCATAAACACAGTCATGGCGCAGCACAAAGTTAAATAAACTTTTTCTTTATTTTCTATCAAAATCATTCCAAACGCTATGATCACAATGATCGTCTGCAATGTTTATTTAGCGCTCCCGGACTACATGTTAGCAGTGCTAAAGAGGACTTACTACGATTCAGTCTTCTTTTCTTTTTAAGTTAAACATGAAGTACTTTAAAATTCTGAATCTATTTTGAAGCACATCTTGTAAATCATATATGAATGTAATTATAAACCATTTACTAACACACACGCACACACACACACACACACACACACACACACGCACACACACACGCCATTAGATTTTATATACCACTGATCGAATAACAGCCCTACTGTCCTGTACTGAACACTAAGCTCATCATACATTTTGATCGTTCTATACGTTTTCTTTATTAACCAAAAGCATTATTTGAAGAAAGGAATGCAAATGTTCAGTGTGTTAAATGTCAAATAGGCTTTTTATCCAAATAGACAAACTCCTTTGTTTAAATCCCAGCCAACCATGTGTGCACTTGCATGTGTGTGCATCTGTCAGTCTGCGGAACTGGGTGAATAAAAAAAAAAGAAGAGCAAGCAAGAGCGAGAAAGAGACACATAAAGACAGGCAGAGATTGAGACAGAGAGAGACAGAGAGAGAGAGAGAGAGAGAGAGAGAGAGAGAGAGAGAGAGAGAGAGAGAGAGAGAGAGAGAGGGCGCGTGTCGTTGGCCAGACTTGCTGAGGGAAGCCATGGGAGAGGCATTAAGCCGACAGCTGGTGAGCCTGCCTGTGCCGAAGGGGGAGATGAAAAGGCCCTGCTGCCTCCCCCATATCCCATCAGACCCCTGCTGCAGTTCTATATAAAGGGCTTTTGTCCTGTGAGGGAGAGGCCGAATAGAGAAACCACAGAGTTCTTCAAAGTGGCTGCAGCTCTCCCTTTTCCCTCTAGATCATCCCTTTCCTTTATCATTCTCTCAGGAAAAGTCCACCCCCAAACACAATCGCACTCTGCACACAATAGGTTAAAGGCATAGCTGCAAAGGACACCACATTCTAAGACAACCAGTTGCTGTTTTAAAAACGAAAGCAGGTGTAGTGTCGGGGCAGTAGAATGCTCAGTACACACCACATGATACCACTTCTGACAACCCTAGGTAATGTCCTGATCCTGCCGATTCTAAAGATGATCTTATCAGATTTTCCTGTAGTGTGAGGTGTGTTAGGAGTGACTGAATCTGCTCAAAAGAATGTCCAAAGGGCCCCGATCGTGAATCGTTGGGGGGGGGGGACAACAAACACACGTACAAGCTAAAGATTATCACGTTAAACAAAACAATATCCAATCAAAAAGTGAGTCTACAAAAGATGGACTGCATAACAAATGCAATCATGACGCAGCAGAAAGTGAATTGGACTAAATCCAAACCCTTTTGTTTTTTCCATCATGATTTTTTTATCAAAATCATTCCAAACACTATCACAGTTGGTTTTTTGCCTGCCTATTGGCCGCCATGTTTATTTTCAAGTCTCGAAAGATTTCCCATGTTCACAGTCAGTACTTTGGTCGAAAATCTGATATAGGGATTTTCCAGCTGGACCAAAGCTATGGTACAAACTGCTCTTATATATCTGGACATCAACTACAGAGTCAGAGTTAAATATCTTTTATTCTCGTGCTTTTAAATGTACTGTAAATGTCTATTTTGATTCAGTTAATGGACGCGGAACTAAACCAGACGATTTCATCATAGTTACACTTGGAAATACAGAAAACACCCAGCAAACTAGTTAAATTTGAGTCCACTAAAGACAGCAGTGACAGTCCTATTCACATATGGTAGTAACATGGATTTGGTCCAGATCAGATCAGAAATGGTCCTCACTAAAATAAGTGTGAACAGGGTCAAAAAGGCATCAGCGTTTCATTCTGATAGGATCAGTCAAACAACATGCAGAAGTTGTCTGAGACACATTCGGGATTCATTTCAAGCTCTTGGTATAAAGGATAAAGGGCACACTATAAGAGCAGAGACAAAAGCAGCAGCTTTGTTTCATCTTGCATTCATTTTAAGTTTCCTGAGCAAAATAAGCGAATAAATAAAACAAATGCTGGAAATAAACACTGCCCAAGATTGAAGAAATTAATGTGTGACAGCCTTTCTCCAGCGGTAACAATGCACAACATCTATGTATTATCATCCAAATAGCTGAAACACTTTGTAGGTTTCAGTCTTCCTTCAAGTTTAAGAGAATGTAAGTGGTCATGAACAGGTTAAAAAGAAATGTGCATTAGATAAAACAAACCGAAACCAGGGTCGGGAAGTCAGTGCTTTAAATTCCACAGATTTAGGAAGATTTCAGAGCAAACATGGTGCTACAGACATGGTGGCTGAGGCAGATTCACAGATTTTTTTTTTTTTCCATTTGTCCTTTCTAGCTGCATTCAGGGAGAACATGGAACCCCTGAACACTACCGTGGGAATATGGCTTATCATGGGAATAATAGCAGGAGGAAGGAATATTTACTCTGAATGGCACTGGGTCTTCCCAGGCCCTTAACTCATGCTACATGTGATGTGATTCTTTTTGTCATATTTGTGTTATTACAAAGAATCTACACAACAGCCAAACTCTTATCTTTTTGCCTACTTCATTGACTCAAGGCTACTGGCCTGGAAGAGGTGATTCTATTAGATCTGCTGGGAAAGAACAATAGTAAGTTGTGAGAGTAAAGCGTTGGTTAAAGACTCTCTCAGCTGGAGGTCACAGTCTGTTAGTCTAATCAGGGCTGAACTGCAGAGAAAAGGTTAACTAGAAGCTTTCCTATACCACACAGTGAGTTTACAAAGCATCAAGTATGATGCTCTGGAGTGGGGGTGAGTGTCAGAGTGTCCGAGTTTAACCCCACACTCCCCGCTCAGTGACCCCCTCCATCTGTCACTGGCGCAGCACCATGTCAGTCTCATCACCATGGCAACAGGGTCACTAATATGATCATACAGCAGAAATGCGCATCTGTGTGCAGTTGTAAAAGCATGTGTGTGTGTATATGTGTGTAAGGACGTCTCGATCTTAATTCAAATGTCCTTATTTTGTGGTCTGCAATTGTTAACATTATTGTAATAGCAGATGAAGACTGGACTGGACAGGCTATTAATCTGAATAGCAGGTCAGCAGGAAGGCTTGAATAGCACGAGGTACACAGAGGACGGAGAAGACAATGGGTAAAGGACACATCCCAGAAAATTTCACATGGGTGTGTGAGGTAGTCTGGGAAACTAATCAATATCGCTGTGCTGGAATCCGAACAAAATCTGAGTTTGACCGAAGTACATTCCAACAACTCAATTTAACACAACAATCTCAAGTTTTATTCTGTTTTTATTCCATATTAACTGTTCTGTTTAAAAGGCCAGCAATTCGTCTGCCTAAAAAATGTCTACAACTTTGCTACAAAATGTGATTTCCTTACACAATCAACTTTAGCCTTTGATCGAGTTGTTGGACAGCTAGCTGTTGTAGCGAAATGGAAATAAACCTAACCAACTGGAATGGATGAAATCTTTTTCAGTTTTGCTGAAATAATATATCTGTTCGATATATCGAATTATTTAAAATGTAGACTCCCATGTAAAGGGTGTTTCCAGGCAAACCCACAGAATGACAGAAAGTAAAAAAAGAAACACTGAGAATTTCAGACAGACATCTCACAGCAGCTGGACAGAAACTGTAAGAATTCAAAATCAGCAGTGCTTTAAAAGAACAAAAGCACTTTCCATTTCTCCAAGTTCTTCTGTGTGCTATGAGCAGCTCTGATTTTTCATTCAGTGCTTGTTCCAACAGCATCGTATAGCACTACAATCTTTAAAACATCACCACACCATCTATAGCAGTAATCTTATCTGTAGCCCTACCTTACAAAAAAAAAGGAAATTTGAAGCCTAATCGTTTCCAATACCTGGCTCAGTATCAGATAAGATTTCACATATTTTATGATCCAACCAAATAATTTATGACATGAGAGTAAGCTGCACGAGTACACACCTTTAACCCAACTCCTTAATTTAAAGTATCAAATAAAAAACACAGTGTGTGAATTTATACATTAATAACGATGTTTATTTTAGTATATAAATTGTTATTGCTTACAGGTTTTTTGTCTTTATTGAAAGGACAATGGGATAAAATGGGAGAGATAGAGACTAAGGTGCGACTGGAAAGGACCCAAGCCAGAATCGAACCTGATTCAACAACTTGCGCATGTGGGTGCCGGCGCCATGGTGCCACTACACCATGGCGGCGGCCAATACTTACAGTTTTGAATTCAAGGGTTCATTAATTACGTTTTAAAGTGTCGTTTCTTAACAAAAACACATTAAACATTTGGCCTTAAAGAATAAACACAACACAAAATAACCACTGTTGCTGAAAGCTGTACATTTGGTGTAACGAATGAACACGTTCATGTTTAAAAGAGGGCTGCTTTATTTTGTGTAGCGTTTGCCTTGTGTTAGCACAGACTTCACGACTTGCATTCTGAGCTCAGCTTCCGCTACTTCATCAACAAATAAATGTGACGGGACTAAATATTTCACTGCATTTAATTGTTTAGATCCTTTACTGAGTAACCACATGACTTTTGCTGGAATTTTATGGATCAACGGCTTAATAGGTGAGGTTTTTACAGTTTTGTGAATGTTTGTTTGGCTGTTGGTGGTCACAAAGACACTGATTTTACTGTGGTAATTGTATTTGTATTGTATTGTACCATGTTTAGTGTTTTTTTCTAAATGCTGTAGTACAGCAGTTCCAAACGGGGGTCCCCCGACCCAGAAGGGGGTCTCAGCGAGGGGGGGGGGGGGTTTGCGTGAAAATGTTAAGCAGTGAGCATTAACGTAACGATTATATTGCATTAGCTAATTTTATCCATGACCCCCTGGTTGACCAAAAAAAATAGACAAATTTGTAATTCGTCCCCCACAAAAACGACCGGGTCTTACAGATTCGGCTTTAGCAGCTAATAGTCATTTCATTGGCTTACTGGACCATGGTGAGGAAGCTCTCACCAATTCGGGTTGCAGTGCTAGCAATACTGGAAACACAAAATGCAGGAAATACCAAGAGCGATAGTATCATTAAATGTGAAGGGGGGGGGGGCCCTTAAATTAAATATTTTCGTGGGAAAATATTTGAGGGTCTCAAAAAAAAAGATTGGAAAACCACTGCTGTGTCCCACCGGAAGGTTGGTGGAACGTTAACAGGTTTTAATTCATATTCAAGTAAAAATCTCCAGCGTTCATCGTGGACGAAGTTTATCGCAATTCGATATGATATCATGTATCGGTCCAGACCCAGTGTGTTTACCTATTTTTGATGTTTGTTTAAGCAGATGTAAACAAAGCAATAAAATGTGGGCATCGCAAGAGCTACGGGTAATCTAAGCAAAAGTTCTATATCTTCTATATTATAAATTATAGTATAATCTAAACTTTATTTATCTATTTTAGTTTAATCTACTTTATTTATTTATTTTAATTTTCTGAGCAATACAAAAAAACAACCCCATTTTTAGACTGCTCCGCCTTGAATGCCGTGTCTGTACACCTTATCCAGCAAGACAAATTATTAAACGAAATGGGATGGTTAGGTTTATAATATTGTCTGATATTATAATGACAAGATCAAGTTATAAGTGAAAAGGTCAACTCAGGGCAGTATTAAAAGTACACGCTATTAGAGTAGGTCAAATACAGCAGGCCCCAAATATAATCCTGGTTAACCTGAAAATATCGCTGTCTAACATCAATGTACCAAGCAGGAAGATTTACACAGCCCTGAAAAGCTCTAGTGCATGTTCCAAGCAAAAACCTAAACCACAGCCTGGGTGTGACTTATTTACCCATATTCTCAGGTTAGTACACGGTTTCTGTTTCCCAGAATGGATTGTAAAATGTAGCAGCGAATGGAGTTTAGGTTCTGCTACTCGGTGCTGGCTTGTACATGCACACTTGCACCAAAGCAGCACAATGTCTCATGGGACACATTACAGTGACAATGGAGTACACAGCACAGAGTTTAACAGCTGTGAAATGGCGCCAAACAGAGACACACAAGCTTCCACTAACGCACAGCTCCAAAGCTTTCTGTAAGCTTTTCCACAAAAACATCTGCAGTAGACTTTGAGCAGCAGCTCGGTAAGTTGTTGAGGAAAGTCAGGCACCAAATGGCTCACAGTCATATAATAATTTTCCAAACAAATGTGAACCAATTACAAGGTGCCAAGTAGCAGAGAGGGTTGGGCACCTGTCACACAGACACTACGAGCTCCTGGTGGGGGTCTCGTTTTCCCTTCGCCTCTACACAAGGGATTAAATGTGCAGGCCTTCTGCAAGGCCTCAACAGATGTCCGTCTTAAATCTCACAATCAGCACAAAAAGCAAACAAGCCAGTGGCAGTACAACAACTATATTCAGACTGCCGAGCCTGAATGACCACCACAGCCTAATCAATGATCTCCGTGTGTAGATTTTCTACATTGTCGCTGCTGGAACACTATTTACTAAAAACAGCAGCTACATCTAAACAAAGTCATGAAGTCTGTTTACTGAAAATCATTCAAATGAGGCTACACCTAAAACCCTGAACATAAGGAAGCTGTATGACCATGACCTCCATGACCACTGCTGGATCATCTCCGATTCAGCTCTTTCCACTGTGTTGCATATCTGGGTACATTTTTAGAGCAACTAAAACTGTATAGCTGTTTGGTGGTACATGTTCGTTATCTAAAGCCTAACACTGAAAAAAACTATCCACGGTTCATAATATATTAAATATTTCCTGTCCTGCACCAGAGCTTATTTTTTTTTTAATCTATCTAATTTATTTGCTTTTGCCAAATAGATGATCCAAGTCTTTAAGAGAACCTCGGAACAAACTAGACAAAAATCAGCTTATCTCGATGCTCTTTAATTAGTAGAATTTTAATGAATTTTAAAAGATACCCAAGAAATCAACCAAGGGTTATATGGGTGCGTTCACATTACACTTATGCAAGAGATAAGGTCAATAAAATCCATAACCAATTACTGAAAAAGTAATACAGAAACCAACAAGCTTCCTGAATAACAATAAAGCTAGGAGTCTTCAGCGTTTAAATATCAAATATATGCACATCAGGCAAAAGATTAACGTTGCGTTACGTATAATTTACGTTGAACGACACTGGCTTCTTTTTCCTTCTACACTTCTGGCTTCTATGCCTTTAATCAACAGCCATCATAGACACTGTGTAAAGCGTAAACAACTGCACCCTTTAATTTCACTCGAGAATAGATTCAGTAGAATGAGTTAGGGTATTTTGGAGATTTAGACTAGAAGACATACGAGTTCACATAATTTGACGTAATTATTATTTGGAAATGACATGCTTCTTTCCTCAGCATTAGGAAAAGATTATACTGTTTGAAATAATAAGAAAAGTAATTAAAATCTAAAAAGCTTTAAAAGTAAAAACCAAACAAACCAAGCATTAGATATATACCATTCCATTAACCCAAAACAATCTGATAGCTATGAAGATTGGACACCACACACAGATTCTATGGACACTTTATCGAGTAGAAAAGACAAACGTTTGTTTAGTGTGTACAAACCGGAGTAAACATCATCACGTCACACAGAAACCTCCCAGCGGTGACGGCACCATAGTCCTGGACACCAGATTATCTTTCTGATCTTTAATCTTTCGCTGGATCAAATCCAACCCTGTCTAAAAATATTTGAACTACATTTCTGGCATTTGGCAGACGCGCTTACCCAGAGATACTTACATTTAACTTATTTATACAGCCCTGCTTTAATTAGGGGTTAAGGGCCTTGCTCAGGGGCCCATTAGTGGAGGCTTGGTGGTGCTGGAATCAAACCCACAATCTAGTAAAACTAGTAGTGCTAACAATCCAACACCTTAACCTTACAGAAAATGCTTTGACACACTGGAAGATGGCCTAGCCCACTTATTTTAATGATATATTTTTAACCAGTCATACTATACGTTAATCTTATAGTGACATTTCACAGTACTGACAAACACACTAATATCTATCTATCTATCTATCTATCTATCTATCTATCTATCTATCTATCTATCTATCTATCTATCTGTGTGTGAGAGTGACATGGCACAGTCAGTTGCTATTTATACAGAAACACGTCTGAATAGAAAATAGTGAAATATACTATATATATATATATATATATATATATATATGTGTGTGTGTGTGTGGGTGTGTGTGTGTGTGTATAGTATATATATTTAACAATCTATCTACCTATCTATATATATACACACACATTATATAGATAGATAGATAGATAGATAGATAGATAGATATCTGTATAGGCATGTAACTTTTTCCACAAGGTCAAGTCGTTGAAATAAAACCCATCTGCTGCAGGACATATGAAATAAAATAAAATGAAATAAAAGCAAATTCCAGCCAGTTACACACACACACAGGAACGGAAATGTGCAAATTGCAAAGTTTACAGAACAACGCCCGCCTCAAAGAAGAGCTCAGGCGAGTTTGCTTTCAGTATTGCGTGGCGTGTGTGAGTCTTAAAGTCATAACACTAAAAATTCATACATATCCAAGCTCATAAACACAACCCTACTGTGCGCTGGACAAAATGGATACCATGACAACGGCGTGACTGGTGTTCGGCAGTTCCGAGCTGAGTTTTAATTCACCAGATAAACCTATTAGAAGCTTTTTTTAAGATAACTTTTATATACTTAGAATAAAACCATGTGAACCCTTTCCCCTCTTTATATAGGCAACTTTATAACACACTCCTCATTAAAACCCTGCGGTTTTCTCCCCCCAACAGCCGCCGCAGTTCAACTGTAGCTTTGCAAAGTGATGCTGCTAACTCAAGAGTACTATCATGTAAATTAGCACTGGCCGGTGCTTCTCGTTCATTTAAAAGGTACAAACTACTTTTTAAAGTAATCTGGAGTTCGGATAGACATTTAAAAGTTAACTTTACTCATGTGTCGACTTTATAATAAGCGCGAAAAAACACTTTTTATTCCAACCGAAATGTGCTTTAAATGCTGAAACGCACTCTCTAAAGTTCTGTCACTATTTATATTTCCTATTAAAATACATCCAAACGTTCATTACCTGGAGTACAATCCGTGCCCTCGAGTGAAAATATCCTAAAAGAACATTTAGAGAAGAATTAGTAGTTTAAAAAATGTCAATTCAGAGAGCTGGTTCTGTTTGACAGGGAGAGCTCGAACTCCTCAGGCCCTTGCTTTACTTCCTGAGTGCCGAACTCTGCACCCAAGCTTGGCGGTGGGAGATAGCTGGCATCTCTGATTGGTTACACCCGCTGGTGACGTAATATACTATGTATAACATGATTGGATAATCCACAATGACTCCAGCCCTCACAGCGAGCTCGCCGCACAAAGAAGTCGCGTGCGTTGGAAGTGATCCAGTAAATAAAGGATGGATCCCGATGTAGGTGCCCTACACAGAGGTTAAGTAATAGTTCTAACATCCTAACTAGTGGCATAGGAAATAAACACGTGGCCAATTGGGAGTGCGCCAAAGTCATTTAAAAACCCACATGGCTGAATTGAATTAGTTCAGAAAGACAAAGAGGAGCTGAGGGGCAGTGCGTTTTAATGTATGGAACGAACGGCCATTTTTAATACATTTAAGTTAATATTATTTAAAAAAAAGTTTCAAATTGCAATAAAAACCTCCGTATGTTCATTTGCCTCCAGTTTATTTTAAACAAAACTTTCCCAATACATTTACTGGACTAGTAAGATATATAAATGGGTTAATCATACACATAAATTATTGTAAAAGACATTAAAAAACTTTTAATTAAAGATTATTGGTTTTACATTTATGGCACATGCCCTTATCCAGAGTGATTTACATGTATCTCAACTGAGCAATTAAGGGTTAAGGGCCTTGCTCAGGGGCCCAGCAGTGGCAACTTGGATGTGCTGGGAATTGAACCATGATCTTCTAGATATCAGTCCAACACCTTAACCACTGCACTACCACTTCCCCCAGGCCTTCATTCCAAGGTCAGTTCTCATACTAGTAACATGTTTGTGAGGAAGTTGTGGGTCTTATTTTGGTAAGAATATATCTTTACCAATGCCAGTGTTGGTAGGATTTAAAATATTTATGTCACCTACAAATTAGATTAGATTTGATTTAACTTTATTGTCCTTGCACATCGTTACAAGGCAACGGAACGCAGTAAGTGTCTAACCAGAAGTGCAAAGGAGCAGCGCAGAATAAACATATGTACAGTTATATAAATAGTGGATATACCAAAAAAAAGCTATATATGAAAAAGCTATATGTGAAATTAAGAGATGGGTAGTGTGCTGAGAATATAATGAAGTGAAAGGACAGAATAAGTGTAAATGTACAGATGATATATTTGAATATACAGGATATGAATAAATATACAGTAATCTCTATAAATGTACAGAGTGAGCAAAAATGTAGGAACGATCTATTAATTATTATACAGTCTAAGAATTAGTATAAACATATTAATTTATTTACAGCTGGATGAATATGCAGAGAGTAAATGGTTGCTTAATGGTGCTAAGTTGTTGATTGGAAGACCAGGCAGCCCTGGTTCAATGGGTTTAAGCCCCACAGCTGCCAGTTTGCCACTGTTGGGTCCAAAACCCTTTCTGCGCTGTTTCATAGCTGACCCTGTACTCTGACCCCAACTTAATAAGCTGGGATATGCAGAGGAACAATTCACTGTGCTGTAGGGTCTATGTGACAAATAAAGACATTTACATTTTACACATATACCTATATGAATATACAGATATTATTCTACAGTCTATATGCAGACTATACAGATGAATTTACAGAGGATGGATACAGAGATAATTTACAGTACTGACGGTTTACCAGTGTGGAATGAATGATTATCATAAGTGAAGACTAACCTTTTATAAAACCTGCATATGTGACCGTTTAATAGATAGGATGAAGGAAGCAGCTAATAAAGCCCTGGACATTACTTTGTTTTCCAATAATGTTTGCGTTGTCAAGTCTTTCTATGTCGTCATCAGAGGAGGTAACTGAATATATAATTGTTTTGCCATCAAGGCATAATCAATTCAATTTATTTTATTTTTATTTGTATAGACATTGTCTCAAATGTACACAGATACAAATAAAAAAAATTGTAAGTTTGCCCCTAATGAGCAAGCGGGTGGCGACTGTGGCATAGAAAACCTTCCTGAAATAAAATAAGGAAGAAACCAGTCTCAAGAGGGAACCCAAGCAATACAACTGAGCCCAATTGCTCATTAGTTTGAAAGAGATACATGTAAGTCGCTCTGGATAAAATGCCATAAATGTAAATATATACCCCTCCTCATCTGGGTGACATTGAATGTCTGTTTATTCCAGCTAAAAGATGTTGAGGTGTGAAGTGTTGGTGATCAAATGCGATGTAAACTGTAGCCTCGGGTCAGTGAAGCAGAGTGAGTTTCAATCCATCCTCGAAGCTCCTGTGTGGCTCTGTACTCAAAAGCATGATCTGGCATATTCGGGGGATACTGTTTCAGATCTAAACAGAAGTAGAACATTTGCTAGACAATATGTAATCTTCCATCTTTTACTGCATGAACGCACAGTGAGAGAGAAAAACAGCGATTCTGCCTTTGACAGTATGCTGAAAGTGTAAGTGGAGGCAGTTTGGTAGACTGAGAAATACTTTGAATGAGAAACCACAGGGAGGCTGTATTTTCTTGAGGCTCATACACCTGCACATTGTGACCCTGTTCTGACAGAATGTAACCCAGATCATACTAAAGACTCACATACTAGCATAAAAAATGTAGTACTGCTACACTAAACTTTTTGTATTGTGCATACTTCTGTCTGTAAAAATTTACAACATGTAATATTTAAGCAAGGACTTCTTATTTTAGGCAATTACTGTATGTGCTTGCTAAATTATCATTACAAAGCTACTTATATGTATTGTATTGTGCTGCTTTTTGTATTGTATTTAAAATAGTAATTTGTTATAGGAGGGGCCTTTCTGACGGGAGTTTGCATGTTCTCCCTGTGCTTGCGTGGGTTTACTCTGGGTTCTCTGGTTTCTGCCCACAGTCCAAAAATATGTATGTTAGGGTGATTTGTGATTCTAAATTGCCCATAGGAGTGAGTGTGGCTCTGTAATAGACTGACGACCTGTACAGGGTGTACCCCTCCTGTCTTTCGCCCTTTCAGAGACTGGGGATGGGCTCCAGCACATCCCATTGACCCCAAATTAGGGAATAAGCAGGTATAGAAGATGAATAAATATATGAATTTGTTATAGGTGTCTTTTTTTTATAAACCCGACAATAAAAAACATGCAGAAAGCAAGTGTCAAGTAAATACAAACTGAGAAAGTGGGATGTTGTGCAGCGTCTGTAAAAATAAATGTTAAAAATAACAAATAAGCATCTTAAAAAATTCAAAGGTATCAATAAATCAGCAGCTAAAATAAAAACAGCTACACAAGTATCTGAGTTACAGATTTCAATGCAACTACATGAACGTGAACCTTTTGTGCACAGCGGAACGCCTGTGTGATAAGGAAGCTTTTAGGCAGCAACTGGTTTGACCTTTGCACTAATCCTCTGTGCCAATACATAATTAAAATTAAAAAAAAGAAATAAATAATAAATTCAAGTACAAAGAGAATAAAGACATCAAAGTTCCCATTAATACTAATATCTCCTTTGATTATACATTCTAGTTATATACATTATATAAAAATAAGGTGTCTCGGAGCAGCGACTCAAACTGAATGTCTCCATCTAATGTTCAAACACAGGTACTGCATGCGACAGTGTGATCCTGTTTGATAAGCAGTATATCTAAGTTATATACAAATAAATACCCAATTAATTTACATCCATAATAATAAATTTTGCATCAAGCAGCAGATTCGCCGTCTCTACAGCAGCATTCAGGGCATTAAGCTTGGCAGTGAACGAGTCCAACAATCTGGGTTGAAGATCAGATTTGATTTGTACTGGCAGGAAGGTGTGCTGCGCTGTCTTCTGAGGAATATTAAGAAAGATCTTCTCCAGATCTGCTCTTTCCTTTACCAGACCACAGCTGCATGAATGCGAAGTTGTGGTTCGTGAGCAGGCGTCATCTTCTCTAACCCAGCAATGAGCATAAGTTAAGTCCATGAGGTAGTGCTGGTCATCGTGGTCTAAAGAAAGAGCCACGGACTGCAGAGAGGAGCAGAACGCCTCGGTAGCAAGAAGAAACTCTGCAGGTGAGCACTGCAGAGCTGAGGCTGTTTCTCTGGCTTTAGATTCACTCTGTGGGAAGTAGAACAGATCACATACCATATATACACATGTAACTGCATAAAGAAGATTTAAAAAAATGCTTTCGGTGGGTCAGAAGAAATTTAGTCAGGGCTTACAAACCTCCTTAATACAAACTCCTTAATAGTGCTCACCGTGTATTTTATGTAAGCACACAGAACTGTCTCCGTACAGCCTCCTCCAATTAATGCATAAGGCTCCTTAAGGGTCAGCCGCAGCACATGCTCTGCTCGCTGACACGTCACCTTCAAAACAATGCAATGTGCAATGAATGAATTGAAACAGCAACATTTACAGCAGCTTTGCAAAAAGATATGAATAAATCAGCTATGTTTAGAGGCTGGATTTAAAAACCTTTGTAATTCTTTTCTGTCCAGTTTATCGCTTCCAGTTTCAGATGAGTATAAAAGAAAGTCTAAAATAAGGAATGTTCTTTGTTTTACCGGGGGTTTGGAAAGTCCTCAGGCTTTTTTTAAGTAACCCTTAATGCATTTTTATAAAAACTCTGAAATCTTAATCTCTTTCCATTATGAGGGATGATCAAAAAAATCCATTCATTTTAAAAAACTGATATAATGACAGAATAAAGGAACAATTTAGTCTGAAACTGTCTATATTTATCGTAAACAATACGATACGTGAGCACCGATTAACCTTGAGCTCCTCTAACATGGTTTCGTTCCTGTGACAGAGCACCATGGTGTTAATGCCGGTCTCTCCAGATGGAAGGAGCTGGAGAAGCTCTTTAGATCCAATGCGGTGCAGATGGAGAGCTCTGATCTGTCCATATGCCTTGGCTGGGACTGGAGAGCAAAAAGATGCCATAATCAGAGCGCCTGGAACACACATGAAAAAAAACACAATAAATTGCTTGTAAATAGAGTGAAGCTCTGCTGTTCGCTTCAGAATGAACATTGCTCCCAATATACCAGATCTTCTGTAAAAAAAATAGGCTGTTGCAACATTTTTTTAAAATTTGATAATTAACACATTTAACCACATTGTACTTTTTTTTTTTTTTTACAATTTACACAGGAAAAAACTACTGCCCTGTGTTCTCAGGGCAGTAAATGTTTTATTTCTAACATCTGAAGAATACACTTTATAGTTCATATTTAATTAACTGAACCCTTATTTGAATAACGTAATTAAGATAAAAGAGAACGTATCTATTGTTTAGTGTAGAACATTATTCACAAGTAATATGGGAAGTGGTGGCTCACGGTTAAGGTGTTGGACCACCGACCTAAAAATTGTGGGTTCCGATTCCCAGCTTCACCAAGCCATGACTGTTGGGCCCCCTGAGCAAGGCCCTAAACCCCCAATTGCTCAGTTGTATAAATGAGATAAATGTAAGTCGCCCAACTCTAAATGTAAAATTTTGCAGTTTGTTGTGTGGGGAAGTGAAAGCGCAGTAATTAAGGTGTTGGACTGCTAATCGGAAGATCAGGGTTTGATTCCCAGTCTCACCAAGTTGCCACTATTGGGCCCTTGAGCATGGCCCTTAATCCTAAATTGCTTAGTTGTATAAATGAGATAAAATTAAGTCTTCTAAATGCTGTAAATGTTTTTTTGTAAAAAAGGCTTCACGTCTTACTATTGATTTAGGGTTCAAATACAATAAATCATTTCCAACGACTATAATTTATAATTGCGTATATATTATTACCAAGACATGCCTTAAGAATTTTATTTCCTCATTTTGTGTCAAACACCATAAAAAAAAGACAAAATACTGCCTTAACCTGTCATTTGTGCAATAGGCTGCATTAGGGCAAGTCCGAGCCGCTCGATGACCACCAGTCCACGCTCCTTTAAGTACTGCTGCAGCACCGGGTGAATCACCTTCTGACATACAAACACTTTCACATCGTCCTGAACCGCTCGCTCACCAAGCTTCAACAGCTGATCCAAGACAACCGTCTCCGGATTTATTCCCACTTGGATTTCTAAAGCTGCTTCTCCAAAATTTGAGCAGTCACCAGACAAAGACAAACTAAACAACACAATTTTATAGGGACCCGGGCTAAAATTCTTTAGATTGACAGAGTGCAGACTGGGCAGTTCCACTAATAATCCTGAGAAAACTGCAGAATCGTTCACTGGCTGTCCTTCTACAGTCACATTCAGTGTTCTTCCAAAGACGTTCGATGGAGCAGATGGAACAGACTGAAGGAACGCCTGCAAGATCAGAGAGGTGAGATGTTGTGATTCCTCAGGGTTGAGCATGCAGGCTGGTTTGCTTGTGACTGCAGTATGAGCTAAAGAGAGGAGTGATCGAATACTGCTAAAGTCCACCAGAACCTTACAGCCACAGTCGTCTGCTTGGAGATATCTATTGCATTCTTCTACCAAATATTTATACACTCGACTCGCCACTGCAGACCCGAGTCCCAACCTCTTTCTATTTTCAATGAGGTTAAGGCAAAAGACTCCTGCCGAGAGAAATAAAATAGGGGAAAAGATTGCGTTAAACATGTTATACATAGCAGTCATATGCATATTTATGTTTACGGCATTTAGCAGACACTCTTGTCTCATTTATACAACTAAGCAATTGGGGATTTAAGGAACTCAGGGGGCAAGTAATGGTAACTTGACAGTGCTTGGAACCAATCCAACAATCTTCTGGTTGGGACCTTAACCACTGAGCTATCACTTCACTTCAAATACTAATGGTGTAATTTATTTTTTGGTTTATTTCACAAAATTCCAACATATAAATAAAGAGGTTTAAAGGAGTTTAAATTATACCGTTGAATAAATAAATAAATGTGCTAGAAGATAGTGAGATAAACATTGTATCAGAGATAATCACGAGGAGTGCCAAAATAAATAGCAGGCACCCTCCAAAATTCTATTACATTTCTCTCTCTATACAGCCGAGCAATTAGGGGGTTAAGGGTCTTGCTCAGGGGCCCAGCAGTGGCAACTTGTTGGTGCTGAAAATAGAACCCTGATCCTTCAGATAGTAATCACTGAGCTACCACTTTCCCTAGTCATATAATAATAAGAATATATCTTTTAAACCAATGTTGGTAGGATTTTAAACATAATTGTGTCACCTACAAATTACATTTAACTTCATTGCCCCTTTTTAACCACTGGGCCACCACTTTCCTTACATTTTGAGTTAGTACCTACGATAGTTAGTAGCTTTGCCATGAAAAATAAAGCTTTTATGTAGTAGGGTTATGTAAAGTAGAAATGAAATTCAGAACTAGTGCAGCCGCCATGTTGTTCCTGTCACGTGACCTACGTCTTCTTAGCAGCGCGAATTTAAAGCTGGATAAATGTTCACTCGGATATATATATATATATATATATATATATATATATATATATATATATATATATATATATATATATATATATGTATGTATGTATGTATGTATTTTTCTTACGTAAAATACTTTATTTACGATCTTTATTTATTTATTTAAAATCTTAATTTTAGTCGTTTTATAAAAATAAAAATAGGTCAAAACAAAGCAATATAATGTACATTAATTGATAACAGACATGCACGTGTATGTATTATGGTTGTTTTTTTAATAACTGTGTGTATTACATTCTTTTTGAGTTGATTTAACCGCGTTTATATATTCATTGTGTAAAAATAAACAAAATTATTTTTACAAAATATCATATTACCCCCAACGCTCTATGTACTATATGGAGATGTCAGTAGGGACGCAGTGTAAAGCTGATCCCTGTCCAGAGCGCCGACAGTATTAGCGGGTTAATTACCAGTGGTTTCTCCATTAATACAGCACTACACTGGGTGTTTATAAAAAAAAAAAGGGCAGGTGTATTTAAACTGTCTACCTGTAAATAACCCGCAGTCACTGAATCTGGCACTGTGATCCGACGCGGCTGCGGCGATCAGTTTCAACAGCGGTTCTGAGAGACTGACCGCTTTCAGCAGTACAGCCGAAGTGGATGTGATCTGAATCTGTCCTCCGACATTGTTGTGAATTTGTTTCAATCTGCCATGTGGACCATAACAGGAAGAGAGTATGTGCCGCATTACTGTTAATTTATGGCAGATCTCATCATTGTTTAGCGGATCATCCGTGCACACAGAGGACTTCTTCTTACAAACACGAGACATTGATGAACAACAGGTTTACGGGACAGTCAGCCTGTGTTGACGGTTCTTCCTCTTCTTTAGCTTGTTAATGCGGCTGAAAAAACAACTTTCTCTGCTTTACCGCCACCTACTGGTCTGGAGGTAGGACCAGATCAGCTCCTGGGTTTTTTTTATTGTGACAGAAGACTATCAGCTAGAATTAAGGGGAAGGTGTACAAGACAGTGGTGAGACCAGCTATGATGTGTGGTTTAGAGACAGTGGCGCTGAGGAAGAGACAGGTCGAAGAGCTGGAAGTAGCAGAGCTGAAGATGTTGAGGTTTTCTTTGGGAGTGACAAGATTGAACAGGATTAGGAACAAATTCATCAGGAGGACGGCTCATGTTAGATGTTTTGGGGAGAAAGTCAGGAAAGCCAGATTGAGGTGGTTTGGACATGTACAGAGGAGGGATAGTTAATTTATTGGTAGGCGGATGTTAGAAATGAAGCTACCAGAAAGAAGGCAAAGAGGAGGTATATGGATGCGATAAACGAGGACATGGAGTTAGTGGGTGTGAGTGAAGAGGATACAGAGAATAGGGTTAAGTGGAGACAGATGATTCGCTGTGGCTGCAGCAGAATCCTTTCCCTGGGGGAATTGGTAGCTCGATGGTTGAGGTGTTGGACTGCTTAACAGAAAATTGTGTGGTCGATTCCCAGTACCACCAAATTACAACTGTTGGGCCCCTAACCAAGTTGCTCTGGATAAGAGGGTCTGCTAAATGGCAGTATTGTAAATGTCCTCTGCCAGTGCTGCAGTGGACACAGACTCACCAAAACTATTGACATATTAAAGCATGGAAAAAATGTAGCCTCGTCTGACAAATCTTAAGACACACATGGATTTTAGATTTACACCGATTTCTACTAACAGAATGACTTCCTGTATGCACCCTGTCTTGAGTCCAGCCTGTGGACTTGAGTCCAGTGATTGTGAAAGTTTTCTTGGCATATTTTTAGGCTTGTCAATATAGATTGTTGCATTTACATAATTTAGCAGAAACTTTTAACCAAAGCGCTAAAGTGATTTTGCCACAGATATTGGATGATGAAATATTGATGATGTGTTTCTCTTTATGATGACAGTTTCACAGTAATCTAATAGCTACTTCAAGCACAATATTTACATTTACTACATTAAGCAGATAGCGATATACAAGTAGGGGTTTAGGGCCTTGCTCAGTGGTGGTGCTGGGACTTGTAATTCAAGTTCAAGTTCAAGGAGCTTTATTGTCATTTCAACCATATATAGTAGATGCAGTAGACAGTGAGATGAAATAAGGTTTCTCCAGGACCCCCTGGTGCTTCACAAAACAAACAAAGAGCCATTAAACAGCAGTCCAACACCTCAACCACTGCACTACCACTTCCCCAATAAAGCCTCATGTCACAGAGCAAACAACATCTTTCTAAATTGGCTCCATGATGTAGTTGGACACTGTTTTATCTTATTACTGGATTAAGAGGAAGACAACCTATGGAATGGGATTAAAAAGTCAGTGTATACTGCCTCGATAAGGATGCAATTATTTTAATTATTGGAAAACAAATCTTAAGAATATAAAGACACAATAAATATTTAATGTATTAGAATGAAATATTTACACAAACTGTCTGTGTGCAGCAGGACCGTTCGTGCCAATGGAATGCGACCTTGAGGTGTCTCGTCCACCAGATGTCACCACTGATCCCAAAACATTTTGTGTCCTACTCACTTAATATTTGATCACATAATTAATATTCAAACACACCCAAATATTTGGTGTGTCCATGTCACGGTGCACCAAATGGTCAATTTTTTTGTCCAAACGTGTCTTTTCCGGCAACATTTAAGACATTAACATAAACATCTAATATCTAAATCAGTATTGTACTGCTTAGCTAATTTTCTTAAAATGTTATATTACACTTTTAACAATACTAGCAAGGTCTGACGTAGGTTCTATTTAAATCTTATAACTGTAGGTCACCATTAGAGGGATCATTTTTCTAGGTCTGAAGGCTTTACCTTGCTTTTATCAGTACAGCTGCATAACTTGGCATCTATTATGTGTGAAGCTGTTAACAATAACCTGTAACATAATAAACACGCTCCACCTAGATCGTTTGCGTCTTCCTGTCAGAATAGTATATCTGATACATACGACAATACGGTGCTTTCAAATTTTAATTAAAGCTAAACTAGAAATGGCCAGTCAACATGAATAAATAACATTATAAAGCAGTGCTGTTGATCATTGTACTGTAAGACTAAACACTCAGACATTGAGCGCATGTTAGTTATGCACGCACGCATCTTTCCGGTATATACTGTCGTTATTTGAGAACCGGATAAACCAGTCCTACCGTTCCACATACCACAGCTTCTTTAAAACTTAGAACCTGGCAACAATATCCGTAAAGTAAAAAAAACAAAAAACATCCAACATTAAAAAAAAACCTAGTTATACTAGTATGTAGTTTTAAATAACTTTAACTAACCAACCAAAAAGACTTCCGCTAAAATAAACCGGTTAGGAAACAAGAACCCCTTATTTATATTTACGGAAATTTGGTAGACACCCTCATCCAGGGCGAATTATATTTATCTCTTTTATACTGGTAAGTAATTAGGGGTTAAGGGCCTTGCTCAGGGGCCCAGTGGTGCAGATTGGTGGTGCTGGTAATCGATCCCTGATCTTAGAATTAGCAGTCAGACACCTTAACCACTGCACTACCACTTTCCCTAAAATAATCAGGCAGTGGCGGCTCAAATGGTTAACATGCTGAGTTGTTGATCTGAAGACCTGGGTTCAAGCCCCACCACTGCCAGCCAGCCACCGTTGGGTCCTTAAGCGAGACCCTTAACCCGGCGCTGTATCATAGTCGACCCTGGGCTTTGACCCCAACTTACTAAGATGGAATATGCAAAGAAACAAATTTTACTCTGCTGTAAAAAGTATATGTGACCAATAAATGCATTTACATAAAATTATTTCTCGCTAATCGTTTTAACTCACAAAAAACAGTGTTCCCTACACTTAATATATATCTATAAAAATTAAAGAAATGACCAAATAATTCTAATAGTTGTACTGGATTTTCTAAACATCTTCACTCGAATAGAGAAAGAAAGAAAGAATGATTAAGTCATCCAGTTCCAAATTGCTTTTATTTCATTAGTAACAATCAGCACTGACTGCACTAAGACACCTGAGAACTGTGCAGGTCCCTGGATTAAACTAATACCAGACGTAGTATTTCATTCTTCAAAAAAATCCCAAAGACAAACAACTTAAAAGTTTTGAAAGTTGTAGAAAAGTCTATTAGTAAAAATCTTAGAACAATAAAAAAAAAAAAAAAAAACCAAAGCAGATATGATATATCGGCCATAACTTAAGGCGCAGTCTTTTAAAGGGTGTTACAAACGGTTTTTTCTACAAACTCATTCAGATTCTATACAAAACGTATTTCTGCTCTGCAGACTTTACGGAACTCTGCAACAAGTCTAAGGCACTTTTCTGTCCCATAAACGACTTTCCACTGATCGTAAGGCATTGTGAAGTATTAGCAGTCATTTGGAGCCGTCAAGTGCCATAAACAGAGACAGTAATCTTATTTTGGCACAATATCCAGATCTGCATCAGTGCATAAGGCTGAAATGCTGCTAATATTTCATCTACTTCCTGCTGCTAAGTGGTTGGAACTGTACACAGGTTTCCAGTGAAGCCTGGTTTGATTCTGCCTCTCCAGTGCCAGCTGTGATATTCTGTTAACATAAAGTGCACTGCTTCGCCATACATCATTTAAACCCTGAAGTCTTTGGTGAGCTTTGATCAGTATCAGGTACCAGTGAAAGGTGACATTAAAAAAAAAAAACAGTCAGCAGGCAGTCTGGAGGTTCTTTTTGCAAAGATTGGGTTTCTGGCTGTACAGGATTAGATGATAGGCTTCAGGCAGAAAGTTAGAGCGTTAATTGTTTGTTAGCATACATAGACATCTAAATGCACTCAGTGATTTGGAATTTTTTATTTTATTTTATACCGTTTATATTTGTACTGTATCTCTCTTTTTATGTAAAGCACTTTAAAAAGCGCTTTATAAAAATAAAATTAGTATTATAATGTTTTTTTAACATAGGGACTGAAATCATTCTGACGACCGTCTTAGCTGTCATTTGTAGCTAACGTTTTTCCTGTTGCTACACAAACACTTTGTGTAGAAAACGGGACATATCCACAAGAAAGGATTTCCGGCTGGAACTCTGTGGTCTTAGAGAAAATGAATGAATGATTCTTTCTTGTGAACTTGTGAAGGTCTGTGATGTTCGGCTTGGAATGCATTTAATATAAATGAAGCATCATAAACAATTGGAAAATTCATAAATTTAAACTTAAATTCGAAATACAAATTCTGATTATCGTACTCAAATACTGCAGCACCCAGCAAGAGTAACATCGATAACGATGTGAAAATGCGTAAAAACAAGTCGTATGAATGATTGCATTCTTGATTGCATCTTTCATGGCGTAAATAACAGCGCCAATCCTGTGAGTATAGGATATCTGTTAGGCTTACTTCATTTTTTTACCGACTGTGTGCTTAAAAATCACTTGCAGTTTGTGGTCCCTATTATGGTGTCACTTGTTCTGTGAAATCTGGTGATTATTCGGGCATGTCAAACGGTCACTAGGTTCAGTCATGCTCATCAAAACAAGTGCACTGTTTTGGCCCCAAGCAACCTACAGCCTATGTCATAATGAGCCGTGAAATTGTCTGTGTCGGTGTTGTGTTCTGCTTGGACATGTTTGCAATACTGACATTCTACAATTAAGCCTTGTTACTGGAGAATGTGATTAAGTTTTTTGGATTGGAAAGCTTACAATCCTGCTGCCTTTGCATTCTACATAACCGAGGATTTTGTGTGGAGAGATTTTGGTCATCTTGGTTTAAACTGAAGCTGTAACATGTTTTAGAGAATTGAATGATTTCTAACACTAAATCCTCAATCAAGAAATCTGATGTAATGGTCCTGTTCTGTAACACATGCAGTAGTTTTAAAGGATTTAACAACTGCAACCTGTTCAACAGCTAAACACAAGACACAAGGAGAATTATTGCTAGTGTCTCCATTATTCACAGTACCAGGGCAAATGAAGCAGCATGGCTGAAAGGCTCCTCCATGGGCAGGTGTTTATATTAAAAGAAGGACAGTTTTTTCACTTTAACCTAACGATGTGCTGGTTCAGGAGCGGAATACGTGCACAGCCCGGACCACATACTGTCTGCATATGGGGCATTCGCTCATGCGTTTGCCGCATTTAGTGCAAGTAACCATGTGTCCACATTCCAGCAGAACGCAGTCGATCGGAGAGTCCATGCAGATCTTACACATGTTTTCTTCCAGGGTGGCTGCTGCTGAGGAATCTGTATATAAAATAGGAAATGATTAAAAACAAATAGAACCTGGGCACTGCACAGATAATCATATGATTAACAGTTAATGATCCAGATGACCAGTGTAGTCGTGTTGGTAAGATTTATAGCAAAAAAGTAATTCTCTTTGTCACTATGTACAGTACAGGTATCTTACACATGACCTCGTGTTTAATTGGAATTATTAGCAGTGCCCTACTATAGACTATGAATTTTACTCTTTTAGCACAATCACTTATTCGCCACAGGTGTGTGTCTAAATCTCACCTAGGTTCTGCAGATCCTTTTGTTCATGATAGAGGCGTGTAACTCGCTCCATAAGTTCCCATTTCTCACAACAGCCCTTGTAGTTAACGAAGTTCCTGGCCAAGATTTCTTTTAATTGACGCACACTCAGAGCCTCGATATCCTCCACTGATGAAATGTCTGAGAGAGATGCCCGCCGGCCTGAGGGCAACGCCTCATCAGAGTCGGATGACTATGCATGACAAAGAAAAGACAACAGGATGTGTGTGAAACCAGAAATAAGTAGTGATACAAATAAGGGTGGGCTTGTATATAGGAACAAACAAGTAGGTCCTAAATTTAGAATTCGATTTTAAGACTTTTACTTATAATCATATGATGACTATTATAATTTAGCTAAAGCTACAGACAGTAAGTTTTGCCTCTTGATCGCCATCTCTGTTTGAAACCTGCAGCTGCATTTGTTTGCTGAATTTTCCTTTTTTTTTACATGGGTTGCGTCTGGCAACATAAATCGAATGTTTTGTGGTGTATGTGTGGACCGTTGATGATACTGCACTTTGGAATTACAGATGATAAGTGTTAAAAGTAGGACTAAAATGATAAATTTCACTAGAAAATGTCATCTTAACAAGTAATTAACTGCCACATTTGTTCTGACCATCTAAAAATAAAAAAAAAAGCATTACAATGAATTGTTCTACCAACGGTGAATAAATCTAACAATTGACCATTTGCTAATATTACAATATTGCTAATATAACATCAGAATTGCAGGCTATATAGCTGAGACGCCTTTTTTATGCTTATGGACGTGACATAATGACGCAAAGACAACTCTCTTATTTCCAGCAGAAACCTACCAGTACCATTAAACACTGGCTGGTAATGTACTTGCTCAATTATTTATTTCGGATCATTTTTAACCAAAAAAGTTACGGACTGCAGCTTTAACCAGCTTTCTGTCTCTTCTATATGACACATAACTGGTGACATTTTCACATTCTTTTATGTGCATAGAAAATCTTGACTATTTTATTTTGGATTTATTCTTTTGGCTGTGCTAAATACAATTGTTATGGCAGTATAAGTAATCACTGACTCAGGCTTTTAAAAGCTGCACTGTGAGTAATTTCAAGCCTGAGTCTGTTTGTCTACAATGTGTTAAGAAGCAAGGCGGTATACAGGAAATCACAATTTTATACCACAGGGATGTTAACACGAAGTCGTTTGCTAGAAAAAGTCCCCACTGTGTACGAACATGGATTTTATTTGGTGATTGCAAGATATAATTCAAGGCAAAATTCTTCCCCACAAAAATGTGTCTTATGTCTTGTTAATCTGTTGAGCAGTGAATGGCACCAGATAAGAAAGCCCACATACCTACGCCACCTTGCTGCAAATACCTAAAGCAACTTAAAACTAATAACAGAAATAAAAGAAAGGAAAGCCAGAAAGTCCAGCCATGTGCCATCATGCATACCAGAACACATAAAATTCTTTCCTTAATAAACAGCAGAACCGGATTCGAGCATGTAACGGCTAAAATCTGATATTCGTGTTCCTAAAATGACCTTGGAATATTTACTAGTTCTCTGATTACATTTTGTTAAGATTGTGGTTTACTAAAATGATATTGCATTAGTTGCAAGAACATTTTTAGGGGAAACAACGCAAAACAAAAACAGAAAATCTATATAACGTGTTAGAAAATCTTCTTAGATAAATCGGAAACTACAAAGGCACCAGGAAAATGTGATCATATTCAGGTTGCGTGCATTGCTTGCATGCTAGATACTTTATATGCAAACAAATGCACATGTTCTGTTTTCAAGCAAAGCAGGAAATTCCCCTGAAAACCACTGAGATCACCGCCTTTGCCTCTCAGCCTGACTGTGTGCAAAATGAATTTTATTTTACACAATAAATAAGTATTCAAATCTTAATTATTACTTGTATAATAAAAATAAAGGGCACTTGTCAAATGTTCAATTATACAACAATATATTTATATAAAAAAAACTTTATAAAGCTTACTTAAAACTTACTGAAAACTAAGTTTCTAAAACATTTAAAGTCCCAAAAACTGCCATTTTATTTGATTGTTAGATTTACTAGTGTGACGTCATCAGACTTATCAGTTCTTGACTGATATAATAAGATAGACGTGTGTTACGAGGGGGTATCAAAAAGTTTCGAGCCATGCCAACAGATGGCAGCGTTTGTAAGCGTCTATTAAATTTGTCTTTTATTTTGTAGTACGGAACACATACTATAAACTTTACTGTTAGAACTTTTGTTTCTTTTGAAACACTTTCATTTGTTAAAGATGAAAATAATCTCAAAATGACAATTACAACGCTACGCTTCTCATGTTTACATTCAATTCTTCTTATACATTAATGAAAAAGGATGAATTATTGGCAGGTTCGGGTGTTTTTCAACCTAAATGAGCATTTTTTAATTAAATTTTTAGCGCTTGTTTTATGATGACTTAAACCCACATATTTCCTTCACAAGACAACTATTAATTAATACATTTAACCTTAATGATTCCTACACATTTCCTCATTTTATCATCGTGTCTAAGTTCAGTGATAAAGATTATGTCAAACGAACAATATTATATCAATGAAAAAGCAGAACATGTTCTACTAGCAGGTCTACTAGCTAGGAACTAAATGAAGGAGAGGACATTATAAACGTCAACTTCAACCTTTTATGTTGGTTCCAATTTTAGATCCTGGACAAACATAGATGGGAAATTAGACAGTTAAATCTGCTCTTGTTCTTGTCCCCTTCTTCGTTTCCGTTTCCCAGCTGTTTACTAGCAACAGACTGATTTTAATCTACCTGGCACTCCTGTGAGCCCTGAAGTTCTGTTTCCTCAACATCACCTGGCTCCTCTGACTCAATCTAAAGGTCAAAAATCATAGTAATGATCAGCCACAGCAAACGGTTTAAAACTACTGCAGCATTTATTCCCATTTGTAAAACAGACATGGAATGGTGTTGGTTCTAATAGGCTTTCTGCAGAAAGTAAAAATGTCAAGCCCCCCTCAGCACTCAACCCCCTAACACACACACGGGTACTGTGAGCCATCTTGAGGTAATAAAATGTGATGTCATTGCTATTTTGTATTCAAAGGTTGTATCACCCTGAAGACGGTTCTTTTTTACATAAAACTACAGAAATGAAAATTCTGGGCCAAAACTAAAACCCAGAATGCTTTTGCAATAACAATGTATTATTTTATAAAATAATACAGTAATTTAAAATAATACAGCAAGACTTTTTTATTTAATTTAAGAATATAAGTGATACTAATTTTAAAAAGCACAAGTTGAAAGAATAACCAGGTACCTGATACACAGTACACAGGAAAGCATTAGTACGGACCATCAGCAACAGGAAGCAGGAAGGCACATTCATAGAGCGAAATATCAAGGGGGGCGTCATACCATGCAACTACGTAGACGGAGAGCAAAGCCTGTGCGCTGAACAATGCTGGCAGTGTGGCGCAGCATGGAATATATTTTCCACTAATATTCCGTCCGTTTTTCTTTTTTAAAATTTCGGGGCATCCCTAAAACATTTGCTGACACCACACTAGCTTTTCCGTGTCCCTTTTGTTATAACTCTGCGCCCCTACCTAGTTTTGGAACCAGTGAAATACGCTGTTATGCAGTTTCTAAATCGGCCAGTCAGGTAGCAGCAGTGCAATGCATAGAACTGCAATGAGCTTTTTATTTTTTATTTAACACTGATTTGATCTCCAAATATAATTCACTTCTTCCAAATGCGAATCATTAAACAGTCTCTTTCTATTTGCTGAAGACTGTTCCCACCAAAACGTACAAAAAAAAGTGCCTGCATCAGGAACGGTTAAAGATTGATAAAGGCAAAATCAATAAATGAATAAAAGGATGAGCATTTTGACTTCAATGCACTTGTTTCAATATGCCATCGCTTCTATTCTAAAAAATTGTTACTGATATGTTAAGTTTTCTTTAGGTCCTCGGAATGAAAACAAATGTATAGAAACATTGAATTGTATATTTTATAAAGGTCATTAAAACTAAAGACAAAGCTTATTCGTGGTGAGGACCTCCCCTTCTCCTTACCTGCTCCTCCTCTGTACTCTGTGACTGAGATGTCAGGTCGGTCATAGCACCACTACCTGTAGAGTGTTGCTCAGTCATTGGGGATGGTTCAGAGACTATTTCCTGCGCCGGCGGAGGTGTGTGTGCATGCGTGTCGCTTGGTGTGGATGCATTAGAGGTAGGGGTCTGTTGACCGAGAACCAGCTCCACAAGTTCCTCTTTCTCCCTGCACATTTGCGTCGGGACTTCGTGCAAATGAAGGTAATCCCTCAAGTCCTTCACTTTTAACTTCATCAGCTCCCCCCGCTCAAACATGGTGCCGTGGAATCGCTGGCACGTGTGGCATAGCCGCGGATGAGGCTCTAACTGAGCTGAGCAGCGACTACAGTAATTCTTCTTGCAGTCCACACATACATGCTGTAATAAGAACAAAAAAGGAGTGAAGATCAGATCCGAGTGGTGGACAGAATGTGCACATGAAAAAATGTTGTGCAATATTAAAATGAATATGAAATCTGTATTGTTTATCACCGATTTGATGAGCAGCCAAAAATGTTAAGTGTCTGTTCCCAAACAGCTGCGAGCTGATCAATAACAGACCATACACACAAACATGTACATATCCATGAAGCGCACACACACACGCCACATCTGAAAAAACGTCTATATGCTGGAAGACGTAGTGTGTATCACCTAAAGAAGATATTTTGGTTTGTAAGGGTTGGGGTCTGAGTTGATTGTGAAGGTTGATCCACTGAGAAAACGTAGCATTCCAGCTGATCTTCATGCAAAAGATTTATGCTCTGTTCACTTTTCGTGCTCTTCATTTAGTAAAAATCTACTATTTCTCAAATCAGATTATGAGTTGCTGTTCCCACAGCCAAAAAAAGGTTTTTTAGGCAACGCTATATTAAAAAAAACTGTTTTGTAAACCATATTAGGGATGGATAAGGCTTTCTTTATAATAATATATTAACCTACTGGATATTCCAAATTTAAGGCATATGTTATCTTAATTAAAAGCTTTACATCTTAAAAGTCTACTTAGGTCAGTTCTTTAATCTTCCTCAATTTTTTTATGCATTGCAGAATTTTATTTTCTCAGTACATCAATATAAACACTGATTTATAAACCCTTGCTTAAAAACATAAACATAGTTTTCCAGTCGCAGAGAATTCTTAAAATAGTTGCTATAAATTCCAGCGGTGAAAAATAGATTGGATTTAAAAAAAAAAACAAACACGTCTAACAATAAATTAAGTGACTTCAAATTATACTTTTATTTCCTGCTTAACTGATGAGAATTCCAGGACTCAAAAATTGAGAATTTACAAGACACCCTATATTCCGAACTGTTTAGAGTTTACAACAGGAACATATGTAATACATGTCTGTAAACATCCTACATAGCACATTCCACCATGCCCTTTTACAGTATTGGTTATTTGTAAATTATTCTATCCCATAATAGTTGTTTTTCTGTCTTGGGGCAGCTTTCTCTCCTTATAATCCAGGGATAATAAGTGTCCATAAAGGACATGTTTTATCAGTTATGGCATCATCCTTTCTTTGTGGCACACTTATAACTGCTAGTTAAAACCAGCACCCTTACTTACTGTACAAAACATTTATCCACAATAAGAAAAACATGCACAAAATAAAATAAATACCTCAACACCGAGTTAACCCCTAAACCATTTTTGCGGCTCTTATAACTGAAGGGGGAAAAAGTCACTCATGTTCATTACCTTTCTTTCGAGCGTGTCAAAGCGGCCTCCACACGCCTTACACATGTGCTCGGCCGCGGTGGGAGACGGGTGGTTGCTGTAGGCCGAGTTAGTATACGCCTGATGGCGTGAGCTTGATCTACGGCTGCTGTTTTCCTCCACAGTCGACGAGTCCAGACACAGCCAGTTACAACAACTGGCCCACATTCTTCACATATGTCTGGAAGAAAGAGAAATAATACAGAGAACACGAGTTTAAATATAATCGCCTTTATTACAATAAGTCACATTTTGCCAGTCTATTTATCTTAAAAAAATGTAAAAAAAATCTGGAAAACATAGGGTTACACTGAAGTAAGATGAGCTAGAGCATTTATTTATTCATTTATTAGCCTTTATATTATAAGTACTGAAAACAACAAGTGCATTATCTGTATGATCATAAGCATGCACTTGCATGGCCAAATGCATGCATTACGAAACCGCAAGTTGCACCTTTTTACTATTTAGCAAGCACTTTTTTAAAACACACTAGGGTATAAGCACTGAGGTGTGTGTTCACTAGGACAAAATACTAGCAGGTGGTTTGGTGTTGGTTGCTGAAGTAGGACTACCTATAATTTATTCAGTGTGTCTGTCTGTGTGTGTGTGTTTGTTTAGACTGAGATATGAGAGCTGGTTGCAACTCATTTTGAAATGCACAAAAATGGCACCCAAGCCTGACTGTTTAGAAAAATTGATCAAAAACCTACTGCACTTACGAGCTTTAAACACTACAGACAGAAGCCTACTTTCCGGTGGAATCAGCTTGAAGGGCCAAATCTCAAAACTTATAGTACTCCCAAAACAAGGTTTCCGTGATGGGCCAGTATTACATCTCTGCCCAGTATTATCTACCACTCCGGTTATCTCGGCTGCAAAGAAGAACATTCCCAGACTTTACAGTATGTCAGCATACACAAAGTTTTCCTGTCACTAACTAATCAAGATCTTTAAATTGATGTTAACTAGTTTTGTGCTAGATTTATTAGTCTTTAGGACACATTCAGGATGTGACGTTTACATTAAAGTGCATGCTCATGAAAAAGTTTATTTTAAGTTATGGTTGCATCTTCCCAACCTTTTTATTTTTGTAAGAGAGATATTGTAGTTTATTCTGTTTATATTTGTAAGTAAGTGGATTTGGTGGATTTCTCCCCAGGTGAAAGATCACTATTAGTCGTGCTTTGTATGTTTTTATTGGTATTATTGTTGGTCTTATTTGAATATTTATATGTTACATGGAAAATAATTTTTAAATATGTGGGAAGTGGTGGCTCATGGTTAAGGTGTTGGATTACCAACCTGAAGGTTATGGGTTCAATTCCCAGGTCGACCCAGCCACCACCGTTGGGCCCCTGAGCAAGGCCCTTAACCCCCAATTGCTCAGTTGTATAACAAAGAATATTGTAAGTCGCTCTGGATAAGGGCGTCTGCCAAATGCTGCAAATGTAAATGTAAATATGCGTCATGGACAATAGACTGTTAGCTATTTTTAAAGCTAAGAAATGTAAAACTGCATTTTAGATGATTTGATTGAATGAATCCCTTTACACTCCCTAAGGAATATATTTGAAATATATAATGCTCGGACTTTGCAAACACAAGAGTGCCATGTGGCAGCAGGTCATGTGTCGAGCAAACCCATGAAAGAGAACTGGTGGAACAAATGAAGGTATCCGATATCAAGGAAGCAAAGGCACAGCAGGACTACCTGCACTCTGCTGTCTTCCGTTAATAGTCTACGCTGGTAACCCAAGTCAAACACAAAGACCCAACTGCTCCCATGACTACGCAGATGCAGACACACTGCCCTAAAGGGAAAAGATCTGAGTAAAGAAAACAACAAGAGAACTTAAGAGAGGAAAAGACTGAAAGAGTATTAAAAATTCTAATATCATGCAACAAATTTACCCATTATTGGATTTCACGGTATGGCATTAAACTGAGATAAATGATGTATAACTAGTTCCTGTTAAAATCTTTCTCTGTTGAACAGCTGTTGCCGGCTACTGTAGACGAATGCATCACTTTTACACCTGGTGACTTTTTCAAATAGATGTCTGCAGTGCATTTAAGTCAAACACAGTCAGCCATGTTTGGAAATGCTATTTTGTTGGCGTTGCATGGAAATACGTCTGTACAATTCTATTTAAACAATGTCTCTGTTTAGAGTACTTAGAGTATTTGCCAAGTAACCAGCTGCAGCAGTGCGAGACAAAATGTTTTGGGCTTTTTTTCAAATTGTTGTTAATTCAGCACAGAAATAAACATTTAATAAAGCCTTAAGCACATCAAGTCTGATGCAGAAGAACATTGCAACACCAGGATATTGACCACGCCATTGCAAATTGATAGGTAATAACATTTTCATATTTCATTATGTTGAATTTGCCATTAAATTGCCAGTACATATTACATTAATGTCATTCTTGATTTTCCACCTTAAAAAATGCCTCCGTGTTTCACAATATCAAAGAAAAGCGTTTAAAATGATCCACCAGAAATAGATTTCTGAAGCAACACTTTACCCACAGCACAGATCATCTTGATGGTATGCATCATGCATATCTTGTTTATATTAGCCTTTGACAGGAGGCACGACAGGCCATGCAAAGTTTCACAAGGCAGTGGAGGCACTCCCTCAGTCGCTGCTCTCCAAACCACGTGTCACTGTCAGTGCTTCTGTACAGCCCCACCACACAGGCCCAAGCAAACAATAACACTGCTCCGGCATGACAGTTTGCAGAGAAACAGGACACTACTGAGTGCTCACTGGTAATTGGAGATTTGCGGTTAGTGTCTTTGGAAAATACAGCACAGATTCGAGTCTTTTACATTTTTAGGTCCTAGCACATCTCACAAGTGAGGAATAAAACTTGTCTGGGTGTGTGATTATTGAAAAATAATCCTTGACAGTATAGTTGGTTATTCTAAAGAATGTTATTCCTTATAGTAACTTTTATTTATTTATTTATTTTTATTTTATGGAAGCTTCCTGCTACAAAAAAAATATGATTCTGTAACTCATAATTAATGAAATACTTTCTTATAATAACAACGAGAAACTTTCTCATTATAATAAGATGATTTTTTTTTATAATGGTGACTTTAAAATAATGATTTAACATTTATAATAATGAGCAACATTGTAATTATGACGCTTCTTATGTCAGGCTCATTAATATATTCATGAGGTGTTTTGTATTGGAAATGTATGGTTAGAAATGGGCGTGTACAGGGTGGGATACGAGGCCGATTTACATACACACACTTACAGGTGATCTGTGATGTACAAACAGGTGTGTGTACATGTGGTTCTATTAGACTAATTCTGGGATTTGGACGCACGTACACTTAAAGTAAAGCTCCGGCACAAAGTTTAATAAATAACAGCCCTGATGTTTGTTGTTGTTGCTGAAGGAAAGCCGCAATATCAGCTTTGTCAGTTTCGTTCTTCCTTCCCCAAAACTATTGTTTGCTCAAAATAAACTCAAGGTTGCGACAGCTAGTGATTAAGCTAGTGACTCTGTTTAACTCCTTCAGTAGTTAGTTATGGTTTTTTAATCCAGGTCTGAAATAATGTTTTTTTGTTTTGTTTAGAAATCCATGGATCATACAAAGGCAAATGTCATTAACACAGTCAGTATAGTAGTATAGGATGCATGAGAATGACAATGTTTCATCATTATAGGATGTTAAATCATTATTTTGAGAAACTAAGTCATGATTAATAAAAGTATCATTATGAAAAATTAAGTAATTTTTAAGTATGTAATTTTTAAAAGAACGTAATTCATTATTTTAAGGAACTTTCTCATTATTACAAGAAGGTTTCTTATTACTTTGACTTACTAATTTGTAAATGCTAACTTTCCCCCCCCCATCTACTCATTCATAAATATATACTTTATAATATTAAATGTGTTTAAAATATAACATGTTTTATAATATTAAATAGTTTCTGTTATTACTTGTAATAGCAGCCATTAACTGTCATTTCTTTAACAAGCGCTACATTTCCTGTTTTAAAGTTAATAATACGCATTTTGCTATGTTACTGAAAATCTATAAAACCTTCTAACATTTGACGTGCCACCAATCCAAATATGTACAGCTTTACCTCTGTCTGTTTACCTCAGAATGCTAAACAAACCTCACCTCACTTAAAACTTCTAAATACCAACAATTGCACTTGTACTTACACAAATACTCCATGTCTGTAGAGCCTCTCCCGTACAAGCCTTAATGTATACGACTACACAAACGATAAATGTATTAGCACAAGGGCATTGACCTCGACCCTAAGAACAACATCCCCACAGTCAAACATGAAGGGTGGAAACATTTTGCTGCTAAGAGGACCGGACAACTTCACCGCATCAAAAGTCGACTAGCAATTTAGTGGTTTAGTGGTAAAATTCTCGCTTGCCAAGCCCGAATCCCGGGTTCGATTGCCGGCCAATGCACGGTTAGCCTTTAAGGGGCAGTAGTGGCTCAAATGGTTAAGGTGCTGAGTTGCTGATCTGAAGACCAGAAACACCTGGGTTCAAGCCCCACCACCGGCAAGTCAACCACTGTTGGGTCCTTGAGCAAGACCCTTAACCCCTCCTGCTCCAGGGGCGCTGTATCATAGCTGACCCTGCGCTCTGACCCCCAACTTACTAAGATGGGATATGCAAAAAATGCATTTCATTGGCTCCTTGCACAATGACAATGAAGTTGAATATTTATATTTTTATTTATTTATATCTGTGCATACAATGGACTGTAAAAATGCAGCAGCGGCTTTTACTTTGTGATTGCACTTGAATAACAGACACTAAAGATTCTTTGACAGATTTAGTGATAAAAGCACTTTGCATCATTCCTATATAATTGCAGAGACGATAAACAGCTACCTTGCATGCCATTAGAGTAACTAAAGATTTTTGTTAAATTATTATCATTATTATTATGGTTGTTGCTGTTTATTTTATACATTGCACAGCCATTTATTTGTTTAGCCTTTCTCTCCAAACCGCCAGATGGTAAATGAAGATAATTACCAGATTGAGCCCTCTCTTTACTGTCATACTAACCATCACACCTCACTAAATTTTGCCGCATGGCTGAGGGGATTTCTGCTCATTCATCCACAGGAGCATTAGTGAAGTCAGCACTAATGTCAGTAAAAGAGGCCTGGTGAATACTTTGCATTTCGGCTCATCCTAAAAGTGGTTAGTATAGTTTAGGTCACAACTTTGTGCAGGACACTCAAGTTCTTCCACTCCAAACCTCTGGATCCTTGATTATTTGCGAACATGTTGAAACAGGTTTGGCCCTTTTTTGCTTTTTTGCTCAGGTGACCTAAACCATCTGGCTGTATGCATTCAGATGGAATACTGTAGGACACAGTAACGAATGCTTAAGAATAGCTCAGATATTTAGTATATAAAAGATGGGCCTTAACAATCACTTTTGTGATTTCCTTCTCAGATGGGTTGACCTACATGGCTTAGCCACGAACGAGCGACTGGTGTGACTTCATATGACTTACACAATCAAGCGCTATAGTTTTTGTTGCTTCGCCAAATGCAAACTATAGAAGTAACTTGCACTGATGTTTTATAATCTCATTTAAAAACAGCTTGGAAAGCATTCATGAGATTGTATTCTGACAACAACTCAGTCTTATGTGCCAGTATTTCAGGAAATGCCAGGCAATCATGGGCTTATTGATGCAGAAGATGGCAGAGAAAGTTTTCTTTAGGCGTGTTACATAAAAGTAATTTGTAAAAGTACTTTTCATCCTTACTCTGTACAATTCACCCTTTCCTTGTTGGGGTTACTCAAATATTGAAAAAGCACATAGACATAAGCTTGGGTAAGATAGTCGGGGGGGACAGGACCTAAGGGTTGTCCGCCCCTAAATATTATGATTAAAAACCATGCTGATGCTGTGTATAGTAAATAACAATGTTTTATGTCTGCTGTGTAAGTAACAGCACAACATACAAACAACACAAACGGCAAAAATACGTTTTGGGTTTAGAAATAATTTGATCCTCCCCCCTCTGCCTGGCTGCTTTTCTCTGTTATATCATTACACATACACATACACACACACACACACACACACAGACACACACACCACGACACATACACATACACACACACACACACACACACAGACACACACACAAAAACCTGGGGAGAGAACAAAGTGGTGGAGCTCCAGTAATTCCGGGTGTCATTGCTATTTTATTCACTTAAACACAGGATGAAGTGATTTTCTCTTTAAGACAGATGATGTTAATTTGTATTATTTGACAAGTCCGCTATGTTTGTGGCGCGACCACAACATCTTAAGGTTTTCTACACTGCAAAGAGCTCGCACTTTGTCAGAAATTGTACAGGGAAAAATGAATTTACTGTCCAGGACAGTATGTTTTTTTATATTAGGTTCAAATTTTATTGTATTCTGGCGGCTTTAATTGTAAAGTATTTTAAAGACATACTAAAAGAAGAATATTTGGGGTAATTTAGTCAGCTTTTTTTTTTTAAAAAAGGGAAAAATTCTTAAAGGAGGATATTGGCTGGTCTTCCAGCTACACTGCGCCTGTTGCGGTATTGACATCCAAGCAAAAGCTGCTACAGCTGCCACTCAAAGTCATAACGGTCATGGCAAAAATAAGTTTGCACAGTCTTTATATGTTTTTAATTACCGCATATAATTCATTAAAATAGAACTTTAACTTTATAAATACAAGTAAATATCAGATGGCATTTTGTGTTTTTCAGTTAAAAAAAAAAGACTTTTTTTTCTCGTATTTCATCATTGAGGATTTCTTACAAAAAATGTTCAAAAAACTGGTCTCGTCTCAATCTTGTGAAACCTGTGTATATATATACACTGCTCAAAAAAATAAAGGGAACACTTAAACAACACAATGTAACTCTGAGTCAATCACACTTCTGTGAAATCAAACTGCCCACTTAGGAAGCAACACTGATTGACAATCAGTTTCATATGCTGTTGTGCAAATGGAATAGACAACAGGTGGAAATTATAGGCAATTAGCAAGACACCCCCAATAAAGGAGTGGTTCTGCAGGTGGTGACCACAGACCACTTCTCAGTTCCTATGCTTTCTGGCTGATGTTTTGGTCACTTTTGAATGCTGGCAGTGCTTTCACTCTAGTGGTAGCATGAGACGGAGTCTACAACCCACACAAGTGGCTCAGGTATTAGTGCAGCTCATCCAGGATGGCACATCAACGCGAGTTGTGGCAAGAAGGTTTGCTATGTCTGTCAGCGTAGTGTCCAGAGCATGGAGGTGCTACCAGGAGACAGGCCAGTACATCAGGAGACGTAAAGGAGGCCGTAGGAGGGCAACAACCCAGCAGCAGGACCGCTACCTCCGCCTTTGTCCTGAGGAACAGGAGGAGCACTGCCAGAGCCCTGCAAAATGACCTCCAACAGGCCACAAATGTGCATGTGTCTGCTCAAACGGTCAGAAACAGACTCCATGAGGGTGGTATGAGGGCCCGACGTCCACAGGTGGGGGTTGTGCTTACAGCCCAACACCGTGCAGGACGTTTGGCATTTGCCAGAGAACACCAAGATTGGCAAATTCGCCACTGGCGCCCTGTGCTCTTCACAGATGAAAGCAGGTTCAGACTGAGCACATGACATGTGACAGACGGGACAGAGTCTCTAGAGACGCCGTGGAGAACGTTCTAGTGCCTGCAACATCCTCCAGCATGACCGGTTTGGCAGTGGTGTCAGTAATGGTGTGGGGTGGCATTTCTTTGGAGGGCCGCACACAGCCCTCCATGTGCTCACCAGAGATAGCCTGACTGCCATTAGATACCAAGATGAGATCCTCAGACCCCTTGTGAGACCATATGCCGGTGCGGTTGCCCCTGGGTTCCTCCTATTGCAAGGCAATGCTCGACCTCATGTGGCTGGAGTGTGTCAGCAGTTCCTGCAAGACGAAGGCATTGATGCTATGGACTGGCCCGCCCGTTCCCCAGACCTGAATCCAATTGAGCACATCTGGGACATCATGTCTCGCTCCATCCACCAATGCCACGTTGCACCACAGACTGTCCAGGAGTTGGCAGATGCTTTAGTCCAGGTCTGGGAGAAGATCCCTCAGGAGACCATCCGCCACCTCATCAGGAGCATGCCCAGGCATTGTAGGGAGGTCATACAGGCACGTGGAGGCCACACACACTACTGAGCCTCATTTTGACTTGTTTTAAGGACATTACATCAAAGTTGGGATCAGCCTGTAGTGTGTTTTTCCACTTCAATTTTGAGTGTGACTCCAAATCCAGACCTCCATGGGTTAATAAATTTGATTTTTATTGATAATTTGTGTGATTTTGTTGTCAGCACATTCAACTATGTAAAGAACAAAAGTATTTAATAAGAATATTTCATTCATGTAGATCTAGGATGTGTTACTTTAGTGTTCCCTTTATTTTTTTGAGCAGTGTATATAATTATATATATATATATATATATATATAATATATATATATATATATATATATATATATATATATATATATAATATATATATAGACATCTAGTAACTACGGGTAAGATCGATGTGTTTAAATGCATGTCCATAGTCACATCTGTATTTTCTATTGGTTACAGATGTGCTGAGAACGTATCTGTTCATTATTTTTTCGGCTCACCAGTGATGATCAACTGATATAAGTGGATTACGTAAAGGTTGTTTAACTGTTCCTACCTTGACTATGACCCCGGTGGTGTTTGTGTAATGTGTCAGCCTGAGATAGGTGCAGTTAATATCACGCCCACATCTACACAGGAGAAACAACAGTCACACGTGAGAGTCTGGGGAATGCATCATCATCATCATCATCATCATCATAACATGCAGGAGTCACAAATCTCATGACACACACTTCCACTCCCATACGAGGAAACCGGATCTCTGACATACTGACAATTCAGCACAGCAACCAATGCTTCCTTATACATGAATAGGACAGGGTATGAGGAAATGATTGTTAAATCCTAAATAGAGGAGAATCAATACGAGTTGATGAGTTAGCTGGAACTGCATTAACATAACCTGGCAGTGATAAAGTCTCTTAACAACACTTTTTAAAGAAAAAACAACCCATCACGGTTGCCTGGGTATATTATAACCCTAATTCATCATGAAACTAAACTTCCTCAACAAGCCGCTGTAACCACCAGGCTGTACTAGTGTCTAATTACAAACATCGATCTGTCCTTACACATCACCTTGTTAGCCAAGTTGGCTAAAGGCTTCAAACTGAAGCGAGATAACTTTCCGTAACTTACCTGCAAAAACGTAACGTTCTTCCCAACTTATAGACAATTCTAAAGTTTCTCTACTTCCGCAACGTGAATTCAAAAAGTATTTTTCCAAGTGTACGCAAACCGAAACTTTCCTCAATCGTCCCAATACACGACTTAAAACAAGAGTTCATAGTAAAACTCGTCCATCCCGCACGACTACGTCACACGTTATCGCTGGTAGTTTTGTATTACGTGCGCGTAACATTTGGCAACGTCATGTGATCGGGAGCGCGCACGTCGTTGGCAAAGAACACGTCCTAAACTGCTTTTGGCTGGATTTCATATACAGTAAATCGTGTATATTTACCATGATAACGCGTTCATCAGGTCATCTGATCATATTATATATGAGCACGTTTAGTTTAAAAGACGTTAATGCTTGTTGTATTGCGTTATCTGGCTATACATCCCTAAAAAAATATGGAAGAACCACACAAACAAGTCACAGATAAGACACAAAAATGGGTGTGTTTAATAGGTTAATATTTTAGCTTTGTGAAACATTTCATAAAAACACACAAGCAGATTTTAAACTATAAAACCAATAAAAATGGAGTACACACTACTGTCTTCCTGGTCATCTGAACATCTCAATGCCATAAACCATCTGAACCTATTTTTTGTTATACCTGTGATTTAATTGTTTGCTATAAAGTAAAAAAGAAATTGGTTAAACACGCTCAAGGTGCTGTGATTCTATAATGTTTACCATGGGTTGCATATTCATGATTTTTCTTTTGTTGTAGGACTACTGAGAAAAAAACATTTCACCCTTTAGAACTTGCCAGTTTTACAAGCTCAGCCTGTGTTTTGACCTCTGGCACATGGACAGACCACACAAGCAGTATTTATTTATTCTACAGTCATGCATCCATTAGCAGGTCAGATGCTGATGCTTTTCCATTTTACCATCTCAGTTTAGTCACGTTAAAAGTTACTTTGATGATTAAAGTAAAACATACGTGAATATAAAGTTCAATAATTTCAGAAATGTCTATATAGCCTTAATTTTGGACATAGGCAATTTTAACAAGAAATATAGTCCATAAGTATATATGAAGTGATCTTTGGCTGATCCAGTTCATGTGCATAGACAGAGACACATGGAGGCATATATCAGTAAGGGGGATGGGGAGGGACTGATAAGCCTGATTGAGAATTTAGTGGAATTACATAAATGCAAACATTATCTAAAAACAGGAGCTGGTGGACTACCTTAAGAAATCTTCTCAAAGTGTACAAATCTGCCTGATTTCCACACAGACAAGACCGGTTGGAAAAAAAATAGTCTAAACTAATATAATAGTAAAATAGTATGTCTTATCTTTTAGAGGTTAAAGTCCTTTAGTGGAAGCCAACGTACCAATTCTAGTGTGTTCATCCTTTTCTTACACACCTTTAAACTATTTACATAAAGCAGAAAATGAACGTTTAGAACTTAATTGACGAGATTGCGACCTCTAGTGGCTGCACGCTTTAGCTTAACGATACAAGATGCCCTCCTAATTTCCCATCTAAAATGTCAAATCGACATTATCATGGTCATAAAGAGTGCAGCATGTGTTTGGTGTGATATAAAATTAGCAAAAACTTAATCTCACACCTGAGTGTTTAGACATACACTTAATATGAACCGGGAGAAAGATTTAAACGACTCTGGACTATGAACATTACCATTTCCAAACGTCTGTAATACAAGATTCCTTGTTTGCGCAACTGCAAAGAGAAACTGGAAACAGTTGTTTATTCTTTAAATACCCCTGTTTGATCCCTTGCTAAATGCCCACTGACAAAGTCTACAGTATAATTTTGACTGTAGGTTTATTCCAGCAGTGCAAGAAGGAGGAAGGGACTTTGCCTCACTCCTCTCTGCAAATCCCATCCAAATCATCAAGGTTTAAAGGCTGATGTTTGGCACCTTGAACCTTCAACTCCTGCCACAGATTTTTATGGGATTAAAGTCTGGAGACTGGCTAGGCCGCTCCAGGATCTTAATGTGGTTCATACATCTTTTTGGAGCAGGGGGCCCTTGCAGGCACTGCAGTATTTCAGTCCTTAAGATGTTTTGTTACCAGTTGTTTTCTTGGTGACTATGGTTCCAGCAGCCTTGAGATCATTGATAAGATCCTCCTGTGTTTTTCTGGGCAGATTTCTTACCGTTATTATGATCATTGAAACTCCACGAAGTGAGATCTTGAATGGAACTCCAGACCGAGGGAGACAGAGTAATTTTGTTTCTCTCATTTGTAAATAAATCACATCGTCATTTGTCACCTTCTCACCATGCTGCTTGGCGATGGTCTTGTAGCCCATTCCAGCCTTGTGTAGGTCTACAATCGTGTCTCCGACAGCTCTTTGGTCTTAGCCATAGTGGAGAGTTTACAATGTGATTGATTGCAGACAGGTGTCTTTTATACAGGTAACACATTGAGACGAGCTAATCTCTACGTGTGAAATACAGGCTTTTTTTTAGTTCCTGTTCAGTTATAAATGATTTTAGAAAACATTTAAATAGGGATGGTTGTGAGACTACATTGTCTTTTTATTTCGCTTTAAAAGACAGTAAAGCAGGATGTTCAGGGTCTACTGTGGAGTTGCACAAATTTATTAGTCGTAATAAAAAACTGCACCAAGCACTTGTAAGATATAATACTATACTACTAAGTACCTACTACTAAGGACCCCCCCCCCACACACAGGTGTCCCAGGCTAACCTTATAGAAGACATTCTCACATAATAGTAGATATTTATGCTTTGTTGAACACTAATGTCATGTGTCCTAATACTGTGGCATTCAATTATTGTAGTCATTCGAAACACTTTTAAGATGATACATTTTATTGCCATAAACAGTGTAGGAAAATGAAAAGAACAACAAAAGAATAAAAACAGCCAATTTTTTTTCTTATAGTACAGTAAGAAAATGCTCTACGACTTCCATTTTCATGTCCAGTAAAATGTCAAATAAAATGGTTGCAATACATGGATATCCAAAGAGAATTCTAGACTTTATCTAACTGTAGACAAAAATGAGTGGCTGATGTTACCTTGACTTGAAACGTGTGCGTGTGATGTTTGTTCAATAAGTTTCCTATGTGAAGGCAGTATTTCTGACCGTGTTAGAGATTTACAACACACCGTTTTTTTTTTTTGGGATGAAATACATGCTGTGGAAGTTAATAGCCTGACTGACACTGTAGCTGATATCCATGTTTATGATCATGCTTTCATTTCACTCTTCTACTCATGATGTGGCTGTGTCTTATCACAGAAAGCATTTCTCCCCTGGATTATACAGACATGGTCGAAAAAAGTCTTTCAAAATGATGAATTATGTACAAAAGAAAAGAAATATTCAGATCTTCCTAACATTTCAGCTGTTTAATGGTTAAGCGGTTGAAAACTAAAAGGTTCGTTCAAAAAATAAACGCAGCAGCAGGTTAGGAAGCAATACAGAACACACAATCGGGTAGCAATTATTTTTGATTTCTGGCATATTATTATTATTTTTTCTCAATTGATTTACCATGATGCCTTGGGAAAAGGAGACAAAAGCATATACTAAAGGTCCTTACCCGAAGGCAACAGAATGAAACTGAAGCCACTGTCCTCAGAGGCTTGCTTAGGTGTGTAGGAAGTTCATTTATAGCAGATAGCCACGGACGGGTGTTAACCCACACCGTGCCTGTTTTTCAATCATCTTCTCTTTAGCCAAGTGGGGAAGCTTGGCACCTTGAAAGATTTTTTGCTGGCCAAAGCCTGTAGATCCAGTCTAGCCTTCCGGTATAATGCAGCCACACAGCTATATCAATGCTTCAACAAGAAAAACAAAAGAAGAACAATGATTTCACAAGGGCCTGTTTCACAAAAGGCTGAAAGGTAACACCTAATAGTTTGATAGACACAGTGACCAAATGATAATAATAAAATCAGCCCCAATGTAAACAGGAGATTGCATTAGGCTAATAGAAAGAAACTTCATTCATTCCTGTTTGTTAAACGGTATTTTACATTCACCCCGAAACCGAACACTGCTTGGACAATTGTACTACACAGCTGAAATGAGCCATTTTTTAAAAAATTGAACACAAACAGGGCTAAGAAAGAACCATCCTAGAAACCCAGTATGCATTCTATTATTTAATTTTTTTTCTCCCTCTCCGTACTTTTTTTTTTTTTTTTTTTTTAAATCAGGAGGGACCCCCCCCCGAACAAGTGAGATCTGGTGCGCTAACCTCGCAGGACAAAAAACTGCTTGTGCCTTTTATGAAAACATCAAATCTACAATGTTTCCAAGGGTAACATTAAAAAACAAAAACAAGCATAGGCAGGCAGGGCAGGGAAAAGATCCACTGGCGGTATAACCTGCACCACCGGCACAAAATTGAACACGACATGTTGCTAAATCTATAACCTTTTGCAAGGAAAGAAGCTGAACTAAAATAAATTCACACCTAAACAGCACCGTTACAACTGCACAGAAGAAGTGTGACGGGGGAGTTTATGAGCATTTGAGTAAAAAAAAAAAAAGAAGAAAAAAAAAAGAAGAAAAAATTAAAGAGAGTTTAAGCAGCTATAATCAAACCCTTTTTGTCCCCTGACAAACTACAGTTCAGAGCAGGCAGGAAACTATTTACAGGAAAGCAGGGGTAGACTTAAAAACGACTGATCGGTTTGACATGCATTCACGAGCTGCTCGTTTGTGTATGCTTAGGTGTGTGGATGAGCAACGATGTCAAAAAAAATTATTCTTCCTGAATAAATATATTCAAATCAAATTGGACTCGGAAGAAGGAGGGATCAACTCTAATTCTAAGGAATAACGACCAAGTCTGATCACATTCCTGTTGGCATGATGATTTTTTTTTTCCTTGTGTGTTTATTTTGTCTTCATGTTCTGGTCCTGCACTCTGCACTCTCCACTCCCCTGGCACCCTATCCCACTCCATCCATCCCTCCCTTCATCCATCCATCCAGCTCAGCGTACTGAGGGAGGCTGCAGTCTCTTTAGTGTTTGTCTTTGGATATTACCTCCTCCCTAGGTTTGGCACCCCCAAAGATGGCCGAATTCGGGTTGGCCACTTGGTTCAGAGGTTCGGAGACTGTGCGTGGCTTCAACTGTAGCCTTGGTCTCTGTGCTCTTTCCTCTGTAGAAAAAAAAAAGGAGAAATTACAGGATCAGCAATGCTGTATATCAACACATTTCTACACACAGCTATTAGAAGCCTTAACTTTGTATCGCAAAGTAACTGTGTGGTTTTGAGCAATAATTTGAGAATGGTAATAAAACCAATCATTTTTATATACCAACGTTTAAATGCACCGTCTAAAACAGGGGCCACCAAACTCAATCCTGAAGTGCTAATGTGCTGCAGAGTTCAACTTTAACCCTAATCAAACACACCTGAACTAGCTGGTGTCCCCATATATTAACTCATATGCAGCTGTTTAACTAGTCGTCTGGTGGACACAAACTTAGGTGGACATCAAATAAACCATAATGCCCACAAAGACTTTGAAAAAGAAGAATAAATGTAATCAATCAGTATTGCAAAAGTCCCCTTTCCAAATAGCAAAACAGAGCCAATGTTTTCCTTTTTGCAAATTAATTCTCACATTGATAAAAACACTGCTAATTTACGCAGATATGCAATTATTAAAATCACATGGCAGCAGATCAACGCATAGAGCCAAGAGCTGCAAGAGTAATTTTCATATAAAACATCTAAAGGAGGGAGGGAGGGTATAGCTGTTTGTGCCAGATGTGCTGGTTTAAACAGCTTATCTCCTGGGAATTTTTAATTGATAATTAGTTTATGCTGACATAATTTTTTGCCAAAGCATAGTTATAAAGAATAATAAGTTAATGCTTGATTGACTTTCTATAGACTTCCTGTCACCTCGGAGAACCTCAGACTGTTGAGTGACAAGATCAAACTGAAGCTCTTGAATTTAACTCAAGCCCTTGACCTTTATCTGCATGAACTTATGCATGTGCTGCTGACAGATGCGTCTATTGAAGTGGACAGTGTGTGTACATCACCAATCTGCCTCCAAGCTGAAAAAAATATTTGAGTGCACTCATCTTGTACAATCCCAAATACATAGCAAGAACAGACCCACTTATTAACATTTCACAGACACTATATACAAATATATGAAGCATAAATAAAGCCATGACACCATCAGAAGGTTCTCTGAAGTCTGTCGGGCCTCCACGTGGCGGTCCATCTCTGTAGCGGCCCATTCCTCCACCACCGCCCCGTCTGTCGCCAGGACGACCACCTCCACGACTCCTCCCGCCCATGAAGTCATCATCTCTAAATCCTAAGGTTGAAAAACAAAACAGATTTTAATGCATGTACCAGCAAATCAAAAACAAGTTGTACAAAAATACTGATCTAAAATTGCTTTATAGTAATTCAAATAATTATATCAGATCAGTATTTATCCACAACTCATTAAAGGGATCTCTTTTCACATCAGCAGTGACAATATGACTGATGGCAATGAGATGGAGTCCCTATGACATCATGAGGCTTTAAAAAAAAAAAAAATCTATAAAAAACAAGGGAAATTTAAGTTATCTCCTCCTCCTTTTAGACTGAGGAATATTCTAATGCTACCAGCTAGACCTGTATAACAGGCTTTATTTGCCCATATGCTTTTGTTTCCACTCATCGCACCTCCTCCTGAGTGGTCGAAGTCGTCTCTGGAGTCTCGTCCCCCTCCTCTGGGCCCCCGCGAGGCACCGCGGCCTGAAATGAACATGGGGCTACGTTTAAAACACACTGCATTTCTAAGGAAACGTGTGCGGTTGAGCCATCCACACACACACACACACACACACTGGTTTAGCTAAAGTGATCTCCTGCCATTGCCCTGGTTAGTCAGACTGCTAGAAAAGGAGGAACCTTTTTTACAGAAAGACAGCCTTGGGAAAGGAGTTTGCATGCAACAGAGATGATCAAGGAAGCCTAGGTAGAATTAATTGTTAATGATTAAAAAGAAAGGAAAGTAAGGAGGATAAAGGAAACAGTAGTGAGTGAAGAATGAGGAGAAAGGGAACAGTTGTCCGCTTAATTCCAAGTTTTTATGGCCTAGTTGTAAAAGTCCAGTTCGATATTAATAGTAAAATAAAATACCTCCTGTCAGAGAGCCTTCAAACCAAATCATACTAATACTTCAGCAAGTTATACGGGGATACAAAAAGAACATAAAATCAGGTGTCATGTAACAACAATAGTACCTTTTGTACGTCGCTCTGGACAAGAGCGTCTGCTAAATGCAAATGTAATAATACTTTGTCACAGTGCTTAAGTATTTTTTGGAAGAATCTGTGCTTTTAGTATTCATATTTCTAACAAATTTTACTTCACAAAATTTCCTAAATAAAATATCTACTTTTACTCTGATACATTTCTTTGAAACATATACGTTACTTACTACAAATAAAACAAACTGCAATCAACCACTTTAGACTAAACAAATCTGTGGTCTGGTGTTTGATTAGTTGTTTAAATTATTTTTTCCCCTTTTATTTGTTTTATTTTTTGGAAAATTAATCATCAAGTGTTCATGACAGTTATTTCAAATCTAAATGAACGTTTCCTCATTGTATCTAGTCAATCCTGAACCCCACTGCCCTGCCCTGCCCTGCCCTGCCTTCTACCCCCACTTACAGCAGCATCAGTTAGCCTACATGCAAAATACTTGATGGAATATCCAAAAAAATGTCCAAACTATTAAAACTATCAGGGCATAAATACAAGAGATAACGACTGTTATAAGAGTAAGCACAAAAGAACTGGACTTTAATCAAAGCCAAGAAAGATTTCATAACAGATGCAGACATTGTGGCGTCAACTGAATCCAAATAATATATATTAATAATAAAATTATACTTAAAAACATTCACAATGAATTCCAAGAAAAGTAAGCGCAAAAAAAGTTAGAACTGAACACAATCTTGCTAAAACTGAACAATAAAAAGGTTTGTTTTAGCTATTCTATTTTGCATTTTACTTTCAATATGCCATTCAAATACACTTAATATAAAAAAAAAACAACTTTTCATACTCGAGTACATTAAACATCATATATTTAAAACGTTACTCGAGTAACATACTAAATGGTTACTAACTTCTACCCAGGTCATTTTCCAGTCACATTTTCCTTTGGTATTTTATCCCCGTCTGCACGGAACAGATATAAGCAGTGTTCCTGAATCGGCTGCCTGTTTCCTATAGTGCTTAAACCTTCCTATGAAATTTAGTGGAAAAAGTTTCAATAAACTAACTACATCTTTTCTTAGTGGCCTAAAAATAAACAATAATAATAATACATTGGATGTTTTAAAGTTGTAAAAGTATGATTTTATAAAGTATAGTTTATCAGTAATTGCTTTATTACTGCACTCTTTGTACAGCATATTAGCCATCGTATAAAAATTAAATGAATATTCAACTTTATTGTCATTGTGCAAGGTACGTGTACAGAGCCAATGAAATGCATTTTTTGCATATCCCATCTTAGTAAGTTGGGGTCAGAGCGCAGGGTCAGCTATGATACAGCGCCCCTGGAGCAGGAAGGGTTAAGGGTCTTGCTCAAGGACCCAACGGTGGCTGGCTTGCCGGTGGTGGGGCTTGAACCCAGGTGTTTCTGGTCTTCAGATCAGCAACTCAGCACCTTAACCATTTGAGCCACTACTGCACAATATGTCCCTTACATTATTGTAGAAAGAAATTTATTCATTTTGCAAGGTAGAGAATAATTATTAAAATATAGCAGTGCGCTTTAGTTATTCTAATGTCTTTTTTGATGCAAATGATTTAAAATAGTTGTGATTTTCATTTCTTGGAAACTGATTTGCTAGTTCTATTTACTAAAACTCGGATTTGAACAGACAACGCTGATTGAAAGACCAACTGAGTGAAGATTTAATGGAAAAATGTTAGTGAGCGAAAACCACACACAAACATCAAGAGTCTCTCAAACTTCCAACATATAAACATATAAAACGTTTTCTGTGTGAATGGACTCAGACCAGTACCTCTGTCGTCTTTTCGGAAGCCGAATCCACCTCCTCGCTCTTGTCTCCGGCCCTCGGCAATGTCCACCCTCAGTGATCGATCTCCAAGCAGCTGTGAAAGAGAGCGCCAGCATGTCGGACCAGTCTGCATTAATCCTTCAGTTTTTTTTTTTTTTTAAAGTGGGTCAACAATTTACTCACAGCTCCATCGTATGTCAAAGCTTCTTTTAGAGACTCCAAATCGTCAAACTCGACGTAACAAAAACCTAAAAGATACGTCAAAACAAATGTATAAAAGGTGGCCAGATAAAGACATCATAATTTGACCATTTTTAAGCTGTGTTTGTGCCTCACCTTTAAACTTGTCGGTCTCTTTGTCTCGGACTAATCGCACACTTCTCACGCTGAGGTCTCTGAAAATGGCGTCTATGTCTCCTTGTACTGTGTTGAAGGGCAGGTTACCGACGTATGCCGTGTAAGGAGGCTCTGTTGGGAGCTCCTTCTGCTTGCGGGGTCCGCCTGAGCCGCCTGCACCTCGGGGTCTTATGGCCAAAAGCACAACCAATCAGCAAGCGTTCTAGGCTCCAGAACTTTTTAATAATTATGCATTCATTTACGTAAAAACTACAGACACACTAAATTCAATGTGTTCGAATTTTTTTTTTAATCAATTCGACTCTAAAAGCAGTTCAGCAATCGCCTCACATAACCTTCTGCATCTGTTATTCTGTTAGTAGCTTCTTTACTGGTCCTGCTCATGTGTCAAGGAAGGTTTTACTCACTCAGTCCTTTAAGCATTTTTAGTTACAACACCTGCAAATCGGATTCGAACAGTGGCAGTAATAATATTCTATTAGTGAAAGTAATAATAACTACTTGTTATAAACAACGAACAACTGAGTTTGGCCTGGTGCGGTTTGATATTCAACTTTGCTGCAATATATAGATAATAACGTGTTGTGCAAAAGTAAAAAAAAAAAAAATACTAACAAAAAAAAATTATATATATTATATATATATATATATATATATATATAATATATATATATATATATATATATACCAAACTACTATAGAATCTGTTTACATTTAAGCCCTAAAAAACAATTTACAATCGAAAGTCAAGGCAGAATCTGCTTTGTTTAATGACAGGGGTGGGGGTGGGGGGTTTCGATCTGCCTTACACGCTTCTCGATATCTGGTAAAATATTTAGGTGGGTTAAGTCATTCTTTCACAGATGTGAATGCAACAAGTTTCCCTGCAACAAATAGCACAAGCTGCACAGTGGCTCCTTATCTAAAAAGATAACATACATAAAGTACATAAAACCACCTAACAGTGTGAGTCACAATACTGAAAAAACTAAACTGTAATTAACCATCTAGTAATTATATGTGCAGAGGGCACATCCAATTAAAACAAAAATCTTACCATATAACACTCCGTTTTCCAAGCCTGAATGATGACAGACTTTTATTAGATAGTTATTGAGATATAAGAAAGAAAGAAACAACGGTCCTAAAGCCTAAGTTGTATAAAGTTGTAAATTAATCATCTTAATACTCAGACTGCAAAAAGCTGCACAGAGCAAATATTCAGATCTGCGAGTCCATGCTAAAATGGGCAAGTGGTAGTTTACTGCTCATCTGTAGGTTATGAGTTGGCAGAAGTGGTGGATTAGTGGTTAAGGTGTTGGGCCGATACCAGAAAGACCAGGGTTTGATTCCCAGCACCAACAAGTCACCACTATGGGCCCCTGAGCAAGGCCCCCCAACCCCCAATTTCTCAGTTCTCAGATGATTGTACGTTTTTCTGGATAAGGGCGTCTGCCAAATACTGCAAATGTAAGTTCAAATCCCGGCACTACCAATCTACCACTTCAGGGGCCTTAATATTTTACTGCTCAGTTGTGTAAATGAAATAAATGACGTCACTCTGGATGAGGGCGTCCGCCAATGGCCATGAAAGTAAAAGAAACAATGGGCAAAACTAGGATGCAGGTCAATCTTAAACTATAAAAAAAGCACAGTGCAGAACAGTGAGCAGCACCAGAAAACAGACAGATTACACTGCCAAGTACGATTATAAGGTCATTCTTTTATTTTGATATTATATAAAGTAAAGTGGCAGTAAATATTTCGACACTGGCTGCTCTACTAATATTACAAAAAAGATTTCACAATTTTTTTTTTACATTTTTTTGTAGATCGGGACCGGTGAAATTCTGCTAATCAAAGTCATCACGGCGAAAGATAGTTAAGAAATGAAATAAAATGCAGCAGGCGAGTTGCGGCCTGATTTTTACACCCACTATGCAGACCCGCTCAGTCGAACTGAAGGCTAAGCGGCTACAATTAGCCTACATGCAGCGATCACGTTTTAATGTAGCCAAATGCACGCGTTTAATTGCAACTGCTGCGCAAACACCTTTAGTAAACGTTTCTAAATTCCATGTTAAATCGCAGATGGATGCAAAATCGCTAATTTTGTCTGGCTTGCTGTGTGCATCACAACTCGCAGTCCATGTGGGCTGTTTTTTTCTTCCCCGCGGATACCTGGCGCCAACTGCCTCGCTGGCAATAAACGGACACCCTGATCAAGTTGGTTATTTTAGGCTCTAGCACTGATCGCTCACTACAAACAGAAATGTATCGTACAAGGCGACCTAGTGATCCTGCACGCACATCTGGATGATGCGTCAATCCCCGCGCTTGCGTTTTTTTAAAAAGCGACTTCCCATTCATCATGCCGAAGGGAAAGCAGATCCCCACACCGATCAGCTCGCCTGGGCCTGGTCTCACTTTTACTCAACGCGACCGCGACCTATAACCGGCTCGTTCTTGCTTCAACTGCAACCGACAGCTCGAATTTCCGTTCCCCGGGAAAATATTTTCTTACCCTCTTCCGCCACCAAAGCTACCATAAGCCCGGTCATCGAAAGTATCGTAATCCGCCATGTCCGTGTTTGCTGTTCAGAGAAAGCAGTCTGCTAGCTGGGGGCCTTCCATATACCACTAAGCGTGTTAGGAGGCTCTGTAATGCCTTCACATATCTAACATATATAAGACATCTAAGAAAAAAAAAAATGACAGCACGTACAACAAAAATAAAACAAATACGTATTTCATGTCTGTTGATTTGTTTAAAAACGATTTTTCAAAAAGGAAATAAAAACTGTGTCGGAGAAGGAATTGTATTTAATTCAGGCATAACATATCATGCAATAAGGGAAAACTATTAGCAAAATGTGAAATACCGGCTAGCAAAAAAACAAAAAACAAAAAAAAAACCCATTATTGATAGAGTAATGTTATAAATTCTTATTAACGAAAAACCACACAAAATTACTAATATGTGCTTTTTAATAATATACAGAAAAATTTTGTTTCTTTGTGCTTATATGTTATTAGGATATTTTTGTCAAAATAATACACTTTCAGAATAAATAAATGACCTATATATTATATATCTTTCATTAACACAATCCATCCATCTATTGTCTATACCTGCTTATTCCTAATCAGGGTCATGGGGATCTGCTGGAGACTATCCCAGCTGGGCAAAAGTCGGGTACAACCTGGACAGATCAGTCCATTCATCACAGGGCCACATACAAACAAACAACCACACACACTCACACTAACTCCTATGGACAATTCAGAATCACCAATCAAACTAACATACATGTTTCTGGACTGTATGAGGAAACCGAAGTACCCAGAGTAAACCCACACAAACATGGGGAGAAAACAGAATAGGGGATATGAACCTGGGACCCCCAGTGCTAACCACTAATCCACAGTGCTGATTACACAAACCACTTAACGATTTATGGTAAATAATTACTGATAGCACATCCTAGGGTTAGTCGTTTTAAAACAAATAAAAACAACAACAACAACAACCCCCCCCCCCCCCCAAGCATTACAGCATTTGGCAGACACCCTTATCCAGAGCGACTAAGCAATTGGGGTTAAGGGCTTTGCTCAGGGGCCCAGCATTGGTAACTTGGTGGTGGAATCAAACCTACAAATCTTCTCATAAGCAGTTTAAACACTGAGCCACTACCCTCCCAAAAAAACAAAATATTTATTGCTTAGTTATTCTTAAATTTAACCTTGATGATTTATTGCATGATTTAAAGTCCCTAAGTGTACAGAATGCACAATATTTGATAATAGATAATAGATAGATGTAAATGTATGTATTTAATGTTTTCTTTATTTATCATTGTATGTTCTACATACTCGTCAAATTAATATGTACTGATTTGGAACGGCATTATTATGTTAATTGTGCAAAATAAATAATATATATATTTATTTAAAAAAATCACTTACACCACCAACAGTGTTTAAACAGTGAAGCTGAAAGTGGTAGTGTTTGGGTTGAACTGATCAGAGCATGGATATGACAATCTAATTCCTTTCTCAAAAAAAAAAAAAAAAAAGATTAATAAATTATCAAACAGTATGCACATTAATATTTGCCTAGTAATTGTCAGTCAAGCAAGTCAATTAATAAATAAAAATCTTATTTCGTTAAATTACATTATAACCACCAATAAACAGATTTGACCAAATGATGCAGACACCCAATATTATATTTATATGTGAGCCTTTCCCAAACTGTTGCCACAAACATGAAGGCACACAATTGTTCTTAACATTTTTCAGCATGACAGCATCACTGTGTATAAAGTCAGGTCCAAAAATAAATGGTCTGCCAAGGGTGGAGTGTAAGGAGAGCCGTGATCAAATTAATGCTAACAGCATTGTGGAGGACCCCACACACCCCTCACACTCACTCTTCACACTCCTGCCCTCTGGGAAAAGATAACGCAGCATTCGGACCCTCACAACCTGAATGTGTAACAGTTTCTTTCCTCAAGCCATCAGGCTGCTCAACACACTGAACTGACCTACCTCAACCCACACATACGCACACACACTCTAACATTTTTTTGTAAGCACAGTCACTTTAAAATACTATAGTCACGTAAAATACTATAGTTACTTTACTCACTTTACAATGCTATTTGCACAGTACCATTGTAATTTGCACATTTCGTTCTACCTCATCTACAATATGGTTGGCGCTATTCCGTTATGTCCCGTACTTTACTGTCCTTTTGCACTGTCCTTGTTATGTTTGTATTGTTCATTGCACTGTCTGTTTCTGCACTGTCTGCACTGACATGCACTTTATGTCTATCCTGTTTAGTGGCTCTTTGTTGTTTTGTAAATGTTTTGTGTAGCACCAGGGGGTCCTGGAGAAACGTTATTTCATCTCACTGTGTACTGCATCTGCTATATATGGTTGAAATGACAATAAAGCTGCTTGAACCTTGAACCTTGAACCTAATTGAAATGCTGGAAACACTGGGCTCTTTCCTCGAAAGCAGTGCCTGACCTCAGTTGTGGCAAACTAATTTCCACAGCCACACCACACAACGCAGGGCAAAAGAGTACAATATAACCAGTTCGCTACAGACGTGTTTTGATAAGTTAAACTTGGCTGTAACAGTTTTGCGCTGATCAACCAATCAAAACACGGAAAAATTATGAGACAGCTATTTGGCCCTGTGAGGCGAATTTGAAATCTGGTTGGTTAAAGTAACAGTCCCATTGCTAATAGATTAAGTTACATGGGCAGAACTACTGATTCTGAAGGCCCTGGGCAAATTAGATTAAATTAGAATGATTTAAACCTGAGATTTTTTTTACTCAGGAACTGGAGTAATAGAGGTTTAGGCTAAAGTCTCTCTTTCTCTCTCTCTCTCTCTCTCTCTCTCTCTCTCTCTCTCTCTCTCTCACACACACACACACACACACATACACGCAGTAAAACAAATGCACTTTTATTTTGCATTTTGTTTTCAGAACAATTATATTTTCTACTACGTCCCTGCATTTTGTATCTTATTTGTCTTTGTAATATTTGCACATGATTAAAAAACTTCCTAACTTCCTGTATGTGCCAAATAAAGACCTTCGTCTAATATTAAAAACACATAATTAAATGAGTAAATAAAGACATTTTGTAAGTCCACTCTGCATTGGCAGTTAACGTATAGTTGTATAGTTCATGATTATTTCCCGGATTATACAGATGGGATGTATTTTAAAATTACAGTTAAGATTTCATTTCCCAGCAAAGGTTGGATTTGACTTTATTTTTTTGCATACCCTGTTTTTGCCTATTTTTTTTTCTTTTTCTTTTGACCAATGAAAGGGGCATTGCTTCACAAGTGGACTGGCACTTCGAATCCAGTAATAGTATAATTTTTTTTTTGTCAAGCCTTGACATGAACCTGAATGTCCACTAGAGGGAAATAGAATATAACCGAGTTTACAGCACAGATGACAGCACAGAGCTGCACCATTTTTAAGGCATATTAAGGTACATAAATAGTTGAGTGGCTTTATTTAATTTATACATTTAGTGTAATTAGATTTATTTTATATAATTGTAATACCTCTGCAGCAGGTCACTGATGGTCTGGTGTGGAATATTCTTGATGGGTCGCAAAGACGTTGTACCTGGATGAAATCCTCGGAGCCACTGTCAAAGATTACACTAGTCTGATGCATGCCATTGCCTGGCCATTGATGGAAACTCACATTCCCCCAGACCTATATCCAATTAGGAACCTCTGTAATGTCGTGCATCAGAGCTTTTGAAGCAGTTAAGGAGAAACACAGACTGTCTGTCCAGAAGCGCTCAGATGCCCTTATCCAGGTCTGAAAAAAGATTTCCTAGGACACCAACCATCATCTCATCAGGATCATGCTCAGATTTTTTTGGAAGTGCATTCAAGCATGTAGGGGCTGTAGACACCACTGACTTTCATTATGAGTTGCTGTGATTAGATTTTGCAAACTGGATTAGTCTGTGTTATCAACTTTGATGTGTGGTGTGATTTTTAATCCAGTCCTTAATTATAAATGTAGATGTTGATTCGATAACTTGAATATTTTGTTACTAACGATCCAATATTTAATTTAGGTATTCAAAATTTGTGAGTGTTAACTATTACTTAAACCACAGATAACATGTCACATTGCAGTTAAAATGCATGACACTCGGCCCTCGGATGTTCTGTTCATGCCGATAAGAACTATTATTATTTTTTTCTCGCTGCACCAGAGTGCGCTACACATAGATATATCTCAGCTGTATATATATTAAAAGATGCCCCAGGGCCAATCAAACTGATTTACTGAAGCCTTGAGGAAGGCAGATGGTGGTGTGGTCACACACTGATAACCATGTGCAGTCGTCCGATAAACCTAAGTAATTCCAAAAATGTAAAAGAACTAAAAAAATTTTAAAATATCTTTGCCAACATTCATTTTTTAATTTTTTTTTCTTTTGGTGTCCGCCAGGGTCTCTGGTTTGATCCCCAGATTATATCTGTGTGCTTATGTTGCCCCGGAATGGATTTTTATTCATTCAAGAGTTTATTCTATCATGCATTTTATCCAGATTTTATGCATATGACTGACTGAATAACTGCGTAACTAAACAGCTGTTCTTAAGCAGTGTGAACTAAAATGCATTGTTGCTTATATTACAGCAAGCAAGGCAGCTCATCAATTTTCAATCAAATCCAAGGTGCATACTAATCCAGTTCCTGTTTAATGTGACCAGAATTCTGGTGTAAAGTCCTCCAGACACTAAGACTAATGATTTAACACACGACATCTATTCGTCTTATGTGAAAAAGGTCCACAATTACTCTGCCTCACTACTAAAATACAGATGATAAATTGCACCTGAATAATAGATTGAAATTTAAGGATCTTGCAAAGAAAATTGGGTCTATTGGAGGAGCTACTTCTAGGCAAGTAACATTTATTTATTTATTCATTCATCTTCTATACCGGCTTATTTCCAAATTTTATCCCAGCCATCTCTGTAAAGGTGAAAGGCAGGAGAGGTACACCCTGGACAGGTCACCAGTCTATCTCAGGGCCACACACACAAACTTACACTTACTATAGGCAATTTAGAATCACCTAGAATTGGCCTACATTTACATTTGCAGCATTTGGCGGACGCCCTTATCCAGAGCGACTTACATTTATCTATTTTATACATCTGAGCAATTGGGAGTTATAGGACTTGCAGTGGTGCCATGGTGGAGCCGGGAATCAAACCTATAATCTTGGGGTTGGTAGTCCAACACCTTAACTATAAGCCACCACTTCCCTAACATACATGTTTTTGGACTGTGGGATTAAACCGGATAACCCTAACCCAATAAAAAACCAAAATGGGCAGTTAACATCTGCTAAATATATTAACAGTACAGTTGTATAATATCATTCAAGGCATCTCAGAAAATCCTAACATCTTAGGTGACATTTGTTTTTGTAAGATATTTTTGGGGCATTTTTGCCTTTATTGATAGGACAGATTAAGAGATAAAACAAGATAAAGAAAGGAGGCAGGAATCGGACCCGGGTAGCCGGAGCACAACCATGCATGTGGGTGCTGGTGCCTTAACCTCTAACAATATGACGCTTGCCAACATTGGAATCTTTACCCAGTGAAACACCACAACAAGCTCAATTACTGTATCCTGCATTGCATCATTATGCCAACTTTTTGGGAAAGATTATTTAAATGGTAAAATGTAGTACTGCATGTGGGTTGCGGTGATATTGTGCTGTAGGTGTAATGACCGAATGGTTAAGGCTTTCAACACAGATTAGAAGTTTGAATCTCAGCAATGCCAAGCTATCATGCTTGGTTGTGTCCTGCATTAGCCAAATATACTAATATACTGCATTATGTCTAGTTGTAAATGAAAGTAGGATATTGCGTGTTAAATAAGTGCTTCTGTTTAACAGTTGGAAAAGGCCCTCACAACTCGAATGTGTAATGTGTTTCTTCCCTCAAGCCATCAGGCTCCACAACATCCAGAAATAAAATGCATCTATCGACACAAAACAACACACTCATTCAAAATAAATCTATGTTTACAGCAGCACATAATCACACATGAATCATTCTGTTTATTTACTATTGCTTAAAATGTTGTTTTACACATCTAATTCCAATCCTGCTATTACTGTATTTGCACAATTTTCACTCTATTTGCACAAAATAGTCTGTGCCCTGGTTGGCGCCCTTTAGTGTATCTGAAAAGCGTGTTTTTGTATTATTTATTGTCTGTCTTGCACTGTTTGTACAATTGTATGTCTATTATGTTTTGAAGTATAGTTTATTAACAAAAACTAGTGGCCTTAAAAAAACACAATATTACCATCTGTGCTAAAAGCTGTCTGTTTGGTGTAATAAATCTGTACCTTATTTTGAAAACAGCATATAAAAGCTATTTTGGAAAGACCCATGAGACAAGAGCAGCAGACATTTTGTTTGTGCTTGCCTTGTGTTAGCAAAACATCATATTTTGCATTCTTAGCTGAGCTTCTGCAACATTTGTGGATGTTTATCGACACAAAAATGTGTCTGAACTTCTGCATTTGATTGTTGGGATCCTCTACTGAGTAATCACATGATTTTTGTTGGAATCATATTTTTGGCCATAGTTTTTTGAAATAGTTTTGTGAATATTTGTTGATTTTTGGCGGTCTGACACAGAGACTGTGTTTATTGTATCTTTAAATGGTTTACATCATTTAATCTCAACAATCTCAGCTTCCCAAAAACACGTTTAGCTTTTTTCTTTCTGCGTGCTATATGACGCAGTGATTTTACTCATTGATTACAGTGTCCAACCGGAAAGATGGTAGTAACGGGTTTTACTCCAAATAATTGAAATCTAATCATCCCTATAGATGTAAATTTTATTGTGATTTGATATGATAGCGTTTATCAGCTATAGGTGTGGTGAGGGGTCACCACACAGCTGACCATTTGACCCTGCGGATATGTCATTATTAATATAACATCGAGCAATACATCCGCATCCCCCCAAGCGGGCCCCCTCTTACATAACGCTGGGGGGCGCTGCTGTTTTTAAACTAGCAAACCCTTTATCTTGCATTTGCTAATTTAAACATAAAAAGGACTTATTCAGCAGCCAAAAGCAGAAAAAAGCAAGATAAGTTGGTAAAGAGAAAACATGGCAGCGGTAAGTGATGGAGATAAGATTAACTTAAGGATAATTATATGACAAACAAATGATTTAGTTGTTAATTTTATTTTTTTTTTCATTTAAATACTTACAAGTACTGGCAATAGTCAGACTATTAGTGTTACTAAAAAACTGAGGAAGTGGAAGCACAGTGCTTATGGTGTTGTACTGCTAATTGAAAGATTGGGGTTCGATTCCCAGCCACTGAAAGTTGCCACCGCTGGGCCCCTGAGCAAGGCCCTTAACCCCTTATTTCTCAGTTGTATAAAAGAGATAAATGTAAGTCACTCTGGATAAGTGCGTCTGCCAAATGCTGTAAATGTAAATGTAGGAAACAGGTTAGCTAAAGTTGTAGGTATTATTATAGCATGTAGTGTTTAGCAGGTGACACCTAAACACCTAAATATATATTATAAGACTGTACTGTAACTTCAAGATTTACTCGTATTGTACAGCATTGTAGCTGGTAGTCTTTACAAAGGCTGGGAGCCCGAGGAACTTAGAACTTGGAAATCACAGAGATACACAATAGAGTCCTTTCTTGAGTGTCAACGAGACCAGACCCCGAACTGAGACCGAGAACTGCTTAAATAGAATGCTGTGTAATTCGGAGATGAGGTTCAGGTGTGTGTAAACAGTTTTTGGTGACCGGAAAGCGTGTGTGACCATGACATAGAAAGGTGTCATCTATTAATTGTGCCTGGGGCCCGCAATTCATTTTGGTTTCGTCTCCGACTGTGTCTGCAATACAGAATTAAAAATCACAATAAAAAACTTCTTGACTTAATTTAAAACTCAGTGTCAGTGTCAGTGTAATGCTATTTACTGTTATATTAATAGCTGATCACATTGCTTATTATGAGTTATCAGGCTCTTTTATTTTATTTTGATGGAAAATTTCTTGATTGCCAATGAGATGAGCTTTTTTTAAATAAATGCTATTAAAGAAAACACCAAACCTGTTTTATCACTTGGCTTGAGTAAGCTGTAACATATGCCTTGGGCGTAGCTATTCTGTGTGATTGGATACCATGACAGCCTGTATCAGCCTCCTAAGCTCAAGGCCTCTCATTAGCATGCACTTGGGCTGTCTGATTAATTTTATGCTGGAGCAGGCAGAGGACGGCGCTGAGAGGCTTTCACATCGTTCGAATGTCTGTGATTGATGAGAGGACTTTTAATGGCACTAGGCAATAAAGGACAGCATTAAATAGGCTCTTCTATTGTTTCAGTGATTGTGTACTCCAGTATAAACCCACTCGTCTTGAGTATATGAAAGAATGTCCAGCAAGGGCACCGAATATTTTATGCCTAATGCAGCACATTGGAATTTGCATTTTGTATACTCGGTTCATTCTTTACTGTAATTGCTTTTTTGTCCTGAAGATTGTCATGTTTGTCAGCTCAATGAATTGTGGTGCAAGCTAAGTGCCTGCTGTGCTGTAACTGAGATCCTGAACAACATAGACATGTCTTGTTTGATCTAATCTTGTTTTTATAAAAGTCATATTTCTTTTAAGATCCTGCTCTTTTTGTGTAGCTGTTTTTGTTTGATCATTAAAGTATAAGACGCACCTCAGTAGAAAGATGCGAAATACAAGTATGAACAAGTATGAAAGATGCCATGTCCCCATGGCACCGATCCAATACGATACATTTTACCGGTACTCGTCGATAACGACACCTATATTTTTTGGGATCTGTGGATTATTTGTATGGCTCTTGGGTTCTCTTGCCACTTTCCCTTGGCTTACAAAGGTTTGCCGCAGGATTGGTTGCCAAGTGCTAACATTTCGGCTAGTGGCAAATTCTCTATGCTTACGTTTGTGTTTTAATTAAAAAATTTATCAAATACCTCATAATATAAGTACTTATTTTTGTACCTCTTTCCTTTTTTGCAAATCAAAGTTTGCAGTCCTCCATGAAGAATTTGTCGCTGCTGTCATCATTAATTTAGAAATATTTCCAAACCGCCGAGCGTGACATTCTGAACTATTCATTTTAACCATTTCCAAAATATTACCCACACCGTAAAATAACCGCCTTTAATTGACGAAATCTGAATTTAGTTATGTGGGATAAATTCATATTTGGAATTTTGGGTTATATACACTCTGTAATGGACTGCCAACCTGTCCTGGGTGTACCCCTGCTAATTTGCCCTGGTTAGGAATAAGCGAGTATAGACGGTGGATGGATACATGAATGGGTGGGTGGATAAATGAATTGGTGAATGTATGGATAGATAGGTGGATGGACAAATGAATAGATGGATGGATGGATGGATAGATGGATAGATGGATGGGTTAATGGGTGGATGGATAGGTGGTTAAATGGATGGATTGAAGGATGGGAAGATGGATGGGTGGATAGATGGATGAATAGATGGGTGGTTGGATGAATGGATGTGTGGGTGGATGAATGGATGAAGTTATACACTGGTTTGTTATTTGCTGTGTTCAGACACATAGTGCACTGCAAGTTTCAAAATGTATTGCTAAAGTCTGGCAATTGGGATTTATATGACTTTAACTTTATATGGATATAATCGGAATCAAATAGCTGAAATCAACACAAAATATTGACATAAATCACTTAAAAAGTTTCTATTCATTTTAAGTTATTTTTTTGTTATTTAGGCCAATGGTGAATCCAGATCATGGTGGATTACAGTGACACTGTTAAACTTTTTTAAATAAAATTAATTGTGTGATGATTCAGGAGGTTTGGACATAACTTTCTTTACTGCTTCTATCAATACTAACAGAGATATTTATATTTCCAACTATCATTAACTGCCATCGCACAACCAACAGCAACATCAGCAAAAACACAATTTTGTTTGTGAGGCAGAGCTGAATTTGCCCAGACACGGCTGGAAGCCGCTCAGATTCCTTTTCGCTCCTAGTGGGTGTCTTGCGATGGGATGTATAAATATGGCTCACTTTGTAAAGGAACAACATTCCAACATTGTTGCTTTTTTTTATAGATTCGCCCTGAGTAAGCATAAACTTCAGGAAGCACAACCTAAGACACATACGGTCATCCTTTCAACTCATCAGCACTCCCTCAAATGACAAGATATTATCTTCTGTTCCATGTTTATCCCAAAAACAGAGTTTTAATAAACACTGAAATGACCTTGTGGATATTTTTTACCGCTGTCTTATACTGCTAATGAATTTATTTTAGTTTTTTACTAAAGACAAACTGACACAAAACTCCTCGACTTTATCTATTGTTTAAACACAATTATCCTTTGCTTTGGCTTACAGCATTTTTTTGATTATAGTTGCATTATTTTTCTATGAATGCCATAATTAATCTTTATCATTGGTTATCTGTTGAACTGCTGAAGTCTTGCAGGTTGTCTATTCTCTATTCTCTGCTTTTACCTGATCAGATTCAAAACATTAAATGGGCACAATGTCAGGTGACTTTACTAAAGAAAAACTAGACAAAACGCAATAAAATGTACTTTGCAGTATGTGCATGAAGCTTGTCAATAATATTTATGGTCTGTCTAAGTCGACTTGAGAAAATTAATGTTGGTTGTTGCTGAAACAGGAAAATAGTTAGAACCCCAAGGCAACATTCACAGGAAAAACAAATTTAAAAAGATGAAAAAATAAAATCAATCAAATCTTTCAGTTATAAACGATTCTGTATGTCAGGAAAAATAGAACAGCAAGCAGGGCAAATTCGAGGACACCAAAGATGTTCAAAGGTTCTTCAAAAAGGTTATAAAGTTACAAATGCAGCAAGAAGGTGGGTGTTAAAAAAGTTACTCAGAAATATTTATATCACATTCAAAACTCACATTCAACTGTATGTCTGGCTGCGCCTGCTATGTTACATAAGCACTGCTGATTGTAGTGAAAGTCAGTGCATAAGCTTGAGTGAGTCTAATAATTTGGTCTCGATTTAGCTGCTGTAACTAATGTGGCACATGGTTTAGGTAATTTTCATTATTATTGTAGTCTTAATGGGTCTTTTCTGCCTGCACACCTGCCCATGAGACTTTCTATTTCTGTACCTTCACTGTACAATTTGGCACATTTGTTGTTACAGAACAGTTTTAAAGGCTGTGTTTTTTATCAGTTTTTATCATTGTCTTCTCTTGATGGACATTCTGGTGACATCCTTTTTTTATTTTATTCCCTGGCTCTTTATACCCTACAGTCATTTGATATGTTCTATATGCATGCTGTACTCCTACACGCTAGAGCATCATGCCATAAGATCTAAAGAGTTTGTACTGTAAGCTGACCCAACCATTGACGCAACTGCCATTTTCTGTAAAAGCTCATCACAGACATCTCTAAGTGAGTGGCTGTGTCCTTGTTCTGAAGTGGGCAATCCATTTTTGAGGCAGAGAAAAATGACATTTACATTTACAGCATTTGGCAGACGCTCTTATTTAGAGCGACTTACATTTATCTCATTTTATACAACTGAGCAATTGGGGGTTAAGGGCCTTGCTCAGGGGCCTGGCAGTGGCAACTTGATGGTGCTGGGAAATCGAACCCACAATCTTCCGTTTAGCAGTTCAGCACATTAACTACTGTGCTAGAAATTTCTCCACATCTTGCTGCAAAAAGAATACACAATTTCGTAAGTAAGACACTCTATTGTGACTTAGTATTAGCGAATTGTATAAAATGATGACAAATAATATTAGGATTATGAGTCATTTTCAACCCTGATTTGCTGATAATGTTTGTATTATTGACATGTTTTAATGTTATTATTACCAGTTCTTAGGTTTGAATATATATTTAAAAGCATTCAAAGAAAGTTTTGTCAGTGTCTTTGTTATTCTTAATTTTTAACATTAATTTTAATTTTTACACCAGACATGTATAGTATATCTTCTTCTTCTCCTTTCGGCTGTTCCCTTTCAGGGGTCGCCACAGCAAATCATCTGTCTCCACCTAACCCTATTTTCTGCATCCTCTTCATTCCTTACCACTAACTTCACATCCTTGTTTATCGCATCCATATACCTCCTCTTTGTTCTTCCTCTTTGCCTTTTGTCTGGTAGCTTCATTTCTAACATCCTCCTACCAATATATATTTACTATTCCTCCTCTGTACATGTACAAACCACCTCAATCTGGCTTCCCTGACTTTCTGGTGCATTCAAGGCTGCATTCACAGTCACAGAAAGCACAGCCTTGCATATAGCGATGCACTGCCATCTGTTGGCATGTCTTAAAACTTTTTGATACCCCTTTGTAAAATCTGTCTATAAATGAATAAACTGTATAAAAACTCAGTACCTAATTTACAGTCATAACCCGTCCCTATGCATAAAAATATATCCACGTATGTAATGATATGCAAACATTTGAAAGAGTCAGGTGATTTTATAAGCCCTCTGTTTACTCAGTCAATTAAAACTGTAGGTCATTTAGAAAGCAGGAGTTAGAGGAAAGCACTTTCAGTCCCACACCTATAATGCATGGCTGGTAAAGCTGTTATCTAAGTGCCTCATCCTCCACAGTCCGCATGTTTCCGGTGAGAGAGCTGTAGTATGTGTTGAATGTGTTGTGTCAGACTACACACAATCGGAAGCAGAGGAAGAAAGCAAAAATAGGAAGTTCTACAGTAGTTTGACAAGGTTTTACCCTATAGCTGGGTAAAAAAATTTGCTAAGTCTGTCCACAATATAAGCATAGATAAAATGAGCATATCTATAAGGCTTTCATTCTAATAAAATATTTCAGTCTTTGACTATTATTGCTTTAAACACAGTCATTGCATAGTTTTGCTGATTCAGCAATTAGGCTTTTACAAGAAGAATGCATGTAAAATCTTGTCAATTTTAAGAAAAAAATTACGTTATTGGATTTTGAACATATAAAATAAATTTGTTTTTTTCTGTATAAAAAAAAGAACAAAAGATATAACTTTAGGTTAACGCTTTAGAGACTTTCGTGTACTGACCGTAAGTTCAAATGCTCAGTGCTCCTTATCTGCTCAGTTGATGCTCTGATTGTAGGTTGTTGGGGGTTTTTTTTTGCTCTAGAATATGCAATATAAAATATTCATTCAGATTTATTTAGATTGTTAGGGAGAAATATAAATTACTGACATTGGACTAGTAGGGGAGCTCAAGTGGCCTGAATAAAACATTAAACATAAAATATGAGCTTTAATGCATTGTAGAGGGCCTTTAGCTTATAGTAAGCAGGCTGTACATATTTCTGCTGTCTGATTACTTGCATTTGATGGTTTCTGTTTTTGCTTTCCCAGTGTCATTAATTTTTTATAGAACATAAGTGAATGTAAAAGGACTATAAAAGACAATAACGTCAGAAAGGATTTACCTAAAAGTACAACAAAGCTTGTCATAACTTTTAAGTTGCCGTATAAAATCTGTTCTGTAAATAAATTCCAAACAAACTGCTTCCATTAGTTTTTCATCACAGCCAAAATACCAAATCTTTGTTTATAATCGACAAATATTATACAACACTGGATGACTATATATTATTTTCCAGGAGAATGCCATACAAAGTATATGTGTTTTAATTATCACATTATTTATTACATTAATGAGCCTATTTATTACTGATTACTTATAATGATGCTTCATTTAGAACTACAAGAACACACACACACACACATGAACACGTTTTTACAATTCTTTATTGTTATTTCAAAGTAGGCATCAAAAAAATAAAATAAAGTAATGCCTGTGTTTGTTACAATGTTATCTTAAACACAACGTCAAAGAAATACAGAAAATCAGTTTCGAAATGTTCTTATTCACTGTAGATTTTAAATACCATTCCTTAGATATAATCATAGTATTATAAAATATTGTAATTGTTAGTTTAGATTAATCTTGAGCAAAAATGCAAAGGAAAAAGCAATGGTCCAAAGCTGTAGCATTATACATAACTAAAATATCTCTATCTTATATCTATATTGTATATCGCTAAGGGAAATACTGCACTCTGACCAAAACATGGAGATGCTTTTAATACTACCACTAGGAGCAATAGTGCACTAACAGTCTTATGAAAAAGGGGCTGAACTATCACACTGCTTCATGCCAAGCGCTCAGAGAAAGTTTTCATCTCTCACCTGATCTTAGGCTATAACCTGACATAACCAGAACACAATTTAGCCTAATACCAATACACACTTTTAAAATAGACAGCTATAAATACAGGTGCACAGCAAAGTCCACATGGTTGTGTTATACCATGCTTCTCCAAATTGGGGTTTTCTATCTGAATGCAAAAAAAAAAAGGTTATTTAGAATTTCAAGTTCATTCATAAGTCAAATGTTTATTTAAATTTGTAGACTGTGGATGTAAACTCAACACCGGGGATCTTGCTGAACAGACTATCTAAAATATGCACCAGGATGTATGGAGGTCTAGAGTCTCTAGAAGCTCAGTTATTTTTAAGCTAGTCCTTATTATATCTCTAACATACAGAAACTTCCATTATGTCTATCCTCAACTTAATCATAAAGTCATACCTGACTTTTGGCAACAAATATACCATCCAGCATGTCGCCTACTCCTAATCATATATTATATTACAGTTTGGTTCACATCATCCATCAACGTTGGCGATCCAGATGACAATTTGATAGCAGGCATTTGTTGTTTTAGCATTGGGGAGCCTGTGCGTTCATATGGATGAAAGAAGAAGATCTATAAAATCCTTAGACACGGCGACACTATCTCATAACCCGTTAAATCTACTGGCATTGAAGCACGCGTCTATTGTTTCCAGCGGCTCCTCCCACCTGAAGCTGAAGAAGACTTAGCACTGTTCATGCGTACAGCGGCGATTCTGTATTCCCGGTGCAATATAATTATACGAAAACACCGGATATATTTACAGAGTGAAATGACTGGAATTGCACCGGGTTAATCAAGACACAGCGACGGATTCCAACAGGTGATCGCCGCGCGCCTGGCTCGTATGTCTCGTATTATCCGTACACTGAACGTTCTCTGGAACGCCTGCACTGTGGATGGCATCTTTATCCAAACTTTTGGCGTTCAGATCGCTTTTCTGTACCGCCGTAGGTCTCTCCATTACGCAGTGCCTGATCTTCGGCTTCCCTCGCACGGCTTTGGGCTGGCCGCTGTCGCGTTCGTATTCCTCTTGCGCTTTCTGCATTTTACGCTTCCTCAGCTTGCTCTTGTGCAAGTGAAAGGTCGCGATGGAGATAAGGATAGTGCCGGTGATCATCGCTACAAGCACTAAGAGCACCATAGTGGACGAAAACGAACGGAAGAGTGGATCGGTGGGGTCGGCGCACGTGCCATTGGCGCGCGCTGTGCCATTCGAGTTGCATGGTGGAATCGAAAGCGCCAGGCTTTCGAAAGACCCGGTGCTCATTTAGTCCTTTTAAAAAGCGTATAAGTCCCCAAAAAATAAACGCCGGAGCAGGTGCTGACGGCTGACGGCGAGTTTCCACCTCCTTGTGTGTCACCGTTGCCTTTATATTGCGCTTATTCCTCTTGCACGGAAGGTTTTCAAGATTCCCTCGAGAGGCACCCTAAAATAGATCCAATATAGATTTGAAAAAAAAGTGCCAAAGGGGTTAACAGAAAACCGAGTAAAATCTGATCCTCACCCGCATTGTAACTCCAAAGTAACTGACTACACATAAAAAAAAATAGTTATCCACCTAAAGCATGAACATTACCTGCCCATTGTACAGTATTTCCTTCCAAACATGATTAGTGCGACTAATACAGCCTCCGCAATCATGCCTGAACTTTAACAATGAATAATTAATAAATCAGAATCGCAGGCCTGCCGCTTTATGGATAGTCTGCTATATAAGATTATAAATCATTTTAAGCAAAATGATTAATATCTTCAAGCTAAAACACACCCTAATCTGAAAGAACAGAAGATTTCATTTGAACTGCGGCATTCCTGCGTGCGGCTAAACTGAACACCGGCTGAGCTACAAAATACCAATCACATCACAAAAGTAGCACATCTGACAAAGATTTTCTTGTATGCAACGACTACTGATTTTTTCTAAAAATTCTGTACAATTTATCACGTAAAAAAAAAAATCCAATTTACCTTTTCCAAGTGAGGAAATCTTGCCGTTCCAGAGCAGAAGACTGGCCGCGTTTGCAAAATTGTGAGAAAGACGTAAAAAAGGAAGCGGAAAAGCGGCCAATCCCTTACGGTTCGCAGTGACGTATCGATAACCCCAAAAGGGCACAGTAACCAGCAAGCTCATTCAGACATATTTTTGCACGCATATGCTCCGGCTTTCACTCAGATCTGCAGAGTAAAGCGTGTAAGAGGAAAGACACGACTCGCTTTTCTTGCGGTGTCTGTTTCGTCCCGTCAGCTGAGTCGGCGAGAAGTCAATAGTCGCAGGAGAATAAACGCATTCGGAGATTTCAGTGAATTCCGGTGCGTGGGATTCGAGTGAGCTCGTTTCTTCTCAAAACCTGACGCGAGAGGAGCTGTTCAGTGCTGAATTCAGGAGAACAAACAAATCGCCATCTAGAACAGACATTGGAGCGCGCGTACTCGTGTTTTACACGACACTGATGCCGGATCTGAGTTTAGATTGAATGAAAAAGCGTTTCATGCTCACACTAATTTTTCCCAAATGTCATAAAATGGCAATTGCATGCATGTAAAAATCAAAGCCGGACCTGCACGAGTTCTATTAAACTAGCAATATTACTGTAATCCTGACTGACACTTTGTTATTCAGTTATCAAGGATCTGAAGTCTATCCCAGGACACTAGATGTGTATGGGACACAAATCTTTGAAAGGGATACAGGGATACACACACACACACACACACACACACACACACACACACACACACACACATGCAATGTAGACCAGTCATTGCACCCACTGGTATGCATGTGAAAGTGGGAGGAAACCAGAAATCCCCGCAAGGAAAACCCACTTGGGTAGAAAATTCATAACAGTGCACAAATATTATTACACCAGGAGCTGTGAGTTGGCAATACTACCAACCAGACATACTTGAATATGTATGGAAAAAAGACCATTATAAGAATAAGAATAAGAATAATAAAAAGAAGAAGAAGAGGAAGAAGAAGACGAAAAAGAAGTTGAAGACAATGGCAACAACAAAGAAGAATGGTAATTACCAAGAACATTACTGATAAAAAAAGCTCATTTTGGTATTTGCTTCCTTGCTACCCCAGAACCTTAATTTTAATAATATTCTCCTCAAGCATTTTGGCCACGTTTGTATGTAATAAACAGCTCACATATATTCACCCTTGCCTGTTCTGCTAATCTCTAGTGATGACTCCATGGTCTACAGGCCAGCAGAGAAGTGCTGACTGTCTGTTGGTGTTAATGAGCTCCTCTGATTGCAAAGTTTTAGCACTAATCTTACCATGGCTAAATTAAAACTGCTGTGTGCTACAGGGTTGCGTACAGTTAAGCAGTTTTTACAGTGGTTAGATTTAGAATTTTATTTTATTTATTTTTATTTAATTTTAAATCTGCTACCCTAAATATGAATACATATTGTTTTGTTGTTGATGAAATGATAATCTGTCACAGTAAAAACATAAATAATCTACTATAATATAGATTTAAACATGAGCCATATTACTTAAAAAAACCCAGGACATTTCTTGGGGATTTTTATTTTTAGGTTTCATAACCCTGATAATTATTCACAGGGATGTCTGTAGCTAGATATACTGATATACACTTTATGTTAGTATCATTGTTTGTACATAAAGATAAGGGCAAAAGATGTCTCTTTCTACTACTTTGTAATGAATATTTAAAGGGAAACGGTGTGATACAATATTAAGGTTAATCTAATATTAATTCCACTCAATGTTTAAGAGAAATTAGTTATTTCCTAAGACAAGAGATATTGCTTATACATTATTAATAGTCTTCTTTTACTCGCCACACACAAGCCTACTGTAATAAATCTTTCTGGCAGTGATCTGCTAAAATGAAATAGAAAAAACATCTAGTCATATAGACAATTAAGGTGCACATGTTAATATAGTCCATAACATCCCCCGTTTCTCTGGAAAATACTTTAGATACATCGTACAGCCAAAATTTGAAGACACCCGACAGGATCCTAATCCACAGATCCTTTCTTCACCTTCCGTTAGCAGGGAAGGCTTTGTAATGGATTTTGGACTGAGGCTGTGGGGATTTGTACTCATTTAGCCACATGACCATTAGTGTATTCGGCTTTCTTGCTCACCAAAGTATTTAAGTCTGGGCTCTGTGCAAGCTACATTCGTTTTTCCATGCCAATATGTGCAACTCATGTCTTTATGGAACCCACTTTTTACACAGTGTTATTGTAAGATTCAGTGTTCTAAAGAAACTACAGCATGCAAAATATCCTTTGTCAATGTTCTAATGTTGTGGCATAGAAAGTCCACATATGGGTGTGGTGATAAGCTACTCAGCAAACTTTGGGACATATGCAGTATGTGTGGAAATGCCACAATACATTTCTGAATTGCAGTTTGCAATTGCAGCTTATAAATGGGAATCAATTTAAAAAATGTCTTAACTGGAAACACAATGTCAAAATTTGAATGGTAATAGCTGAAAAAATGAATGTACAAGAAACTTTACCTAAATATTATGGGATTTTTACAGTTGGATTGTGAATTTAGGACTTGCAAACCTTTTGCTACAAGTCTAATCTCTAGAGCTGTTGCCTTAAAGGTTTCATAAAATATTGAAATGATTCTTGTACAGTAGAAGAGGTATGTGCTTGATATTTTCCTTGTACTATATATTATAAGACCTCAGCTGTGGTGGCTCAAATTATGTATAAGCTGCGAGAGCTGAGACATTCTATAAAGTACCCAGAGTTGCACTTATCAATTCTTATTTTTACACTTTTTACTAGTGATTACAATAATAAATGTGATGGTCAGGATTTACTACAAGCTAACATAACGATAAAAGTGGCACAGATTAGAATTTAAGTAGGCAGCAAGTGTTATCCAGGCTGTAATAATCGTATTATCAATGGAATAATTTAGATGAGCTGCATTTAGAATTTGAGTAGGAACTTTTTAGCATGAAACAATAACTGGACACTTTTGTCTTATAAAAGTACAGCATGTTATATAAAGAGAAACCAGAATAAAATGTTTTGCAAAAAAAAAAAAAAAAAAAAAAAAGAAAGGAATGGACCTCACCACCAAATGTGAGGAGGAGGAGAGCCAATGGAAACAACAGAAAAGAAGAGATGTGTTGTTTAACTAAATTCAGATGGAGATGGCATTTTGTCAGGAAAATAAATGATCAAGATTAGCAAAGACTACTTAAGAAGACAGATAATCAGAGAAAAACTGGACCAGACAGTCGATACAAAACAACGAGAAGGCTGAGAAGGGCAGGTAACGTAGGTGAAAATAAAAAGAAGGAAGGAGAAGCAAAATAAAGCCAAAGAAAGAAACAGAATAGAGGTTGACTGGGTAATGGAGGACCAGGATAAGGTATGAGATAAAAAAGCAGATACAACAGATTTGAGAGGAAAGTGAGCAGTTTAGACACTTTCTGGGCAAAGGAAACGGAATGTGATGGGAGATAGAGAGAACGGGCAAGTGTGCAAAAGCAAATCCAGGATGTACAAATATCAGCATGGCTGAAAGGCGGACTGACAGGTGTGATTGACTAAACCGAGCTGAATTTGAAAATGGCAAAGTATAAGTAGGTAAGAGAAAAGGATATGATAGAAATCTGAAAATCTGATCTGTTGGATGACCCAGACTTATACACAGAAGGAAATGTAAAAAACACTTCATTAGGCACTTGAAAGCACATAAAACAGAGGATACAGTCTTCAGGATAAAAATCCTAGCTGGAAGGTGATGTTTAGTAGCACATTATCATCCAGAGGCGAACCAAGATGAAGTGGGGCCCCAGGCAAAATTAATATTGCTAGATGTTTTATTAATAATGACATTTTTGATTGTTTAAATGGTCAGCTGTCGGAGGCCCCTCGAAATGCGGTATGCCTCTGTTAACATCAACCAAATTCCAGCATGCACATATTAATGCTATTTGAAAAACTTATTGCAAATCTGCATAAAGGTGCGGCTGTAAGTCAACAAATAACATAAATAATTAATGGAATATTTCGTGTAGTCCACTGATACCAACCACTGTTGGGTCCTTGAGCAAGACCCTTAACCCTTCCTGCTCCAGGGGCGCTGTATAATAGCTATAATAGACCTCCAACTTACTAAGATGGGATATGCGAAAAATGCATTTCATTGGCTCTGTACATGTACCTTGCACAATGACAATGAAGTTGAATGTTTATTGTATTTTTTATTTATTTAATACTATTACAAAAACAATTGTATCTGTCGTGCTTTATGATGATGGATCATCAGTCCTGATGACATTCGCAAATGCAATTCTTAATAAAATAAATGAATAATAATAAAAACTATAAATGTATATAAATTGTGCTCGAATGATGATAAAGTAGCTAATCTTTAAGATTGTGTTTAGATTTGAGACTTAATTCACAGTACAGCTTATTGTCTGTGTGTCTTTTAGAAGCATTGTAGCTTCACAGGTAATTACAAAGAGACTGCAAACTGGCTGACAGATTCCAAAGGAAGGGAAGTTATTTAATTAGACTAGAGAAGTGATACAAATGAACCCAGCTGTCCTTAGAACGCTTTAAATCAAGCGATTCAAATTAAAGACATTTCTTAAGCAGCTATTCTTCAAAACAGATGTCACAGCAGTGGTGGGCCGTCAAGGCCAGCAGGACCTTCTCTTTTGTTACTATAAAAAATAAAAATGTTGCAAAAATGTTTTGTAATGTTCACAAAATGTCAAATGTTGATGTCCAGGGGCAGCGTGGCCTAGTGACATGCCCAGTGTTACCCCCCAGCATTCGGCTGGAATTTACGGGGTATAAAAGTAAAGGTCAATGAAAAGTTAATGACGGCTGAAGCCAGTATAGCAGATTTTGTTGCAGATCTGCTGGAAACCTTATTTTCAACTTGCCCACCTTTTTACCTGCCCACTTTTGCAGACCAAGAGAAATATTTAATAAAATAACTTCTACACCCAAACTGGATTTATTACTAACAAACAGCAACGAAAGCTATTTAAAAGCTTGCATCTATTTGCATTATTTCTATATAGCTTTAACTGTAAAATGTAAGATTTGTGTATGTGGTTTACAGTTGCTTACTAAAGACCTTGACTGAAACTTCCTACACCGGTTGTCTTCTGGTGGCCTTGTGGGGTAACACTCTATGCACCATTTACAAATTCTACCAATTTCCAGATGCTTAAACATGCTTTAACTTCCTGCTAGGTAAATGAGTGTTTCAGTGTATGAGGGAAGGGGTTACATACTTCAGGTTTTTCAGTCAGAGAGCTCCCTATAAAGAAATGAAACTTTAATTATTTAAAAACCTGCGAAAAAAAATAATCTGTCAGACTCTACAACTCTACAACAGGGTAAGTTATGGCATGGAGCTGCGGAATGACATTTACTCGGACTCCCATCGGCATTCCTAAGGGAAAAAAACACACACATTAACTCATTAACTGCACATTCATTACTTTTGCACGATATTTATCTTAGACACGTCTCGGGTCTTGTTGCAACTGTGTTCACTGCCTTCAAACCGACTACAATGATTAACACACAAAACAAGCTTATTACTTACCTTATTCTCTTCTAACATTTGTCTTTGCACTCTGGAGTCGTAAATCTGTCAAAAAAAAAAAAAACAACAACCCAAAAACCCACAAGCGCTGCTTTGAAAATCAGATCTTTGTATTTCCATAGAAACAGACCGAATAAGATCTCAGTTTTTCTCCCATAGTGATAATCCTTTTTTTATCACCTAGATATTGAAGGCAAACATAGAGTACAGGCTGAGAACCTCAAATAGCTTCTAAATGTTAATGCTTGCAGCAACTAATTACACACATTTAGCTCTAATTTGTCTTTTCATAAAACAGGCTTGTCTGAAATGCGTTGTGCTTTCATTAGAAAGGTTGATCTGAGAGTAGAATAGATGCAAACATCAGTTGGTGTTTAATCTTCCAGCCATTTAACATTGCACAAACAAGAATAAAGCATTATTCACTGTACATAATAAATGCAATCTAAGTAGTAGTTATGGATTTGTACCGATAGGGTGACTGCACATGGTCAGAGTCAGAACAAAACGAATACAAACAGAACAAAACAGACACTGAACAAAAGATGAGCGTGGCAGCTGAAATTAAAGGGGCAAAATCTCTGTATGTGTGTGTGTGTGTGTGGTAAGCTCTTAGGGACCCTGCCAATAGCCTGAGTCAGTTAGGTTTGGCTTATTAAAGTGTGGTCAGTCCCTGTGACTGATACACACAGCAGGGAAACTAAGAGTGTTGACCCACTAACAATGGAATGCTTAATACATTCTGTGTCTTACCATGTTTGTATACAGTAACAAAACAACAACATCAAAATCATCCTTATCATCATCATTGTTAGTTATAACCAAGGGGTAAAATAATTAGTTATAGTTACTAGTTATTTTTGACAAATAGTAAATGAGTTACAAGAGACGGTTGAAGACCTTCTTCTTTCTTAAATACCTAGCACTCAAAATTAAACTGTGATCTATCGTACCAGTATTGAGCTGTTCAATGATGTGAGTCAAAGCACTTTTGTACATTGCTCTGGACAAGAGCGTCTGCTAAATGCTGTAAATCTAAATTTATACAGCTGAGCAGATGAGAGATAAAGGGTTTGCTCAAGGGCTAAGAAGTAGCAGAAGTAGCATCTTCAGAATTTCCACTTGAATAGTGTCTCACATTAGAAACATGTCTATTAAAGTTTGATAGCAGGCATTCTGCAGATCTAACTTGCTAATGTCTTATGTTAATCATTTTACAGTTACTCGTTTTATTTCTGGTTTGGTCGTATATCCTATGAATGAGACAGCAAACTAGAAAGGCCTAATAAGAAGACACAGAATGGCCATAGGGTCTTGTTTTAATAGATGATGGATAGAAACCTGTGTAAAACCGTCATTTGTTAATGTTTATTTTCAATAATTCTTGATATAATACCAATTTGTTGGACCAAATCCATTTCTAAGACAAATTACTGTAATAGCATATGCAGTAGAAACAAGCCTAAACAAGATGACACATGGGCTGTCAGTTCCTATCTGGTGCAGTGGAGGATGACCCATCAAGCTGTTTCCTGAGAATAACATGTCTCAGTGCCATCTTAATTTCCAACAAAACAAGAAATGATATAAATAAATGCTGTCAAAGCTGAATCTATTGGAAAAAGTTTATAAAGTAATAAAGTATCAGTGTTTTTACCTGCTCTATAAAATAAGTTAAGATCTTTTTCTAGCAGAAGGTTTATACATTCCTCATTTCAATGTTATTTATCATTTCAGTATCTTGCAATTTCTTAGGTGTTATCCCTAACCACTCTTTTTCTCTGGATTCCTTCTCTGATTTGCATTTTAAGAAATGTTTTTTTTCCATTTTACAGGAATGGAACATGTTCTTCTTTTCTATTTATTAGGTACTTAAGCTGCTTTGCCTAAGAGAACATCATTAAAAAACATTCAACACAGTTTTTTAGCACAACATTTTTGCAATGTAATTCCAGTTGTTATCTATCCTGTGCAGATAATTCAGTGCACACACAACATACGGTTCAAGCCCCAATGATTTGGTGTATGACCATGCCTTGTTTGTTGGAGAGCTTTTCAGAGCAGACTTATTGTCTGACTCCTAGGCTAAATACAGTATTGGCACAAAAATCATCATCAGTTGGGCCAACTCTAATAGTGAACTGTTGTAATCACTCATTATACCGTCGACCTACTCAAGCATTATTGATTCCTGGAAACGCTCTTCATGATTCTCCGTTACAGCCTTTGCAAACAAATTATTTTCCACTTTAAGAGTGCTTGCACAGCTGATGACATGGGGACAGGAAGAAGCAGTGATGCAACATTGACATTATACTGTGTTTACAGCATTTTGCAGACATCTCTAGATTGACAGTTAAATTGCTACAAGGACACAGAAGATGATCTTTAAAAACCTGAAAGTAAAGGTTATTGCATAACATCCGGACCCAATTTTTCTATTTATTTCTTCATTTCTCATATATAAATAAACAAAATAAACTCAATATTTTCTGTATCGCTTCGAAAAGTGTTGCCATTTTTAATTTTTGGCTTGCATTAGCTCTGAGCCTTGTATATCCCAGATAGTCTTATATGTATTTTTAGACTTTGCCTGTTCTCTGACTTAGACTCTGGTATTATCATGTAATGTCGGATTATGTTTCGACCTTTGCCTGCTCTATAATTTTAGAATTTGGACAGTGTTTTAAAATTGTCTAAAAGCCTTCTCATGTAGAGCTTTTAGACAAGCTTTCTACGTACAAGTCTGTAACAAAACTGAGGAGAATTTCTCTTATTTCACCTTGTCAATGCATCTTCTAGCTTTTTCTCCAACTACTAGCTTTGTAGCTGGGTGTGGTGAAATTAAATTCCTTAAATGTAGAATTTGATCAAAAGACATGAGGTATAGGGACTATCTATGAAATGAGATATAGATAGATAGAAAGAGAGAGAGGGAGAGAGAGAGAGAGAGAGAGAGAGAGAGAGAGAGAGAGAGAGAGAGAGAGAGAGAGAGAGAGAGAGAGATAAAGAAAGAGAAACAGATACATTTCCAGTTCCACAGTATGTGGCTACAAGGGCAAACATACACATGTAAAGTTGCTGATTATAATATTATATAATAACTAAAACCCAAAATAACTTGACAGTTACTGTTAATTATGTTGAGTAGGCATTGTCAAGTTAGTGATTGATGTTAATTCTAATTATTATAAAAATTAGCATGCTACACAATAAAAATTGAAAAAATGTCAGGATACAAGTCAAACATTCACACTATATATAATTATCGAATTAAAGTAAAATAATTTAGTGATTATTTATATAACACTTACTGTAATTCCAGATGCGTAATATATACTAGAGCTCTTATTTTTTAATTTGACAACATCCTTCTTGATGTTGAATTTTCCAATATTTGTGTAATTTTACACTGCAGGTCTTGCCCAATTCCGATTTTGTGACTATATCCGACCCGCTTACATCTTCTCTTAAAACTGACCCTTATTCAATACCTGCATTTACACTATACACAGCAAATCTATGTAACGAGGTAGACCTACTGACCGGAGAAGGATTTTTAAATGGCACATCAATCAATAGATGCAATGTACAGAGACAAAATGATTATTCAGTATTTTGCAAAACAAGGTCGGCAAAACAATGCTCTCTTTAGACAAGGAAAAAATAGGAGAGACCTTGTTGCAGTCTGGGCACGTGTAGCATTGATGGTTAGATATACATACACACAAACACATTTATGTATACAATTTACTGTTGGAGTCCACCTGAGTTGACGTCATGCACCACCGTTGCTTACACGTCAGAGGCTAATGCACGTATCGCATTCATATCCGATTTATTTCCATATTCCAACGAGGCATGAAACCGATCTGAAAATATCGAAATCCATGTGTCCTTTTCCTGATTTTTCATGATCTTGAGTCATATCCCATCTGTGCCACATTGACAGAAAAAATCTGAATAACACTTGCAGTGTAAATGCGGCCTTGGTCTCTAAACAAAACTGTGATTTAACCACATAAATGTAAAAAGTTTCAAATAAATGTAACAATTATGTAAGTTCCAGTAGGCTTTGGTAGCATTAGTTAGCACACCCCATGTAAATGAACTCTCTGTTCAGAAGTAGATCTTACAACCTACAACCTAGACCAACAAGCTTTGTGTTTTTCAATACTACTGCAATATTTTTGTAATATCTAAAAATGTAACACTTCTGGTGGCAATTTTATGAGGATAGAGCTGCATGTCTCTATATTGCATTTTGCTTGTGAGGGATTGTCACATTTCACAGGATTGCAGACATATGAAAGTAGTTAGCAGTAGCTAATGTGGCATCAAGGTTTCCAATATCTCTAATTATGTGGCTCTGAAATACCAGAAGTGCCCTGCTGTTATGGCATTCTGACAGAAGGCAGCTTGGATAGAATCATAAACATAATCTGCCACATAAATAAGATGTTTGATAAGATTTCTCACCTTCTTCTACTTCTTCTCCTTTTGTCTGTTCCTTTTTAGGTGTTGCCACAGCGAATCATCTGTCTCCACCTAACCCAATTCCCCTCTTCTTTCACACCCACTAACTTCATGTCCTCATTTATCACATCCATATACCTCCTCTTTGGTCTTCCTCTTTGCCTTCTGCCTGGTAGCTTCATTTCTAACATCCTCCTACCAGTATATTCACTATCCCTCCTCTGTACATGTCCAAACCACCTCAATCTGGCTTCCCTGTCTTTCTCCCCAAACATCTGGAATGTGCCGTCCCCCTGATGAACTCGTTCCTAATTCTATCCAACCTCGTCACTCCTAAAGAAAACCTCAACTTCTTCAGCTCTGCTACTTCCAGCTCTGCCACTTGACTCTTCCTCAGTGCCACTGTCTCTAAACCATACATCATAGCTGGTCTCACCACTGTCTTGTACACCTTCCCCTTAATTCTAGCTGATAGTCTCCTGTCACACATCACTCCTGGCATGTTTCTCCATCCATTTCAATTGTGTGGGCAAAATATATTGTGGATACCTCACCAGCACACCCTTAGCTGCATCTTTCCAAAACTTTTGGCAAAAGTTGAAAACCTTACAGTTGTCTATAATGTTTCTTTGTGCTGAATCCCTTAAAAGAACTTCCATCACTGGAACTAAGAGGACCCAAACACTTTTTTCAGCAAAACAATTACTCTGAGTTTCTAAGTTCCATAGAGAAATGGTGTGTTAAGGTTAAGGTACTCAAGGTTCCTGCACCTCATCCCTACTGCACACCTTTGGAATGAACTGAAACATTGACTGCACCCCAGACTTCCTCACCCCCAACATTAGTGCCTGAACTCACTAATACTATTAAAGCTACCACTATTAACAGCTACACCCTCAAATCTAGTGGAAAACTTTTACAGAAGGTTATTCTGTATAAGGGGCAGTGGTAGCTCAAATGGTTAAGGTGCTGAGTTGCTGATCTGAAGACCAGAAACACCTGGGTTCAAGCCCAACCACCGGCAAGCCAACCGCTGTTGGGTCCTTGAGAAAGACTTAACCCTTCCTGCTCCAGGGGCGCTGTATCATAGCTGACCCTGCGCTCTGACCCCAACTTACTAAGATAGGATATGCAAAAAATGCATTTCATTGGCTCTGTACACGTACCTTGCACAATGAAGTTGAATATTTATTTTATCATTATATTCTTTATTATAGGGGTAAGAGTAAATCTGGAACAGGACGTTCTAAAATGATAAAGGTATGATTTAGCAAGTGTTCAGATACTTTTGTCCCACAAGCAAAAGTAAAAAAAAAGGTTTATTTTTATAGATTCAGAAACGACTTATCTGAGATATCAAAAATAAATAGTGTGATTGGTATTTATGCACAGGACAGACTAAATAAAATAATGCTATATAAAATAACCAAGTTAGTTTATATAAGCTAATGCCTTTAGTAAACAATGGCCGTTAAAATGTCAAGATGTTTTTCCTTGAAAATGTCACTGAGAAATAAAATGAGATAACAAGCGAAAGAGAAGTATTCTTCCATGGAAACAAAGCACAGGCGAACGCTTAACGACTGCATACACAAAACAATCCATCTATCGTTCCCTGAATAATTTACTGAGTTGTTTTGGCTAAAGTGCTGCAGTAACTTGTTTTAACGTGAATTGTGACAGAAAAGCTGAAATAAGACTGTTATTGCTATTTTGGATAGTGATTATTAAGCATTAAAAATAAATTGGGGCACATTTGTGCTCCTCAAACCACCTACATAAGATTCCATCGACCTTTACAGAAAGACTTTTGGACATGTGGGAGCCTGTGTGTGTGTGTGTGTGTGTCACAGTTTTAAAGTAGTTATTAACATCTATTTTCTAAACCCATCCATGGATGTGCACTATGCAGTCATGACAAACCCCCTGATGGACTAAATGCCAGTGAGAAACCAAAGGACAATTAAACTGAATCATTTCAACACTGGATGACATTTATTATGCACCATACATTTTTTTCCATCTTGCATAAGTCAAATGGCATTTATATCATGGTGGTATTGACTATTTAAGCCTTAGAAAGGCATATATTAGAATCTTAAAGAAAACATTGAATTAATTTTACATTTCTTGAAGTTGGGGAACATTTTGGAAGTCTTACAGACCGTGTGTTAATACAGAACGGAAATGGTTTCACATTTCCGCTGGCCTGAGGCCAATGGGAAACATTGATTTGGTTTCAGTCAGTTATCTTTTCGTTAATTTCACACTGCACAGGCAATGATTATTATGCTGGAGGCTGTATCACTGATTCAACAGAGTAACACAAATGTAACCACAATACTCTTATTTGTAGTTTAAATCAATGCTTTCATTTGAACAAAGCATTAGAGTTAAAATGACAAGATAGCTGTTCTAATAGACCTTCAAGTTTAATCCCCAAACATATACACAAACCGAACAAGAGTGTGTTTGTGAGTATTTACAAAAGTACTATTCTTTATAAAACTGATCTCTCAATCAAATATCAAATATTGTGAAGTTTTAATGGAACACTGTTCTAATAATGTCTGTAATCAGGTTTAGGTCTTGATCCTTAATAAACAATTAAGTACAGATACAAAATGATATTTGGACTTCAATGACAGACAGTTCAAGATTAACTTAAAAAACAATAAAGGGACCAAGAATAAAAAGAACTGTATAAAAACAGTAAAACAGATAATACACACTTAAAAAAAGTGTAGCGTACATTTCTAAAAACTGAGATGAAAAACAGCCTTTATATAATTTCTTACCTGTTTTAGTTCTTACTTAATTTTGCACAGGCTTTGCATGAGCGAGAAACAGTTAATGAGCAAAGTAAAAGACAGCTACTTAAACAGCGATGCCTCAGAGGAGGTCAGTGTGTTGGTCCCACACACACACACACACACACATCCGCATGGTAAGCCTCATTAAAACAGCTTCATCCTCAATGTGTGACAGAAGGAAACGCACAACTTCACAAAACAGCTTTTTTTTCTAGCGCAAATAACAGATCTATATTAGACCATCATCAGACAGCATTAAGGAGCAGTATATAGTTATGACAGAGGGTTTTGAGACAAAACACTTTCACTTCTACTACTAAAGTAGAATGAGCATACACAATATTTCATTCAAAACAGCTCATGTGGAAGAGGAATTTGAAAACGTGTGCATGGATGACTCCGTGGAGTTAATTAGCTAGCATATCGCAGTAGAGAACTTCTTCACTAGGCAATTTTTGTAAAGAGTGAAGAACAGATGAAGGGAGAGACGAGACTGATTAACAAGAGAAGGATTATTTCAAGAAAGCAAACAAGCCTAGCTCGGACTAACCCAGAGGATAAACCTGCAGATAAAGCAGAGAGAATGCATGTCGAAATCATTAGCAAACTTAGTTGATATACAGAATGCAGTGCCCAGAGCTGCAGCTGGTGTGGAATGATAATGCCACAACAGTTAAAATTGAAAACACAATGCAAAATGATGAAATATATAATACAATATAAAAAGTCATTTCAAACTATAATGAATTCCAAAAGTTACTGTTTAATACGCCATTAAATAAAACTATTATTTATATACAAATGTTTGTGACTCACAAATAATCGCACATAAGGCGCCAACATTTATTGCTAAGTTGAAATAAGCTAGGTTTGATTGTGTACTTTGTCATTGGCAGTGGAGTGTGACTTTCTGTTTGCAGATCATCAGTAACAGTGACAGAAGCAGTTCCAGACTACTTTTCCTGATAATCCATTCTAATTTAGCCAGAGCAAAATCTGATGACCTTTTAAAAGTTATTTCTTTGCCATCCTCTCCGAATATAATGGTTAATAAAAATGTATTTTAATAATCTTAATCTTATTATTTTCTCCTCCTAGAAAAACCTTTGTGTGCAGCATAATAGGTGACATTACATACTTTTAAAGTGCAATGTTAGCATATGGTAGCTAATTGGCTAGCATTCAACCTTAGCAATAATATAAGTAAAGGGAGTGTATAATAGTTTGTTTTAATGAAATGCTTTTAAGATCAGCAATGAAGTTAGTCTTTAAGCTGTGTTTAGGTAGTAAGCCTGTTAGCTACAGTACCTGCGGCTATCTGTATTGCTATGTACATGCTAGCTAGCTAACTTTTCAGCAATTAAAGTTACAATCAAATAAGACTGACTGATATTATTGCATCATTTCCTCACAACTTCTGTTTTAAGATGCTTTACGGATAGCATTCAGCAAACAGGCTGTAGTTTAAACAAAGACCTGTTTGACTAGAACATCCTGCTCTCAGAGCACTTTTAAACTCTCGGTTCTGTTCCTAATGTTTAGCTTCTGTCACAATTCACATTTAACATTTGTATACTGTAAAAAAGAATTCCTGTTAATTTCGTATCAGTTTATCATCACTTTTATCATTTCAGCCGAGTGAGCTATTAAAAAATCTTCCGTCCTGTTTGTTTTGCTTAGCACAATTCTGACACAATAGCCTTAGGACTGTTTCAAATATAAACTAATATACAATTTCATACATTTCAATTTTTTTGTCACTATAAATATACTTAAAAGACACACTGTATTTTTTACACTGTATTGTTTAAAAACATAATACTTTTTAACCAATACACTAGCTGTTGGAAATAAAATTTCCAGAAAATATACCTGTAGAATGTAACAATCACAATATAGATTTGTTCGATTTGTGCAATGCTTCACATACGTATGACAAAGATTAAAAATGATAAAATTATAACTTTCAAAAAATCTGTACATTTTATATTACTGTTTTAATGATTGTTATTTTATATTCAGGTGAACATCTCGATTATATTCAAAACATAATACATCTTTTTTTAAGATGATTTGTCGTACTTGCCATTGTGATTAATCAAAAGAATATTAGATGTCTGCTAACTATATTAAACTATACAAATATTCTTCTTTTTCCTGCACGCCCACTTGTTAAATTAGCGATTTATTTGAATCTCACACTGTGTTTATGTGCACAGTCTCAAAAAACTCAAAAAGGACAGTAGATTGCTGGTCTCAGAGGATATAGTTATGTAACTATCAGTGATGGGAATAATGGCTTTATAAAGAAAACAGCATTACTAATGCCATTAACTGTTTCAGTAATAAGTAATCAAACAAATTGCTGTTTCCCCTGTTACAACGCTCTTGTTGTAACAATAAAAAGCGGCATTACTATAATTGAGCTCTCTCAGCCGTAGGACCTACAAAGTCTTTTTCTCTGGTGTAGGTGGGGTTAGGTGGGACACAACTGATTGGCGTGTATGTGTGTGTGTGTTAATATAAGGTGGAAGACAAACTATAATTGATGATTGACTCAGGTAGAGTAAATTTCTATCTGAGAGGTACAGAGTAGTGTCAGAGATTCCATTAATAAAATAGACACTAAGTAGAATAAATTGTTATTACAAAACATTGTGCATTAATCTATACTACTCTAATGTTGTGGTTTAGTGGATTAGAATTACTTGTCCTGCCGTGTTGAGACTCTTTTATCTTGGCCATAAATTGCTTGTTACATAAACAGTCTTGTCTTTGATCTAAAAGATCTGTTCCCGGTTCCCACCCAATTGGGCTTCCTGTGATCACATCAGACTGAAAATAAATCACTGGCCAGGTTGATAAAATTTGGGCTGTCTCTTGATAGAACTGGCGGGTGTTTAGTTTTTACTACAAACATTAGATTATTTTTTCATTTTTCATTTTAATTTGACTTTTCTGAAACAGATCAACATCTTTCTATGACCACAGGATGTGTCTTCCAACATGGTTGTTCATGGTTGCATCAGTTAGAGTTAAATAGCTGAAACATAATCATCCATGCAGTAATTATCCGATGAGAGGCTCTTATCTATTTGCCCAGTTAAACCCGGGTGGTGACAATTTTTTGGACAGGCAGTCTATATTTACATTTACAGTTGTGGCATACTCCCTTATTCGGCGCGATGTGCATTTATCTCCTTTATACAACTGAGCAAATGGGGTTTAAGGGCATTGCTGAGGAGGCTACTTAGTGGTGCTGGGAGGAGTCCAACACCTTAACCACTGCCCTCCTCCTCCCCCTTCACCACTCCCCTAAGCACCAACTAAACAGTTCATGTCTTCATTGTCTTTCTGATAGAGCTTGCAGCAAAAATAAGTTTCGATTTTATGTTTCAAGTATTAGCAGGCACTTGTATGTATAATTAATATATAACTTGAATGTATAATATAGAGAACAAGGTTCTTTAAATGAAAGAAAGGGACATCGTTGAATTTATTTCAGTAAAAGCTTCTGATAAACACAGCTTTCTTCTTTTTAGTGTGGGCGGTAAGTAGCAGGAGTGGCATTTTTGGCAGTCTCTGTGCAATTACAGATTGGAAACCAATCACGTTTGAATACAAGCCAACCGAGACCTTACGAAGTGCACACTGGCATCTGCGTGCTGTGCTGATTTTCACTCTAAAATTGCATGAGCACAAATGAGTTCAAATGACTCTCAGACAAAGGCAAAAAGAACAAAGTATGCATGTGCAGATTCACAGAAAGCAGCATGGTACTGGACATGCTCTCTGTGATGCTGAACAGCTTTCAGGTGGGACCACAGAGGTGGCTGTTGCCTTGGAAACCAGCCAGTAAGAAAACTGATGGCAATGGGCCAATTATATACTGTATATCACACCCACAAAGCAAATGGATAGAAATGAACATGAGAAATGTAATTCCACATCTTTGGCTCCCCTGGTTACAATATAAGCCTTTAATGAGGCTGTATGTGTAGTTCCTTTTACTGTGTAGCTTGGGCAGTATATGATATCATGCAGATTTAACCTAGTAAGCTAAACGTGACTTTTAGGTGTCCATACAGCAGTCTTTTAAAGCAAGTAAACCATTACAGTGTTAAATTTAACCTAACAGTGTATGCAAATCTGAGCCAGATATCATTGATGTATGGTATATCTAGATCTGTGAACAAAGATGAACAAGAATTGAGTTCTTAGGGACAATCTGCTGTTATAATGGCAAGCTACAGGATAGAATAGTTTAACTTATCTATTATAAGTGTTTAATAATTTCGCATTATATAAAAAGTAATGATAATATCATGATATGTAAATTAAAACCTCTGGAAAACTGCAAGTTGTTTCTTTGCATATCCCATTTTAGAAACCAACAGTGGCTGACTGGTGGTGGTGGGGCTTGAAACCAGGTCTTTCTGGTCGTCCAAACAATGCCATAACCATTTGAGCCTGCACTGCCGCAAGACATTAGGGGAGAGTCCAAACACAGTCCCCCACTACCAGTGACACTACTAAATTATGCAGTCGAGATTCCCACATTTGGGGAATTCACAGGGCTCAGCACAACTGGAGTGCAATGGTTGAGCCTCGATCTGGTGAAACACCTTTTTGATCATGGTAACTCCCCTGGCAGGTGAATATGTGTACTTATGTAACAGTGGTTTTGAGCCTTGATTGACTGCTAGGGTCACATGGATCACAGTGACTTAATGTGGAAGATCTGTCCTAGAACTACATGATAAGTATAAATGGCTGTTTTGTGACTTGTTTTGCTGAAACCCAGGGCAGGCGCTGACTCTGTATTACTTTACAATACTCTAGGCAAAGAAAAAGTAATATTCCATAGTCAATGTTTTCTTGATGACCCAACAGGACACTGTTTCTAGATAGCTGGTAGCAAATCAGCGTATAAGTTTAGCTCATTTTCTCATTTAATGCAGATTGCTGCTGCATGACTTTACATATACCTAGCCTCATAGACGGTTTCTCAGTGGGCTCATGAATTTGTTCTACAGTATGACAGAAAGTAATATTCAAAATTGTTATTTACATTCTTAAGCGAAACTCAATTTTTATCTGTTTATTTAGAATTGATGAGCAATTTACATCAAAATGTTTATTGGCAATTCCCTGCTACGGTTGATTTGTAATGTTTAATAACTAAAACTGTAGGTGCTTTGTCCCAAATGCACCTCTGCTGTCTGTAACAGTTGGTTGCCAGGTTAGCCAGAAAGTAAAACCTCAATAAAAATTTTGAACCCCATGATACAGTCAGATTTGATAAATCTCCTTTTTTGTGCAATTTATTTCGTGTTTTTTAACAAGTGTGTTGGTCTTTTAATGGTTGTTTCAATCTGGAATAGTTCATTAGAATTTGTGCAATTTAAGAGATTGTTACTTACATTTACAGCATTTGGCAGACGCCCTTATCCAGAGCGAATTTATACAACTGAGCAATTGGCCTTGCTTAGGGGCCCAACAGTGGTGGACTTGGTGGAGCTGGGAACTTATGGGTTACTTATTATTAAGTGTTTTATCTGTCTGTTTACATCTAACTGTCAGATGCTTATTTATTCTGCATTATTGTTTTATCTGACTTTTAGGGTTGTGGGATGTGTTAAAAATAACATTGTGTTTTGTGATTTTTGCTGTTGTGCCCCAACTGTCCAAATTACTCAAGCTGAACTGGTTGGATTGCTGCCCAGTACAGTACATCCTCTCAAATTGTTCTGGGGTTTAATAGGTGAGAGGTGACAAGACCACTAATTATGAGTCAGGAGATTATACAGTACTATAAATCCCTCGCCTCCTTCTCGAGAGTTCAGTTCACATCCGGAATTTCTGACAATAATAATAATGAACCCCCAAAACCCAATATTATTCTTTAACTGTTGTCGTGGAGTTGTCTGAACTAAAAGTTTGGTATATAGCATGTATGACCTTACACAAGAAAGTTCTGATCAAACACTGTTAACACATTCTTTTGGGAAGGAAACAAATGTAAAGCGGTGCAGATTTTAGTGCAGATTTACTGAATCAGTTACTCATCAAGAAACCGTTATTAGGTTAATTCAAATAGCAAAATGTTTATAATTACAACCACTAAACACAATTACAAACAGACCATGTATGTTCTAGTTGTTTATTTAGCTTATATTATATTTCACAAATTAACTAATAAGGTAACTGAACACAATTAGTTTAATAGACTAATGGTTTTAGAGAAAAGGCAGTGATTACAAAACACTAATTAAAGAATAAATCACCTGGAGCTTATTGCCATGGTAACCACGATGCAAATCATGCCTGGTGAGCTTGCATTAGGGTACAGGGATCTACTTCATACTCTAATGTACTTGATATAAAAAGTCTTAAGGTGCTTATCAAAACCTTATTATCAAAACCTAGTCATCCAAATATTGTTACATAGTGATACGCCTTATATTTTTCAAAGGATACACAAATAAATAAAAATAAATTATGTATACAATTGTTGTAATGTTTTAGGTGGTTTGTGCAGATATGAACAATCGTCAGTTAATTAAGGACCAGCCACAGATGCTCTGGGTAATAAATAATCCACCTTTGAGGTGAAGTAATGACAGTGTATGGTATGAGTTAATTATTTAGAAATAAGAATAAATGGTAACTCAATAACCAGATTGTAATATAACTGATATACCGATAGCTGGTTGGCTGGAGACAGACCACGATGCACCAGTTTATGTTTATGGCATTTAGTATATTTTCCTAGACAGTATTATTTTGACCTGTCTGTAGTCATTTTACTGATGCTTTATCAACAATCCATGAGAAGATTTTGTAAATGAGAATCAGGTGAGAATGACATTGAACATACATAATATACATAATTTACATTGTACAACAATGCTGGAATGTGCTTAGCCTGTAGCAAACATCTCTAAACAACTCTGCATATTTTTATTTCATATTAAAATACATTCATAAAATATATTTTTAAATGTATTTTCTAATATTTTATTATTATTTTATTATAATAATATTATTTATTCAGTGTTCTATTTGTTTCATGTCACTCGTCAGCTTTCAGTCTTTATTGTGAGAAGAAGCCAACATCGAGAAATTCTTATTAATAGACACCACAAAGAGAAATGCTTTAAATTACCTATGCATGGCCAAGATATCACACTAACATGTGGTTGGTGATAAACTGTCCAGTGGAACTCTGCAGGGATGAGCGGTAAGGGCTGTAGATCAGTGCTGGGACTGTACACGGACGAGATTTACAGCAGCCGAGTCCTTCGTGCATGTAGGGTGAGTGGTAATGTTCTGAACAGTGAAGGACTTAAGGACATAAATTTAGTGGGACAGTTCTCTAGGTGACAACATGAAGGAACACAATCGCCTACAGCAGAAAAAAAAGCATAGACATAGAGAAAAGGCATTTATGAAAAAGAACAGACAGGACACATAGAAATATAATATAATGTCCCTGCCATGAAATCTTTTTTATCACTTAGTTGGAGCTATGATGCTATGTTTCAGGGAAAAATAGATAAGTGTCCTTATATATAGTTTGGATCCCAGCTGTTTTTTCTTCAACTCCAGCTTTCATACAAGTTGTTAAAACAGTAATTTATATGCGTCTATGCTTGCTCCTAGAAATGAGGTGTAAATTAATGAGTGATGTTGTTCACAACATGTGCTTTGATTGTACTCTTTCTTAATCACAGTCAAATGAAAAAAAACATAAACAACCGTGGTAAAAGAATGCTAGCCTAAGTGTTCATTTCAGCATTATCTCTAACAGTAAGGCCAAGACTGGAAAGAAAAACATCCTGCTCACATTTGATTACAGACTAAAAGCTTCTAACAGCACATTACTGAATAAAAGATAAGATAGTGGTTGATAGTCAAGGTTTGGTCAAGGTAAAAATTTCCACTGATAGAATTGTGTAAGACCATTAACTCTACAAATAGTTTTTAATATTGTAAATTTATCATGTATATTAAATAAAAACTGTTTAAAACATTACAGGTACATTATGCTGCTACATACACTACAATGGGCCAGATAATTGTACTCATGCTCAAAGTAATTATCAAACACCTGCCTTATTGAAGTTGTTCTAGTTAAACCTTAATAAAACTCTGTTTCTGTAGGACCTTACTAACCTTATCCTAGTTTTATTCAGCCTACGAAGCATGTACAGAATCTCATTCCCAGGTACAGAAGGTTCAATCAAAATTGATATAAGATACAATATTTTATCTATCTTTTCAGAGAGGCGACAGTAACAGAGGCTTCACTTACAGTAACAGCTGCAGGAATACCTGGCAAGGGCTACTCACTCCATGCACCTGACAACTGCCTTTTATATGTCTGGGCTATGGGGTAGAGCTAGACAGAAACCTTAAGCATTAGTTAAGTAAACACATTTAATTATTTTTTTGTGTGTGTAAAAAATTTTGAGTACTATACTTAAGCAATATTGGTGAGCAAATACTGCCCATGACCCTGTAATTATGAATGCACATTATCTTACAGTGGTGGTCAAATTGCACTTTTTGCTTGAAACATAGCTTAAGGCTTTTATATTTTTGAATAGAATTGTTGGTATGTTTTTAGATGTAACGTAGGAATACATCCACCTTTACGATGTGAAACAAAGCTTTAAAACAGGTAGGAAGTGTTAACTGAAACAGTAACTGGAAGCAATTATATTTTTTTAGCCAGGAATATTACATTTGTAATTAAGCTTAGAAGTCAGAAATCTGAGAACATACCGAGGTGGTTATATGGTTCTGCTTTCTAGGTATTTACTGAAGAGGTTGGAGAAACATCAAGTGATTTTCAAGCTGGTCAACACGCACACTAATCTTTAGCAACCGGCTGCATTTGTGAGCCTTCTACAGGTTGAATGGGGCTGTCAAAATCAGACCTCATCAAAAAAACAATTTCCCACACGTTTTTAGCTTCTGGGAGGCTTGATTTGGCAATCAGAAACAGAACAGACTGAGAGAAAAAAATCTCATCTCTGCTGTGATTATCTGAACACAATTGTATCAATCTTATAGTTTATTTTAGACATATACCACCAAGGCTATGAGACTGTTCACACTGTTGTTTAATTGGATATTTAGTATTTTTTTAAATGATTTATAAAATGTGCCTTTGTTTACAAATTAATTAGAGATTTTATGAAAAAAAACCCATCTTTAGATCTTTAGATCATTCTCTGTGTATCTCAGGCTCCAATAACTATAAATATATAAACGCATTGGTCTAAAATCAGTGATTTCTTTAATACGGCCAATAATTGTATGCTGAAATAATATATAAGTTATAACTAAATAATGCAGTTGAGAACCTATTTACAACTGTCTTAACAAGGTTAGTTATCCTGCACTAACTATAAAATAATTTAATACTCATTACTTAATTTATGCTATACTTTTTAAAAAATTTTACAGCATGTATGTTACGTGTCACACAATTTTACTATCTAATATACTAACATTTAAGATTCTTACGCAGTATGTTTATTCATTTTTTTATGCTTAAAGATTATACACATTTATACTCACATTTACATAATTGACTGCTATAACTGTCCTTCAGCATTATTTGTCCAAGTTGTTTTATGTAAGCTTGTGTCTAAGTTTTTTATTTATTGTCTGTATTAAATGTAGGAGTCTGTTTTCGTAGATTGGCTGAAAAGAAATCCACAGCTCTGGTAGATCTAGAACATTTTAAATAATATCTTATTTATTATAATATCTACATTTTTACTTTATTAAATGTTTGACATGATCATTATGCATTTTTAATTATGACTATGATCACATAATCAATGTTTTTACATTACAATTTGTGTATTTTAAAATCTGTATATTAAAATATTTAATAAAAACTTCCTGCTTCTGTGCATCTTATTGTGAATTCTTCCATTTGGGACTATATTTTTTTAATATATTAAATATTTCTTATCTTAAATTGCAATAGTTTTTTGTAGTTATTAAAAAGTTCCTATTTGCATGCGAAAAGCAATAACAATGTTGCAGGACAATAAAATGAGCAGCAATAGGGAATTCTCAATCTAATGAAAAATGAATATATGTTGTGAAACTATTGTAAATCTTTACTTGCTTTCTCTATTAAACCTTTTTTAGCTTCAGATAAATCTATATATTATGTATAATACACAGTACAAGTACACACAGCCAGGCAATATCACATGAGCTGGAGTGTTATTACAACAAACATTGCAAGATTTGTATTTAGCTGTAGACACAAGGCCACAGGTTAAGTTGTCTTACTGCTTATATATCATATGTTTATCGGGGTAACAATACGGTAAACATTTGCTTTATAGTGAAGTCTACATGAGGCAGAGGAATAACAACCGGCTTGAGAGAAATCCGTTTAGACTGGGCAAAGATAGGATATTTTATATTAATATAAAGGCTCTGTTTAAAAATTGTTTACATAAAAATAGATAAAAAGGAATTAATTATACTATTTTTACAAACCTCAGAACCCTTTTTGATAAAAAATATGATATTTTCTAATATGTACTTTGCCAAAAACCCTAACATTTACTGTAATTATAGGCCTGGTACATCTGTCAAAGTCCACGCCATCTGCACAGATGTAGGAGTGACTGTTAACAGCCCTTTTCTATCCTGTAATCTTGCAGTGTTAATCAGTATTAATCTTTTGCAAAAAACAATTTAAACCTTCTCCATGTGGTGCAGATTTTGGCTTTTGTAGCACTGGGCATCACCAATAAGTCGGACAGCCAGAAGCATGTCAGTGAATGGCTGCACACAGTGTCTACAGTTTTCTATTTAGTTAGACTTTTTACTGGGTAGATGTGAACAACTGCAGCATGAGAATTTTATTTTATATGGATGCTTGACGTACACTCTATGTACACGACAATATAACTTGATTCTTGCAACTTGACACATAATACTGCATAATTTAAACGGTATATGGGGAGATAATGTCTTTCAAATGCAGTGGTTCTAGTTTAGACGTGTCAGCAATATCAATAATTTTCTTCCTTTTAGCTTAAATCGAGATGTTTGATATGTAAATTTGAGATGCTATAATTTTCAAAGCCTCTTGACTTTTCTCCCTTTTCACACATCTGTTTTTTCAGAAACACTTTATGTGTGGTCTATAATAGGGTTTAAATCGGCTAAATTTCCACTTGTCCCTAGGACTAAAATATAACAACACAAAAATGGCATGATTCTGTGAGTAATGGTCATCCTGTAGTGGGTGGAAGCTTAGTGTTAGAGCCTGACTGTCTTTAACATAAGTGTTCCACGACACATTAGAAGTTGGTGGCAGCAGGCAGTTTTTTTTACACCAATTGAGATTCTCTAAAATAGGACTTAAGCAGCAGAGGGAAGAGCTGCTCAGCACGAGTTTAAGGGATGACAAGAAGCCTTAAAAATAACACCAAAATCAGTGCAAGCATGTAAGAAAAAAACCCCCCAGAATTAAATATGCTTTGTATTTTTACACTCCTTTATTGTATGCTCAACTGCTTTGTCAACAAAACATAAAAACTCAAGGGAAAATTTTATAAGAGCCAAGAGTGACAGGAGTGACTGAAATTATTGACATAAGTATTGTGTCCATTTTTCTAACATGCCCAGTGCCCTGGGGCTTAATTTCAGTATGCTGTGGCACAAGCTGTTTTAGAGAACCAGATGAGTTTTTCAAAGCAAATCTGAATAACATGAACTACATTTAAATAATAATTGCGCAGTAGTTTCTCTACTGTTCTTGTTTCTTACTTGACGTATTTTAACTAACCTGCAGAGATATAAAAACAATGTCACATGTATTTGAAGGATAACTATATTAATTACACGTTATCCTTCAAATACAACATGTGACACTGTTTTTATATTATAATATATACAGGTATATATATAGATATATATATATATATATTATATATATTCTATATATATATATATATATATATATATATATATATATTATATATATATATATAATATAAATACATTTTTAAACAAATGTGAAGCTGATTAAAAATGGACTAAAGCCAAGTGTACCAACAATAAAAAAATAGCATAACATTTGATCCATTTTTTAAATAAAAAAGTTTAGGGTAAATGTATTTTTGTTTTTATATTCACATAAAGACGACATTAGCATTTCATTAGGTTTGACATTAAAAACCATTTATGTTAATGTACCATAGGTTCCTGTTTTAAGAATGTCCTAAACTTTTTAGCAGCTCTGCTTAAGGAACCGAATACTGCAGTCAGAATTAGGGAGAAATACTTGGAAAGCATCCAGCTCCTCGAGTTGTTGCCCCAGGGTGCTGTGTAAAGCTGAGCACCTGCCTTAAACAAGGTATACTTTGTAAAATAGACTAGACTCTGAATGTTTTACAGCCCAGTGCAGCCTCACTAACTGCTGCCTTCTGGGAAAATTCGCTTTCTGGTGTCCTTTAAATGGAATGAGGGAAATGTCATTACAAAGTTATTAACAATGAAAAACACCACCCATCATCAGCCACTCAATCCCTCCTATGTCTCCCAGCATGCCAACCACAAACAAACACAGATAAAAATAAGACTCCTTCTATATGCTCACCCCCGTTAATAATGGTTCTGCTAGGGTTCTATTGACATTGTTGAATTCTCTGCTTTCTAAATGAGTTTTCCCTGGAACCCTCAGCACTCTGTTGTAGGCTTCTTTAGAGAACTATTAAATATTCCCTCTGGGGGACAAACCGTAGAGTCCTTAATGAATGAAATTATTAAACTTTTACTTTTTCTGTCTTTTTGTACGCTTTTATTCTCATTTCTGGTAATAACTCGGGGAAATACATAAACTAAAATGACACTTTTCGATTACGTAAAAAGAAAGATAAAGAGTATAAGTAGCGTAATTAAAAGCACTCTCTTTTACTTTCGTTCTCTCTCTCTCTCTCTCTCTCTCTCTCTTTCTCTCTCTCTCACACACACACCCACGCATACACACACATCTAATAGGTAAAGTTCCAAAAACACCCAAATATCACTCAACCTTTAAGTAACATAGTGAATCAGATTTTGATAGATTGCAGACATTGCAGATCATCTTTCTTTTGAGGCAAATGCACAAGAAAAAAATGTGTCAACACTTCACACGGCAAATCAGTTTAACTAAGAATCTCACACAGGATAAAAGATAAAAATGATCACAATCAGTATTACCAACAAAAATCCGACAGTTTGCCAGTGTGACTTGCTTTTTAAGCCAGGCTTTTATTCAAAAGAAGAGAAAATGATACAATAAAAGGACAGCTATATTTTAAAGAAGTAAAAAATACTGCTGGATAACAGAATTAATAAGTGTTTCTCTTTTCATCAAAGGTGCTTTGGTATTAATAGCAAATAACAGACATTTCCTGTCCACTCATTTTTAGGGATCATGCTATGTAGTATTTTGACAGGTAATGAAACTATTGCCACAAATTTTACTACTAGATAACATGTTTAATAAATAACTATGACATTCCAAGCATTGAACATTGTTTCAGCTTCATGACAATCATATGGCTAGATTTATTCGGCAAGGTCCATATTTGCTGTAGTAGCCTAGCATGTACTGCATCATCATGCATAAATTCATGACATGGATAAAGACAACATATATACGCTTACTCCATCCATATATTCATGACATACTATTGATTTGGTCATGTCAGAATCATGATGCAAAGTGCAAGTGAATGTACAAGTGTGAACATGCACACACACACACACACACACACACACACACACAGACGGATAGTTTATTTTTTTATTATATTGAATTTGATTTTTTATTTGAATCTAAATGCCAGGAATCAAACAACAATTGTTTTTAACATTAACCACATATATTTTTCCCACAGGTATTTTTCCAACAATCAGGTATGACTTAATTGATAGTGTATCCCTTTTATTTAAAACTGACTGCATTGTTATAGTTTTTACATCATTTTACTTCATTTTGTTACTTTCCGTTCTTTCTGCTCTTTTGTGAAAAGTGAAAAACTTTATTTTGTAAGTAACAGTTTTTAACCCAAATATTGAGCTATGTTCCTATGTGAGACTGGAAGCAATAAGCATAGGGTTGTCTAAAATGCTGGACGTAATGCAATGGTTTTAAAAAATCTAATTAGAGAAGACTTTACAGTTTAAAATGCTTTTAAATAGGTGTCGTATTGTGAGGAATTTATTTATGTTTGCAGTGAAGAATAGAAATTGCAGTAAGTATTAGTTTAACGAAAAACAAAGTTGTGAGCCTTGAGGACATGTGACATTATAATATTCAACATTATAAAAATGGTTTCTCTGAAGGGTCATTGCCTCATAAATGGCTAATTTACATATACTTCCTACAAATGTCACACGATTTCTCAAATGTAGAACCTAAATAATCTATTTTTTACAAACTTTTTAATGTAAATATGTAATATTTTACTTTTAAATATATAATATTTTTAAACAGGATACCAAATGAGCACTATGGCATATGAATCATTCCAAAATAATTCAGTAAAAACAGCAAATCCCAGCGGAACAGATTGCAGATTGGCTCAGGAATTATTTGCTGCACTGAAAGTTTGCAGTAAAATGTTGTAGACATGGTGCAGAGCACAAGAACCATAAACTTAACCCAAAGAACCATAAACTTAACCCAAAGAACCATAAACTTTCACTGAAGATCTGCTCATGTAACCTGCAGACTGATCGAGATTATTATGTGTACGTTAACTAACAAACATGAAAATATGTACTGGAGCTAAAGGGTGTATGCATGTTTCGATTTTTAGGAATCATTTTTTAGTGCATCATAGGTGAAGACCCTTTTCACACAAAAAAGAAGAGAGAAAAACAACTGACATGTGCTGGAAATCTCTGAACCTATTCTAAAAGCCATTATTGGATTCTCTTATAGACGCTGGATTTTGCTTTATTGTCTCATCACTGGTGAGAATGTGGCACAGCAAGAAAAGCATTACAATAGACAGAGATAGAGACATGATGTAGTGTTAGAAAAAAAGGCAGTGAACAGAATAAGGACAAATGGACAACAGAGGAAATAGAAAAGCATTGAAACAACTGACAGATTGTAAACAAGACCTGAAATGGGTGATAAAAGATAAAGATGTACTGTTTGTTGGCAGAGAACAAAAGGAAAGAAGGTGAGAGATTACTAACAAAAGTCTTTCATCCAGCATGTTTCTAAAGACCATCTCCTATTATATATAAATATATATAAAGAACTACTCTACTAATAGTTATAACACATACTTTTTATGTTAATGATCTCGTGCATCATGTTCCTTACTCTCCTGAGAGTCTTGGCTGATAAGCCTCAATTTCGGCAAGTTGAGTTAGAACTTTTGCTCCTTTCACTTCATTTGATTCGATTTGACTGAAAAATCTATAATTGTGCAACTTACTGAAGAATCTGGATGTTTTTGTCTAGAGAAAGTTCTGCCAGTGAGAGCACCCAAAAAGTCATAAATCCCATTTGATTCTGGTGTAATTTTTCAAACATGAGCCCTGTAGCTGTAATTTGCTAAAAAGCTCTTAGTTCCACGGCAGTGGTTATATGAATATACAAAAGAGGCTAGAAACATGTAATGATACAAACCCCCCATTAGCATTTTTTTCTTTTTTTAGGTTGTTGCCTATTGTAAGAAAACTCAACTGAAGCGAGCGGTATTTTAATATCCAAAGTGCCGTTTATTTACAATGTGACAAAACAATAAACATAAACTAAACAAGACTTGACTTACCTTAGCTTAGCACACTAGCACAATCATAAAACAAACTCGACTTAAATACACTAAACTTGACTTAGCATGACTCACTACAGCGGTACAGGGAAACATCCAAAATCCTCGACAAAGACACAAGGGCTATAAATACAGAAGTTCATTCAATGAGAACACAACACCTGAACAAGGGGATCACATGACAGGAACACATAGAGAACAAGGATCACATGACAAGGACTAAACAGGAAGTAAACAGACATGAACAATAAACAAGAACTCAAAACATAAACATGAAACATGAAACAAGAGCATAGACTAAAACCTTATACCTATAGTATCTATATTCCTCAAAAAGAAACACGCTGTAATGAAACTGAAATTTTTATGTCAATTACTTTAAATTTCGCTAAACACTTAGAGTTTTTACTAGTTAAATGTTATGATTATACTCATAACAGAACTTCTAATAAAAACAGAGAATGTAAATGTTGTGGAGATCATTCTCCTGGACCTTTTTTCTTATTGCTTTGCAGGCTACATGTCCAAAAACAGTTCATGCCCTGTACTCATATACTTGTATACTTGTACCTAGGATCCACTTGTTCCAGTCCTATGCTAGTTCGCTCACAATACACACTCACAATAAAAGCCATTTCATACAGTTTGAATATAAAGTATAGAGTTACAGTAGAGTAATGATTTGTTTGTGTGTGTGTCTGGTTTCTCTTAGTGTTAGAGTATATCTCACTCCTCACCAGCTGACACCACTGGCTTGCTCATTGTTTATCTAAATTCACAACTGGATTTTTGTATAGCTGCATTGTGACAATATTGCTAGTTAAATGTTCTGTACAAATAAATCTAAGTTGAACTGTGGATGTCAAAATTAGGGGTAATAACAAAAAAACAAATCTAAACAAAATATGAACAGAAATGCATATGTGCTTTAATTTGTCATTAATATTGTGTGTGTGTGTAAAATCACTACATTAAAATGAGCTGATTAAGTAGAATTTATTCTGGCAGCAAGAAAATAGGCTGTTGGTTGGAAAAAAAAGCAAGAGACAGTTTATTCAGGGTGCATCTCAATTTCAAGGACTACAAATGTTCATACTTACATAGCAAAGAGTAATTCCCTTTATGGTACATACTGTCTACCTTCCCTTCTTAACTTAACTTGTGTATTAATAGGTTGTTATGCACACCATGAGAATTAGTTTAGGCAAGACTTTTATTTGATTATCTAAACTATAATAAAGACATAAAATCATTAATTAAACCTTGGTGCATGGTTAATCTCTAGTTAATATAAATTTATTTAAGCAAATTGCTAAAACTAAGTTTTTTTTTCCACTGTTGTCATGCATAATGTGTTTTAAGCTTCCAATTTTCAAAATGGCTTAGACACCATCAATGCTTTGCAATGCTTTAGTTTAATTAGTTTCTTCTGACTGATTAGAATCTAGAGTGAACGGTTCTTTTTTCATATCTTTTTTAACTTATATAAATGGAAATGACACAGATTCCCAATTCTTGGATTAGATCTGACCAACTATATGAAAGACCACTGTTGTTGCCAAAGGGCTATTAATTGCAAACTGGCTGACTTTGCATCCAGGCAGAAACCTCTAACTCTCCAGGGTGAAATAAACATCCACAATGCTGACTTAACAAGTGAAGATGGACGTCAGTGGGCCGAGTTACTTCAGCACTGAGTATTTGTTCTCTGATTTAAAAGACAGTTTTTAAAAAGTGTAGAAATATTACTCGATTAATTACGTCTACAGAGCTTTACAGAAATAAGGGATAATATAATCTTCCAACAATATTTGATTCACTGGCGTGTTGAACACCTGGTATGCTGATGAATAATACGGGTGGATAATGATTTGGGTAATAAAAATAAAATGTTTTCAATGATTTACCCTAGTTATACCTACCCAGGATTTTTATGCTTATATTTGTGAGTTGCTTGTAGGTATTTTTTAGATACTGACATCAGCATCTTACTGGTTAAGCTCACTAAGGCACAAGGATACTTTTACTACGGTGCATGTTGTAAAAGCTGTGAATGTTGCAACAACATTTGTAAATATCGAAATATCGTTAAACTTATTTTATGTTTAACATTTACATAAGTAGTAATGATTGACACGTTGAGCTTTTCACTTTTACAAAATAACCATTTTTATAAATGTTATATACTATAAATGTTGAATAACAGAAAGCTTCACCGCAGTAATGATAATTACTGTCTGTATATAATGTCTTTGGATAAAAGTTGTGCTGCTGTGTTCCATTTGCTATTTATACACGATGCTAAAAAATTAACGACTGCTCCCAGTTGCTTATTTCATTTTTTTTTACTTTTCAGGTTTTGTGTGTATATATACCGATTTCTTTGCATAAATTCAATTTATAAACATCAGTCACCTGACTGTCTATAGGGAACTTAGACATTTATTTTCATTGACAGTTTCATTAGAAGTTTGTTTACACATTGAGAAGCCAAAGGCATGTCAGGATATTGAGGTGTTCATGTCATTAAAGATTGGGTACAAAGGCATTCGTGGGTACAAAGGCACTGTTATTCATCATTCATTGCATAAAAGATCACAGATTTCTGTATTGTCTAGTCTTTCTTTAAAACAACTTTCCATACGTGTATGACTGTATAACATTTCTATTTACTTCACTTTGTGTCTGAAATATGTAAATAACAAGATAAGACCTGAAGGTTTGCAGTTATTAAATTCTTAAAATACCTTAATGTACTTCAGGGTTATGTGAACATAAAATCTAACCTAAGAATTAACTGTCCATATCCTCAGCTATTTATACATATTTATCTTAAACAGTGTTAGTTAATAATGTATATTACCATGACAAGATACATGCAAGAAAGATAAGCACAAAATGTCCAACTGTTCTAAAATCAAATTTTTGCACTTGCTTAATTAGAGCTTTTTTAGCTGGTTAATTACATGTTTTTAGATTTTATATATATGCTATGAACAGCTACATTTGCTACCTTTCACAATGTTTTTATTGCAAATTTATAACAGCAGAATTTGGCATGTCTACTAATTAAGTGGCAGGAATAATAATAAAAAAAAAAGCTAATTTGATTCTAATGCTGTAGATGCTATCCTGCAGATATTTATGTATTTTACCAGTTGACGTTTAGTAATGAGATTTTTATGCATTCTAATAAGTTTAAAATTAAACAGTTTACTGTAAGTCTAATTCTTTTTTTAAAGCACAGTATAATATAACTACAGCTGAAAATTCATATGTTATCGAAAAATCTATGTGGTAGTAAAAGTGCAAACTCATGCAGTTTGTGAGGAGAAACAGGATGAAAAATGATCTTATATGTTTGCGATCACTGTTTTCTCTTAATTGGATGTTCCTTTGTTAAAACTGTTTATAAGGAAATCTGATGGCTTCATCTTTCTTCTTGTTGCCTCCCAACTATGCCCTGAAATGGAACCTTTTCATCTTATGGTGTAGACAAATACAGCAGGACTCAGAACTGCCCGATTGGCCCAGTTCTGGAATTTCTGCAGTAACTTTTTTTTCACACGGCTAGCACCCTGTACCCTGAAGGTATATATGGCAGCCATAGCTGCCTTCCACACCCCTCTGGCTGGTAAGTCAGTGGGGAGAGACCCTCTGGTAATAAGATTTGTCCATGGCACAAGGAAGCTAAGATCTAATTTTTCGGAATCATTTTCATCTAATAATTTCTTTGATTGTGTAAAGCTGCTTTGTGACAATGACCATTGTTAAAAGCGCTATACAAATAAAATAAAATTGAATTAATCAGCAGCTGAGGTTCCATTCATTGGATCTGCCTGTGAGACTGAAAAGACTGTGTGATCCACATACAAGTGACTAAAGTTTAATACTTAAAACAATATTCTAGTAGCAGTCTCTTTCGTCAAGAGGATTGGTGATATGCAGGTGCTGTTCACTTTGCCCTAGTGCCTGGACCTTGCCCCGGGCATGGTAAAAGCCTTAGGTTCGTACCCAAAGTGCTACTGGCAAAGCCAGGGCCCACTAAGCTTCAGGCCTTCGTCTCTCCTTCCTCCTGGGACTAGAAAAACTCCTTGTGGCCAGTGCAGACACTGGGTATGCATGTCCATAGCGCTGCCCTGTGGAGATGGTCAGACCTATTATTTGTCTGCTTTGGTGCATCCAAGAAAGAGGGCAACAGTCACCAAGCAAACAGAAAGCAGAGGGGTGGTTGAGGCCATCTATCTAGCTTAAATGGTCACTGGCCTCCTGGTCCGAAGAGGGCTAAAAGCATACTCTACCAGAGGTATGGCAGCCTCCAAGGCCTTGGAAATATCTCTGCCATTTATATGTAGGGGAGGATGGTCCCTCACCACGCACGTTTGTCCAGTTTTATAATTTGGACCGGGGGGGCCAGGTTTTTTGTTTAACAGATGTGCCCACTATGGCGACAAGGGTATCTTGTTTTCAAAGTGTCTCGATGGCAGCTTGAGTTCCTAAAGGGAAACTCTGACTACCAGGGTAACATATGTAACCTGGAAACATTCATTTTATTAACACTTTCAAGCAAGTGCTATAACAATAACTGCTGCCAAGTGTCAAGAGCTTCCTGTGGCATATTGCCAAATGCAGTTCTGTTGATTTCATATTAGGGTTTAGGACAAATTAGCTGAAAGTGTCATCCTGTTCTGTGTGATATTGAGTTATAAAATATAACAAAAGCAAATATTCACAGCAAGACGTATCATGAGCTAGGTTTTCAACCTTTGTACTTATTAAATTAGCCTCCTTTGACAGGTTTTGTGCCTCGTACATGTAGCACCCTTATCACCTAATGAGGGGAAATGTAAGATTAATTACAGAACACAGAGCTACTGTTTTAAGCACAAGAGTCTCTGTATTTTCAACAACAACATCAGAAGCATTTTTAAAAAACAATTTATTAAGTTGTCTTATTTTTAACATAGCTGAAACATCCATTTTATTAGAGCTGTTTTAACCTGATGAAATAGATTTTTAACAGGCAAAACATTTGCACGGTACTTTATGTTAAATGTTATTTTAAAAACTATTTAAAAATATAGGTATTTTAACAATTAATAAACCTTTTGTTTCCAATGTTTCTTTTTATAATGTTTTCAGAAAGATTTCTTAATGTTCACATAATGTTAACTTGACTTAATGGACTTTTTTTTATGTACACGTTTTATCAGCTTATCAGCTTTTTGGGATACCATCTGCATCATTTGACCTATATATAGATATAATATATATATATATATATATATATATATATATATATATATATATTATATATATATATATATATATATATATATATATAGTTATAAATGTAAAATATAAATGCAGTTGCAATGGCCTTATCTAGATTGAGGACTTGATAAAGAGAGCATGATATTTTGAGAATTCCTTATGGAATTGTGTAAAAACTAGGGCACAGGCCACATATGCCCATTAGCACTGTTGCCAAATGTAGCTGCCATAATGAAATCCTGTTGTTTGCCCAGCATTCAGGGCATGACAGCTACAACTGTGTGCAAAACCACATGCTGGCAACTACCGAGTCTAAATTATGCAATGAGCATAGCAATGGGCATAGCTGTACTGTTCAGTATAGGAGTTAATCTGAAAATTAGTGAATATCGAGATAGGTTTCTTTGTATGAAAATGTATATATATACATCTATATAAGGTTGGTAACACTAAGCTCCACTTACCAGCACTCTCAATCAGCAGGTTCCTCCACCATCTTCATAAACAGTCACTGTCTGGTCTCAGTTATGCAACAACTAGACTCATTTCCTATTATCTCTGTCTTCATGCTCTAGCGTCAGCCTACTCAGCTTCAATTGTATACATTATTTTTGCGTTGTCAATAAATGCATTCATCTGGGTTTAAACAAACTCCTGTCTCCAGTCTGGTACCTGTTACAGAAGAACAGCATGAACCCAGTTGATGCAAATTCCTTCCATGAGCTGGTGGATTCGCTGCAGAGAATACTCTAGACGACAACTGGTAGCACCGCCACCACTTCTCTCCACTTCTGCATACACATCTTTTTGGCACCTCTCTACATCGCCAGGCCCATGGTCAACCCAGCACCCTACTATGGCTCAGTGGAGGCCTTTAACAGCTTCTTACTTCAGTGTACGCTTGTCTTTGGCTCAAAAGCAAAATAAACCCCACTGAGTACAACATTCCATAAATCATCAAAGGACTGATAGATTAGGGAAGGATTTGTTACTGTGTGGGTCCAGTTACAAGTCGGCCTTCTCTTTATCAAAAAATATTCTATCGGTTTTGAAAAACTCAACCACTAAAATAGACTTAGGGCACCCGTGGTCTCCACTCTGAGTTCATCAGCCCCGGGCTCCATGCAGCCTCTTCTTTCCTCCTGCGTTCCCCCCTGGTCTCCGATAACCAGTATCAGTCTACTCAGATTCTACTCTTTACATTCTGTTTGTGTTGATAAGTGTACCCGTCTGGGTTTAAACAAACTTCTGTCTCTGGTCTGGTTATCCATTACACTTGATTTGCTTTAATTAATATACTAAAGTTTTCTTCGTTTGTTCCTATTTACCATAGACACATCTCTTTTAGTTTACCCCTCTATTTATATTGATGTAGAAATAGTAGTTGCTTTGTTTGCGCTGAAAGAAATAGAAGTGAAATGCTTGTTCAATTCAATACTATTGTATCTAAGCATTCAAAACAGAAGTAAAACAATAAATAAATGTCTGTTCGGCATATTGGTTATCAGTCAGAAATCAGTGGGTTAACCGCTAATCAAAATGCTGGAATACCTGCTGATATGATAGCAGTGAACAAGTGCATTGGCTGGAGGCATACACATATTAATAATGAAGAAAAAGCATTTTACACTAATGCAGTGTAAAACGGTATAATCATTATGCTACAATAGCTCATCTCTCTTGAGCTCCTGCTAATTTAGCCCCTGCTGATGAATTACCAAAAAAAAATACCCTTGCAAGTCTGGGTATTAGAACTGTGCCAACAAGATGACACTGATGACAGAAATAGAAGTTTAAAAAACACCCCAAAATACTCTTAGAGGTGGCAGGAAAGTAAAAGTCTAAAACTTAATTTTGCAATAAAATAGAGCTTTTAAGAACCCAAATATACTGTTAATTAGATAGATATGTTAAAATCTATCCAAATATGTCATACAGTTGGTAAGAAAGCAGCAATCAAGCAGCATGTAATAGAACAATACTACAAGATATGCACTATTACGATCACTATTATTTTTGTATGAGGATTATACTTTGCCCCATAAAGTCTGTTGATAGGTAGCAACATACATTAACCACCAGAAAACCAAGAAGACAGAAGACATCTTATCTTTGTTTAAAGCTTTGATAGTTTTCTCTAGATATATTCAGGTGTAGAATATGTGCTTTTGAGGCAGGTAACGTTAATATACAACCCATTTTGCCTGTGTATAGACACTTGTGAGCATGTATATCAATGCTGGGCACTACATTTGGTACCTGGGTTTTTAGTAGGGATTTACCCGACTGATACACCTCTTAATACCACCTCTACCACATTTGCGATTAAAGAAACCATAAATACTATACAAAAACGCAATATAACACGGCGTGTAATTGCAGAAAAAGAGGTATGTCGCGTATTGAGGGTAGGGGTTCTTGCTTTAGCATTTTAACTAAAGCAAGAAGCCCCATTAACACAACTCCAACACCCTATACTACAACTATACCAAAAGTGCACTATACCAAAGCAATTCAGAATCAGTATTTATCTAACAACCGCATACACGTACTGGAAGCAGTGCAGCCAAATAGAAATAGAAATAGAGCCTGAAAATAGAATTATACTGTATTTCAATGTACTTTATCGACCTTACAAATGTAAACAGCTGTAGAATCAACTGTCACTTATGCTTGAAAAAAACACCAACCATGCAGCATTAATCAGCTAGAAAGCACCGAGGTACAGAGCACCTCTCCACTAATCTCTGTACAAATGTCAGCCATTCAGAGCATTTTAATATCCTCTGAATAAGAGAAAAATAAAATGCCTGCCTATTTTTAGTAATGCCAAAGATCTACTGGGGGAAAAAAATCACTATTTTTACCATTTAATCCACAGACATTTAAAGATATGCTCTGGTACATCTTCCATACTGATAATTTTATTCGGAATATTAGCATACACTTAGCTTAGGAGACATGTTAATTTACCTACACAAGCCCTTATTAAACCCTGTGTTAACGTCTACAGTCTATGCATATGCAGGAATATGCTAGCCATTGTCAAATATTATGTCAACCTAATATAAGCCTTGAGTGACATGTTAAAATTGTATTTGTACAACGACATATTCCGCACGCCAAAATCTTACAACATCAGATCTTTAACCTTATTGTATTTTTACCCTAAAAGCGTATGTTTACCTAACTCAAGTTTTTCAGGGGTCAGAAAATGGCAGTTTAATAAAATCATCCATCGGCCATTCAGACTTGAAAAAAAACTTGAAAAAAAGGCTTTGAATTCTTCAGTACTACCTGAGTATAATTGTCATGGGTGGTTCTAAAGATGTTTGGAAATATATAGAGAGAAAGATAATATGAAAGAGACCCAAGTCTACACAGAGGCTGGCTGTGTTTTTCACTGAAAATAATGAGTATGCTTCAGGAAGAATTAATAGCTGTAGAGCTTGTTAGCTCGCTTGTTTGTTGCAATATGCAGCTGAAAGGCAGGCATTGAGAGGGATTTGTACAGGATGTGAGCCAGACAATTCCCTTGAAGTCAAGACTGTTTTACCCTGGCTGCTTCTGCATGTTCATTATAAAACAGACACAACCTATAAGATATAATCTGGCACAGTTGTTGGCTGTATTGATCAGACATACCCACATAGTCAATACATACATCTTTTTTTAAGTTAGACTCTCTGGGAATCACTGTCTGATTGAGAGACCATGCATGTTTCATATGCAGATGCATGCATAAACTACCTGATAATGTAACATATATAGATTATGCAGTTCGAAGCACCCATAAGCAGCTTTGAGATGCTTATGGGTGCTTAGAATGTTGCACTTCCACAGGTAAAATGAAATTAATCCAGATGTTAGACAAAACGCTAAAATGACAAAGTACTAATTGTAAATTGGTAGAGCTCCACAAGACAACTTAGAATGTTTTGTTTTATCTTTAACATAGATACTCCCACAGTCGGAATTCCAGCAGAAGTCATTTAAATCATTGCAGCAGACAAATTTGCATATTTATTACACTATGAGTCAAGATATTGGCATCACAAAGCTATTGCATCACTCATGCAAAAGTATTTGAATGGCAAAGGCATTTTTTCCTTATACATTAGCAACATTTTGGGTTTTTAACTAGGTAACTGTTGGGAATGTAGATTATTAATTCATTTTTAACAGTGGGTCTAAACCTTGGTACCTTCTACACAACTGTCCAAATGACAACTCAACTGCCAGGCAGGATTTCTGCATTAACTGACAGCCTATCTAGCAGATGTATATCCAGTACTCTTAGCATTTCTTTGTTCACAGCTTGGGTCATTTTATCCCTTTCAGTGCTCACAGCAGTTATTCACCTGGATTTTTTTCCCCTGCAATAATGAAATGGGTTTACAGCCAGCCTTATGCAGATTGCCTTCTGACATACGGCTCACTAAAAGAGGTGCTGTTTTACACTCACAGGTGATTGATGACACACGAGTCAAACTGACAAACATATGCTGTTGGCAGCCTTGGTTCATATGGGTAACACAAAGCAAAACTATTTTCTTTATATAAAGATGTAAAACTTATCCAAGGACAAATGCAAAAGAAAAAAACCCAGTAATGATCATACATCTGGATCTGGAAGTTCAGTGAGCTGCAGATCGCTCTGCAGAATTCTGTCTGTACTACAAATTGTTTTTGCTTAAATTATCTGCTGTGCAGTTTCCGAATAAAGCAATTGTCAACAGAGCAGTAAAAAGGTGTGTCCAGACACAGATAATCAGATTCCCTTAAAACAACTTGTCTGACAACAGTTTGGTCCATGCAAAAAGGCTAAAGTAGTAGTAATATCGCAATGGTTAAGTTGTTGGCCTGCTGGTTGCAAGATCATAGGTACAATTCCCAGTACCAGAAAATCCACCTCTGCTGGGCCTGTAAGCAAGGCCCTTAACCCTCAACCTGCTCGTTTGGATAAGAAATCTGTCAATTGCCAGAAATGTAAATATAAATATGGGTAAATGTAAATACCTGCAAAGAACTAGGTGCAGGAATCCATAGGCAATATGCATGTTATATATAACATTTTTTTAAATTAAAAAATAAGTAAATAAATCTGTCTCTTGAAGAACTTATTACCCTAGAACCCATGTAAGATAAAATGCATTTGTATTTTAAAATCATATAATGTAGCACTTATTGCATATATTTTAGATATTTATAATTTAAAATATATACATTATAGGGCTACGGTATCTTGTTAATTATTAATTACACTTATTGTTAAGTCTATGTGATAAATGTTGATGATTGTACAGATTTCTTCTACATAGCACATTTGAAAAAGAAATTCCATAGTAGTTTAATGCATCCTATTATTTTTCCGATTGTTAAGAAACTATTATGACAACAAAACTTGCAATAAAACTTCTATATATAAAAAGCTTTGTAGGATATTTACAGTACATATATAAAGAACATAAACTGAACTAACAGTGTTGCTGAGGCAACCATGTCTTATTTAGGAACATGCATAATCACTTGACCTCAGAGATGTGTTGTGTTTTGACAAGACTGCATGTGATTAGATTCAGACTTGTTTGTATTGAGTGCCCTAGATGCTTTCTTTCTCCCAGTTACTCTGTTCTGTTCAAACCACATAAATAAAATGTACCAGTAACAAAAAGTAATTTTAAAAATGAGGCTTTTACAACATAAAATAATATCTTAATAAAACAAACATTCTTATTCTGTAAATGCCATTTTTTCTATATATGTCTAATCTTACCTACGTAGAAGTAAAGAGATCAACAACTGTTTTCTATTTTTTAATTTCTAGCAGTCTTTCTGATGTTATCACTTTTATCATAATTTACTCTCTAAATACTATTTTATTGTACTTTATATTAATTTATAATAGCATATGTACATTTTTAATTTATGATTGCAAACACTCCTTTTTGCAAAAAAAACAATTAATAAATCATGTTTACTGACATGCTGCAGACATGACCATTATTCTATTTTAAGCCGATCTGAGTAAAGTAAAACTGCTGAGGAGGGGCTAACCTTGGCACCATTAAAGATCTACTGCTTCTGCATGCTGCCTCAGTGGATTTTCTCTTCCGCAGTGCCACACTTTTGCCCGTAAAGTAGTTCATACAATTATATGTGGTCACCATTTCACTTTTAAGCACCTAACTTTACACACTTCCATGACTGTGCAGAGACCTACAGTTTCAGAACACAGCAAGAATAAAAGACAAACAAACATGAAAACAAGTTCCGGTCACTACAGAACTGTCCAACACCACTAGCTGTGATTACATGGCTAGCTGGATGAATAGTTAGATAATTAGCAAAAATTGGCAAACTGTCTACATAAACAGCTATGCTAATTAATTAACACTCAGAAATGCTTGCACATATGGTGAAATATTGCAGAGTTTTGTTTGGTCACCAAATACTGGCTATTGAGAAAAAAGGAAAGATTGTTAGTAAAGTTTAGTGCTAAAAGAATAATAAAAAAATCTGCAGTTTCAGTATGTCAATGACAGTGAAAACTGTTGACATGGCTATTTAACTTGTTTTAGGTGTAAAAATATACAAACATATCACTAACTAGGACAAGACAAGGATCTAATGTCTACTTTTGTCTCAGGTGACTGACATAAAATAAATCTAAACAATAAACATCTCATTTACAAGTACGTTTTTAACCTATACTCTGCATGTGAACCAATTTTTCCACGGTTATTTCCAGAATAAGGGTGTCACAGACACGACAGTCTCCACCACGCTTCGCCGCTCACCTTTCCGGAATTCTAATAACACGCCCTTGACTCGAATCCCTAATTAACTAACTTGCCTAATTTGAGTCACTCACTCAGCTTAGTTCACTGTCTGGTCATAACTAAGGAAATAGGACTCTCTCTTCCGTGTTTCAAGGTTTTGTGGCCCGCTTCCAAGTGTGTGCTATGTTCTAACCCTAACCCTATGTGCACAGCAGATGGACCACTGAGGCTATTCGTAAAAAAATGTCTTTAAGGGTACTTTGATGAATTATGTAAAAGGTGACATTAAGATTAAATTACATTTTCCTACTCTCTTAAAATAAAAAATTGACCAAATGTATTTAAAGCAATACTGGACATTCTACCTATACTGGAAATTCTAGTAATACTGGAAAAGTCTACCTACCAGTAAAAGCCAGTTTACCTGCTGGCATGTTTTTGGAAGAACTGCAATTCTAACTGCACCACTTAAGGCCTTTTCTTGTCACATTATGTTTGAAGTCATACTGTGCTTTACTGAGGAACATTATATAGGCGCTTAGCTCACACATCACCTAGATAGTCGAACAAACATAATTAGCAAGTATGTATAAATATTGTAATTACGTAATAGTTTGTGAACTATTTAAGTTGTACTGATGGTATTGTTTCATGGCAATGAACCAAACAGAAGTAAAAAGAGGACCATGGAACATTAGAAATGTAGAGATGCGTGAGCTTTATAAACTGCTTCTATTTTTCCTTCGAAATCTTAATTGGGTTTGTAAAAGAGCTTTGGAGATTATGCATGAGGTTTGCATGGATAAATTAGAACCACGAGGAAGGGATGAATTGGTTGCATTCATAGCATCATTATCATTTAGACAAGCCCTCATTTAGAATACGAATAATATGAATACATTTCTGTAAGTACAGCGCACAGGAAATGCAGTTATGAGAGTGAAAAATGTAAGTTCTGTGATGATTAATTGTTATCTAGCTCTTTTGACCAGCACACCGAGGCAAATGGCAAGTGCTGCTTTAATGCTCTGAATGAATGTGTAATAACCAGTACAAGACTTTCAAACCTTCTGCTGATCCACACATTTTGTGACTTTCAAATGTGATGTAAGTTGAGCATATTACAAAGTTTGTTCCAGACATCGTTTATGAACCTGAAAGTGATAGGGCACCGTGTGGGAGGTGGTGGCTTAGTGGTTAAGGTGTTGGACTGAGACACCAAGACACCATTGTGGGCCCTTAACCTTTAATTGCTTAGCTGTATAAAAGAAATAAATGTAAATCGCCCTGGATAAGGGTGTCTGTCAAATGCTGCAAATGTAAAGAATTTACAAAATTATGGGAAATGTACTGCAAAAAGAATAGTTGCTGGAGGTTCATTATTTGATACATATCTTACTTATTTAGTGTCACTTGATAAAATGTTCCTGAAAGGTCTCAAAGTGGGTCACCTTAGAACAGAAAAAAATGTCATACCAACAAAACGAAACTGGAGTGGTTTAAAATCTTTTTGTAATAACATCTAAACACATACTTATGTACTAAAACAAACCCAGATGACTTAAACTTAAATAACAGAATTAAAAAAAAGGTAAAAAAAAAAAACCCAAAAAGCTAAAAGTCTAGCTTTAATCCATATGCATACATTTTGTTCTTTACAAAATCAAGAGCAAATAGCAGGGCAAGTGAGATATATAGCACTTAACTTCACTGCAACTATTTCACTCTTTCTCATTTCATTGCCTGGGAAGGCTCTACAAATTGCAAAAATGAAACTCAATTAAACCTTACTCAAATTTTAAATCTGTTTAGCTTTGCCTCTCTGACTTTTCTCATCACCATCACTTCTGATCTTACTCACTCCAATCTTGCTCGGCTTATCAGGTTGTGCAGCCTGCAGCTCACGGGCCACTTTAAAACTTAATCCAGCCTGTGCCAGTCTTCTATCATCCGTTGCTAATAATCAAGCTGTTCTAGACAATGTCCCTGCTCCCCCATGGCACAGACAGATAATATTCTTTCCTTAGCCTTAAGGGAGATAGTTGTAGCTAAGATGGAGCAGTATAAGCTCTCGTTTTCAGACCACAAGAGAATAACAAGCTGAATGTAGAGTAAGAGATTCCAAGTGGGACATTATGATCAAATTGATCAAGATGAGTTTATTTCAGATTTATTGTTTATGATTATATGTCTAAAGGTTTTAGACAAATGCTTCTAATCTTAAATCATGAGAGATATGGTATAAATATAAATCCCCATCTTAACAATCTGACTTTTTGAACTGATAAACTTGTAAAAAAAGGGAATAAATATGAAGTTATTCTGCTGTGTTTTCTTATTCTAGCCTTCTGAAGTTCAAGTCATATTAAATTCATTCAAGCTTGCATCTTTCTATATTTTCTGTTAAAACAATGAAAATACATTAGTATCAATAGCCAATAAATAACATTCATAGTAACAGTTATAGCATTTAACAGACATCCTCATGGAAAGTGATTTATGACATGGTCAGAAAATAAAAGTGCCATAAATCTAAAAAAAACAGTGGTGTAGGTTAGTGCAGCATGAATGGAAACACTAAAAAATATTTTTTTTTTTAATGGTATATGAACTGAATGTGGTAATTCTGAAATAAATATTTAGTTTATTTTACCACCCAATTTACTAATAAACAGAATAATTGGTTTTTTGCTATAAATCACTATTAACATATTAGAATCATATCCGCCACAATCTAATCATACTGCAATTATACTATAATCTAATTAATCACCTATAGATTCACCTATAAGAAAATCTGTACTGTATGAACCAGTTACATTTTTGTTTACATCAACTAGATGATACAACATCATACAATGGCACATCTTTAATATCCACTGTTGACCTTTCTTGTTTATTGATATTTGCAGTATTTAGCTTTATTAACCCAATAACTAATTATACTGGTCAGAGATGCAGTGTATTCAGAGACTACACAGTGCCTACAGTGGGAATACAGCATGAAACAGAACAAACCAGTCTATTGGCAGGACATATAGACTTAATAGAGAAACAATATGATATACTGTCTCATTTTCTGTTTTTGCTCTCAAATCCAATTATCTTCAGCGTTTGCATATATATGTGCTTTTGCATATATGTTCCAATACACTTTCAAGGTACTGCGGATCATCATTCCATTGTGTTTTAGTAATTGCAAATTTAAAAAGACTTGATTTTGCTCCAAAATAATTTAAGGTTTTGCCCTCTTTTTAAATGTTCATTCTCTTCTTAAAATATAATTATCAAAAGACTCAATAATTAACATTAGCACTGTCTGCCATAATGGCTTACAAACAATACATTTTCGGAAATGAAAAAAATTATTGAATTAAGCTACATACATTCCAGTTTACTGTATTTAAATGTACACCTTATTCCTACAATACATTTAGCTTTATCTTTTTTTGACTTGTGTTGGGATTTGTGGTTATCATACATAAGGACTGTCCACAAAATAGTTTGCATAAAAAACAAACAGTGTAAAATTGAGATTTAAAAAAAAAATTTACCCAGGGTTTTTTGATGAAGTGATAAATACACCAGATACATACCCCCAAAACAGCTTGAAACGAGGAATATTTATAAGTGAGCAAATATATATATTTTTTAATTTACTGTATAAATGAGAATGTTTGGAGGAAAACTATTGTTAGAATTGTTCCAGATTGGCAAACACAGGAAGTGTGTATTACACCAAGCACATTCTTTTAAACTACAACCATCTACAGGAACAATGGCAAAAACCATTCAGCAACGTTAATAATTCAGAGATGATCATTGTTTCTATTGTCCGGTAGGGATGCTGCAACAGCCGTGGAATACATTATAAGCTCAGCATTCAGCAAATTGTCGTAGTGTGTGTGTGTGTGTGTGTGTGTGTGTTGTGTAGATGCACAAAATTGCAATCTTTATATTCTAAAATGAAAGCAAATTAAATTGATTTGATTCATTCACTTCCATGGTATGCAATTTTAGATGTAACATATTTTACGCACATAGAGAGTGTCACTATATTTTTGTTTACATGGTTTTATAATTTAGCAAAGCTGAACAGGAATCAGGGTTAAAACATCTGCATAAAATAGTCAAAATGCAGGCATAATATCATGTATTAACTAAAATGAATTGTGTGTTACTGCCTAACAAACAATTTCTTTCTTTGGGCCATTTGGACGGCAAACAATAAATAAATACTCACACACACAGAATCAGTACTACCTGCATATCACTGTGCACTTGAAACAAGTTAAATGTTTCAATTGTACTGTTGTTTTTATTTATTCTCTTTTTATTTTTTTTAAATCTTATTTTTAAGCATCTTTTTACTTTTTAGCGCACTGTTGTTGTTGTTGTTTGCAACTATCGTTTAGTTGTACCCACATGTGCAATGACAATAAGGATAACTATTAATATTACCACAATAGTAGAATTTACAAACACAGTTTCATTCCACATTTACACAACAGGAAACAATGTAATATATACATAAAGAAGCCCACCTGTCCTGAACAATATGCATTTGTATATTATATGGCTGTGTTTCTTGCTTATTTCTCTCAAAACAGGCAACATTTACAGTATTTTAAAGCATATAATAATAATTCATACGTGCAATTTAAAATCTATCATTTAATATTAACAAACTGCACAATTTATTACTATCCCTTCAAGTTGAGGTGAGTATACTGACAAATTACGCCATGTCTCAAATGACTTTATGGGAAAATGGATTCTGCTGATAAAACATGCACAGACATCTCTGGTGTACAGATCTTTATGTCCCATTTTGCCAAGGTATCACTATCTACTAGCAAAGAAATATAATTAAACTATTTTACCTCAGTGTGATAAATGGCAATATTTATGAGGTTATAAGAATGCAGTATCTGGGGTAATGAAGAGAAGCACATGTTAGAATGTTGGAGAATAATAAAAACTTATTTTTTCATGACTATATTTTTTATATCATTGAGATATACAATAGTAAGAGATATATAAATCATGGGCAATACCGGCAATTCCATTGTGGCTATAGGAATTCTTCTATTTTGTTATAATTGTATTGTCAACTGGTCACACCCGTCCTGATGTCGCAAGGTCAGTCTGCCTCAGGACTTTTCTCTGTTCTGGAACCAAGATGGTGAAATGAACCTTCCCATCAATACCAGAACAGCAGAGTCACTGACTGTCTTAAAGAGATTAAATAGCCACCTTTGTCTTAAATACCTGGCACTTGACATTTAAAAAGAAGTTGCCCTTTTTCTATGTCAATCTTTTTCAACAGTTTTTGGGGGTTATTACAATTTGTTTCGTGATCTAGCGAGCCGATCTGATGAATGATAGAAATGGAAATGTATTTGTCATATAAATGATGTAAGGTCAAAGGCTTTTTGGATTAATTATATTTCAGTTAGCTCATTATAAAAGAAAAGATATTTGGCCCTGGTTAGACTAATTTCAGATTAGGGTCGGCAATCAGACTTTCCAGACGAATGTCTGGAATGTCTGGAATGTCTGGAAAAATTGTTACTTCGAAATGTTTGTTTCTGTCCTCGCAACAATTAACAATGGTGCTTGTGATCAATTCTTAACATTGAGAGTACTAGTAGGTACTAATAGTTAACAAAATGATTTTATTCATTCATTCATTTTCTATACCTGCTTATTCCCTAATTTGGAGTCACTTAAATTTTACTTAGAACTGACTAACGTTTTCCTCAAAAGTCAAAAAGACAAAAGTAAATTTAGGCTGTAGGTTTATTTTTGCGACTCTTGACAAAAGATTTCACATACAAAACAAAGTGGACTGACAAAAAGGTGCTTTAAATGCACAAAAGGTGGATTTATGAAAGTATGTGTCGTTATACTGTATGTAAACTTTCCAGCTTAAATGAGCCAACAGGTAATCTAGAGACTTACAGTATAAAATATTCTAAACCTTTTACCACATAGAAATTTACATCTATTTTACTCTACATTCCATTGTGATATTGCCTTTATTTTGTTTTATTTATGTTGTTTTTGGTGGTCTCTGCCTTAAACCTCTTTAAGACCTGAGCTTTATTGTTGCATCTATTTTATTTTTTTGTAGCTGTTTGAGGTAAGTATGACCTAATAAGTATAAAATCTAAGCACTGTCTTTAAACAGAAAATATTTTTTTGAAAGGATTCAAAAAATTGATGTCCTTGTCTGGGGACACTGAATTTATTTAACTGCATAACACAATAAGGTTTGTACAGTATTCCATGGGTTACAATGTATGAAACTGTTCATTTAACAATCGCTGCAAACAATGCAACACAACTATAAGCCCCATAGTCTAAACTTGAAATGTTATTTTTGTCTGTAAAGACAGTCTGTCCAGTGTAAAATGCTTGCATTTAGTTTGCAGGCATAGGAGCACATTACATATCACACACTGCACACAAGACTTACCAGAGCAGAGCCTTTGTGTCTTAAGTACAATCCAGTTATCATACACTGCTTACTATATTGAGCTTTAACTTGTCCTTATGCTAACTGTGAATGTTAAGTAAAAAGCCGTGAACACTGAAACTATGAAATAGTAATAAAAGCATATCCTTTTGCAAATGAAATTTAATCAAAATTATTATGCTGGAATCTCTGAATGGAAAGAAAAAGCGAGCTTATTCTTGTGGGTGACATGTCGGTTTATGTCAGTTAAAGACCAAAGATGCAGCTAAAAAGATAAAAAGGCTAAATATAGTATGAGAAACAGAACCCAGAGACTAGATAATATATAAATATAAATATTTACACTACACAATTCTATGTATTGACCACACAAATTGACAGGCAGGTTTGTACAACTGTCATTTAACGTTAATTAAAAAAAAAAAAAATCAATAATTCAATGTAAGTATTTCCAAATTAAATTGACTAATATTGAATCTAACATCAAGCTTTGGTGACATTTAAAATCAACCAGTTGAATATTGAGCTAAAATGTATAAAATACACTCTCGATTCTACTTTGATTTTCTGGCCAATTTAATTTAAAATAGCTTAAGTTTAGTGAACATAATGTATTCGCATACAAAAATCAGGCATTTCCTATCTTTTTAAGTGCATTTAAATAAGAAAGCATATGCAAAAAGCTGCATTTATTTATTTCTTTTTGCATAATACAGTTTCTGCATAACAGATGAAACATTTCCCATCCCAGCTGATTTTAATTTACATAACTTTATTATCTATGTATTTAGTATTATACTGTGTTCTAACATATGTATTTTTATGACGCACTGTATATGATAGACTAACCTCACTGTATCTGATGGTTGTCTGGACAGGCTCAGTCTCATAAACAGAAATAGAACAAGCACAAAAACAGTTTGCTAAATTACCCAAATGTGAAGCCATCGTGCGCACATGTGTTGAGTTATATTTAACAAGCTTGTTGCTATGGTCACCATTCTCACCCTGCCCTCCATGGCTGGGTAAAGATGAAGAAAATTAGTGCTCATGAGACCATGGTGACCTCACTGTAAGAAAATTGCTCCAAAATTATAGCCAAAATATAAAAAAAAAAGACGTCTTTTATTACATTTAAAAAATTGTTGTTTCATTAACATAATATAACGGCTTTATCTGGCATAAACCTGCAAGGTTCTCTATATCAGACAGGGTATGCAACAGAGAGGAAATAAACATCTTTTTTTTTTTGCTTTTTGTAGCTCATTTACTCTGTGATTGTCATTATTACCTTTCTCTAGTAATTGTGGGTTAGTAAAAGTGCTCAGTTGGACTGTTGAAATCACGCTGTTTTCTGAATGACTTTCCTTGCAGATTGAAAGTATTATGCCACAACAGAGATCAGCAGCCTCTAATGATTACTGTGTAATTATGTATCTTCTGCTAAAAATGATCAGCCAACATGGCAGATAAATTAAACTGTGGATGTCTAATTCCCCAAAAAACAGGATCACGGTCTGTCAAATGATGCAATGGCAAATATGCACTATGTAAGCCATTCTTGTAATGCATAGAAGTATAGATTAATATTTTAAAGCCCTGGTGCTTTATCATACAGAATGTTAGCATGACTGTACCAGATACCAAACTGGAAGGATAAATATGATTATTTGTATGTTTTGGATGATTAAAATACTCCAGTGATGCTGTAATTCAATGCAAACGTATCTCAAGGGCAGTCAGACTTCTTATACAAATGTTTTCACCTAGTCTGTCGTTGTATCCCTAGGCCTTGAAAAAACTTGAAATGCAGCTGTTGTTAATGAAAAATACCTATGCAAACTTACATTTATCTAACTTTTGGTTTAATAATAAAAATAGAACAGTGCTAAAATAAAAACTAGAGATTTATCATTAATCTTCATTAGACATTTAGACATCATTAACTGCTTGTGCCTTGAAGGAGATTGTGTTCCCTAGTATAAGATAATTAGATCGAAAAAGCCTGAAACGAAAATTAAACAACTAGAAATTGTATGTGATGACAAAAATGTATCAGTAGTTGCATATGTAGTATTTAATATACAGTACTGTGAAAATTAAATAATCTCTATAGTCAGTAAAATTACTAAATATCTTCTTGTGCATACTGAGCCCTTCTAGCCGTGAATTATAGCTTTATAGCTTATAGCTTTACTCTACTCTTACAAAACAGTTAACCATTTAAGCGTTTACTGATATTTTAAACTGAAGACTTCCTAGACATAAATTTTTGGTAGCACAGTGGTTAAGGTGTTGGACTGCTAATTGGAAGATAGGGGTTTAAATCAAAGAACCTCCAACTGCTCCCAATGCTGGGCCCCTAACCCCTAATTGATCAGTTATATAAAAGAAATAAATGTAATTCTATTTGAATAAGGGCATCTGCCAAATGCTGTAAATGTAAATTAGCAGCTCAGTGCCTTGTACAACAAATGTTTAGTAGTTTCAATGCTGAAATAACTGTTGCTTTTTTAATTGAATTGTAAATAATAAATAATTAAATAATAATTGATCAACAAAAAATAATTAATTGATGAATCATTGTAAAAAAAATCCTGTTTAAAAGTTTCAAGTCTTTTATGGTTTCTTTTTCATTTTCTCAATTCAACAATACTTCTCTTCCATTAATGAAGTTTTACTCACTTTTAACGGCAGGTTTCCAATAGGAAAGACGGGACTGAAATAAAAAATAAGAGAATATTTTGGATGCTCTTATTAAATGTTTGTTTTAAAACTTAAGAGTAATTACTGCTCACACTTCCAATATATGAAGTAGTAGGTTTCTCTGTATTAATTCTTATGGTAACATCAATGCTTTCTGTGTAAATTTGGACCCAAATTGAGCCCTTAAAATGTTGGTATTTATTCTGTTTTAAGCTCCTTCTAAATCCAAATTGTATTTATAGATTACAAGCACACTCCAATTTACCGCATATACAGTACATATACTGTATATTACTATAAAAAACACAGCCTTTTGTTCAGATTTGTCATGTTTGTGATGAATTATGTAGAAAATACCCACACACTTGGCCACTTTTGGCCTGGTTGAAAATGCCACCTTTGCTCACACTATTTTACTCTCCATCTTTCTGATACACTATCTGAGTGTATTTGTGTGGGAAGATAAATATGTATTTTTCCTTACCTCCCACTTTTAATCTGTTAGCATGTACGCCTCTTCTTATGTACACTAAAAATCCTAAGTGGTGGGAGAAATCACAGACCACCTTTTTTTATACACAGTTTCTATTATCTTTTGTTTCTTTTACATCTCCAGCCTCCAGATACTGTTGCACTTGGGGCTTGAGGCATCTTAACAGGATCTGAAGGAGAGTAGGACGGCCAAGTGAATGAGTGATTGGTGTAGGTATAGCGCACTAATCCCTGCCAAACAAACAAGTTGTCATTAAACAACTGAAAACCTATTTGTTAATATCAGTGGATTCAGAAACATAAAGCAGTGCTAAAATTAAAGTATAATTCATTTAAAGAAAAATATGTATAAATAGAATTTACTGTTATTAATAGAAAACTAACTGCTGTTACACCACTAAGAACTGATCTTGGTTTTATCACCTGATTACTTGGTAAAATAGTAGAAAACCTTGTTGCCAGCTTTTGACATATAAAAGCTAAGACTGCTTCGAATCCTAACCACTGTAAGGTTGAAAATAATCAAAGACTTCTGCTTTCCTGTCCTAAACATATCATGAGTAACAAAAGGGGCATTTGGCATTTCTGAAGGCACAGAGGTTCTGATAGTATTCAAGGCCTTTAGGCCAACCTGTGTATATTTTGGGAGTCTGCTGAATATTTTGCTTTTACACAGTGGGTGAAGCTGTATTTTGGTCAGTTTGAATGTCTTTCATTTGGTTCAAAGTCATATGGTCAAGGCAGGGATACAAATGTGCTCTAGGGCTTTTGTCTTTACTTCTTGCTCTGTCTTTTCGCTTTGCTCTCTTTTTCCTTGCTCTTCTTTTTCTATGCTTTCTCTTACTCTTACTTTCAGTCTGGCTACCTATTGCAATACATTATAATCACTCAGTAGACACACTCTCTTCCACATATTTAGCTATTCAAACTGTCTTCATTTCCATCATTGGTATAAGTGGCAGTGGGTGGTAATAGACAAGAAATGTACAGTTTTATCCCATCTTGCTGATAAGGTTTATTTAGTCTTTTGGCAATCCTACAACATGAACCAATGTAGACAAACCACCCTTACACCACTATGGAATAAATCATGTGAACTGAGGCGTGCAAATTACCCTAACTATGGAAGTCCTATTATATATTTATATACAAATTAGTACACAAAATATTTTACTGAGCTTTATATTAATTTTTGCTGTTGTTGCTGAAATCGTGCATCAAAAAATTACTGATTTTCCAGACCAGCTTGCTCTTTCTCATAATCTGTCGTTAAAAAGCCTAATATAGCAGTTCACTTTGCTGATAAGAAGAGAGCAACACAATTTATTGATTTTTCGTTTTACTGACTTGCAGAAGTGCTCGGAAAAGGGAAAATTGTCTTGATTAATGTGTTTTGTGTCAAGGGCACCACTAGAAGATACAGAAGAGCTTATTTTAAGAAATCATGTGTTTATACTAAACCTCAAAAAGTAAAAAAAATAAAAATAAAAATGATAGGTTTTATCAATTGCACTGGCGTGGGTTGGTAGTAGGTTCGACCCAACAAGAGGTTACATTAAAGAGCTGTAAATATACAATTTTAATTAACCTTAAAGTGATAAAAAAAGTGAGCAAAAACAAAAGCGAAACTCATTTTTATGATTAAAAAACACTATTGGTTATTGTACTAGCTGTGGTTATTAGTCGTGTTCTTGAATTTTTTTAACTGTTTGGTATTACAATCATTTATTAAAAAACAAATATAATATTTGGATTAAAAAAGATACATGGCTGACAGCTTCGTTAACATTTCCTACTGTACTGTACATAGACTACGTGCTTAATGTTTGGTTTGGCCTATTAATTCCACTGCTTGTCAAACACATTGACTATACACTGAGAGATAAGGGATATTGGCTGCTGGGCTTCTGCTCTCTGACTTTCACCTTGTTGCTTGTATTAATCAGTGACCCCTCAGGCTGGCACTGTGCTTCGTGTTACATCCTTATGGCCTGCTGCTAAGTAGGTGAATCCAGGTATTCTGTAAGATGCCTCAGAGGGTTCTTGATTTCCTATATGGTACCTCATCAACGCCATGTTCAACATTGATAACCGCGAGGTCCTAGAAGGGATTAGGTGTCAACAAGCTGCGATGCACAGCAAATTATCACAAAGATCAATTTCTCTAGTCAATTTAGATTTTAGAGTTCAGCAATTGCTCCCACATGTGATGCACCTTGAATAGTCAATTGTAGGGAGGCTGTTTAATTAAAATAATTTATAATTAGCAATTAGAAAATGTGTCAGAGATAATCAACATGGAAAGTTAGAGGGTGATCAACCCAATGTGTTCCTATAAACTTAAAAATTGGTTAATGTGGAAAAGCCTTTTTCTACATTAAATAGGACACTTAATTAGGCCACTCTGTCGCCCTGTTGAATCCTAATTTAATTCATTTAAATATAGTGCAGAGTAAGGTAGTTCAGGAAGGGTTTTAGGCCACCGGATCTACAGACACAGATAAAGAAACACAAGTAGTAGGTTATACTGTGAAATGGAAGTTATGTCCTGTTGCTGTCTAGGGACTTAACTGGATGCTCTGTCAAAAGACAGGCAAAGTTACTTCCCAGACATAACCCTTTGTCAGGAAATCAAGTGAACCAATGAGACAAAGGTATAAGCAGAACATAATACTAAAAGTAATATCTCTTCAAAATTGTCATAGAGTTTAGTCAAAGACAAACTAGCGACGGATATAAAAGAAGATTTAAAAGGCATGTCCCAAAAAAAGTGAGCATAAAAATCAGTGGTACGAGTGATTGATTAAGAAAACCTGTATCAGACTGAATCACATAAAGTAGTCCTGGATTTTTTTCAAGAAAATTTAAAGCAGTCTAATTCTCACTGTTAGTCTCCTATTTCTTCATCTAATACGGCAATATTTTTTTATTTATTTTTAACAAATTTATAGGTGTTTATATTGGGAACATTCTGTAACTTCTGCTTTTATAGCAATGGGTTTACTATAGTATTTTGTTTGGTAATGTATTTTGGTTTAATTCAGTCTGTTGTAATGTTATTTAGTGTTATAAAGAGGTTTTGTTTACAAATACACTTTAATGCACAATAAAAAGATTTAGTTTTACTCAGATGGACCTGAATTTTCTTTCCTTTCTTTATAAAACATTTTGCTAAAAGTAAAACTCATCTTACCAAAAAATAATACATTATAGTGCAGGAAGATCTAATAAAAGCTGCTGGTCAGAGACCTTACAAACTTAATCTAGTCTGACATGTCCCTCAGTACTTGCTGGACATGCACTGACCATCCTGACCTTGCTTCTGTCAAGGTACCTGTCCAACAGTAATCTCTCTCACTATAAATTAAAAACACTAATAATTTATAATCTATTCATTAAATAATAATTAAGGTAATAAGGTATTAAAAAAGACTGCTAAATGAAATGGATTTGATACCCATCACCACCAAGTTGCCACTGCTGGGCCCCTGAGTGAGGCCCTTAACTCCCAATTGCTCAGTCGCTCTGGATAAGGGAAGTAAATGTCAATGTGAATGTATTAACCTTTCTCTCATCGTTTATAAGTCTGGATGCCGTTTTACATTGGAATTGAACACAAACCAAGAAACTACAATAGTAAAAATGTTAAACAATATGCAGCACACCAGATACAGAGCACACAGGTTTCAATGTTATCTGGCACTATGACACTGAGCTGTGCCCTCTCTCTGACAAACCTGTCCAATTCATTTACAGACACTGTGGCAATGAAATTAATTAAGCGCTAACCAGTTCCAGAGAGGTATCATTTCCCTGGGGACAAAGGCATTCGATCAGCTATGACCCCAAGTACTATGTGGTATAACCTTGCTGCAATTCTTTAAGTGCCTTTAGGTGTGAGAAAGATTGCTAACACAGCGGTAAGTGAGATTTGTCCCTGGATATTTACCAATTCAGGATGTGAGAAACCTGTTTTGTGCTCACATTTGACTATGTGAGCTAATAATCACGCGTCAGATATGTAGACTACTTAATATAGAACTGTCCTATAGGAAAGAAAAACATATGTTTCATTTTGATGATAAATGCACTTAAAAATCTACATATATTTGGATTAAACTAATCAGTATTGCATATGTATGCCTTCTGTTAGTTTGTATGTCAATGACTGCTTCTTTTTTTCTTTTTTTACGATTTTGTGGTTTTCTCATAGCAGGTGCATATTTTCAAGATTCCAGGATATATTTAAAAAAAAAAAAATTTATTCATGTTGACCTCATAACTTTATATACCAACATCTTCTCTAGTATAAACAGTACATTCATGTCCCATAACACCCATTGGTAATGCACTTTGATTTGTGTGGCTTTACACATGCTAATGGATGCATCTCGGGTTTGACCTGCATTATACCTTACACATAGAGGGTAAGCAGGCTGTTATTGCAGTGTATAAAGATCACTGAGAAGCCCTCGGGTGGCTATATCTCAACTAAAGGATGTTTTGGTGGCCAAAGCTGCAAGAAGACGTCCAATATTCTGTCATGCTTGTGCTGTGTGTACCACAAGTCCAGAACACATCCTCAAGGTCTGCTGCATCATCTACCCATCCCTAAACATCATATATATTACTGGACTTTGTCACAGGCTCACCTAAATCCCAAGGTAACACAGTCATTCATGGGGTGAGGATAGCTCTTCGTAAGCATGCCATCTCCTGCTATTACCATAACTTCCCACAGCAAGATTACAGAGCTCCTGCCGCAGCATGTGTTTAGGATTCATGGCTTTCCCCAGGACATAGTCTCGGATAGAGTTTCTCGGTTTACCTCCCATTTTTGGAAGGTGACCTGGAGAACCATGGGACGGATGGATCTGACATCAGCATGTCATCTGGATTTCACCCCCAGTCTAATAGGCAGAAAAAGTAAATTAAGACATAGAGAAGACCACTTAGAGCCGTCATTAAATCTGGTCAGAGTCTGTGCACAACACTGTTTACTATTCTTCCCTAGGCATGTCTCTTTTCAAGTGCCAATATGGCTTCCCTCTGCTCTTGTTACCTGGACAGGAACCAGAGGTTAATTTTTTTCTGCTGCTGCTTAACTGGTTCGACGTTTTTGACGGGCCTGGCAAAAGGCCCAGGCAGCTTTACTGAAAGCAACACAATAACAAATCGGCGCAAAAGGTTGCGATCAATGCTTCGTCCAGGTCAGAAGGTGTGGTTCTTAAACAGAGATCTTCCCCAGTTAGGGAATGTGTTAGCTTCACATTTTATTGGCCCTTTTTAGGTGTATTTCAGGAATACACCCGATAGTCAGATGTTCCATAACTTTTGTCTATATAGTATATATACTGATTAGCTTTATACATTAGCTAATGTAATATATAGTGTAATATATGACCAGCAAGTTACCAGTTTTGGCAACATCAAAAGATAAATGTGTGCGTGTTTTTCTGCTTGTGTATTGTGATGGTGGATTCACATAAATTGATGTGTATTCATGCATTTTATAGGACTTTTAAAGACCACACTTGATATAAATGCCATAAAGTATTTAAATTAAGCCATTTTTAGATTACTGTTTGTTACTAGCAAATCAAATTTTAGCAATAACACCGCTACGACCAAAGTATTTTTATCAATTTCTCACTTTAGTAAAGCTGTTCATTCACACTCGCATTCCACATCCCACCTTTCAAGAAGAGTTACGTTTAGGTGTATAATACATGCAGTGTGATCTAATATAACAAGGTTGGCTTGGCCTAAAATATCAGCCTATGTTTGTTATAAACAATAGAAATGTATAAAACTCTGTATGCTTTTTAAAGATTAGACTAGTTTTTGTGTTTTGTAATATGTTTTCAAAGCCCAGACTAAAGCTATTGCCATGTTACTGACTTCTGAAGTATATACAGTATACTGTAATTTTACATATATAAATAACATATAAAACACTACAAAAACATGTTAATATATTTTGTACAAAGATTAATAGTAGAATATCTTTATGGAAGACATTCCATAAAGATCACATTAATAGGCATATTCATATCAATGTAAACTTAAATATCTCTAATTCCACAAAAATAACTCATTTATCAGGCGATTTACTGCAAATGGTAAAAATTTATTAAACAAATAATAAACAGCCAAAGTAATTAAATAAAAAGTTAAATCAATGAAAAGACACTAAAAATGATATTTTATACTTTATATTTAACAAATGTTTTACCGTGTATTAAAAATAGTAGGACACATTAGTAACGGACCACAGCATGAAATGTCATATCAGAAGCATCTAATAAAGCCAAGATTACATATTTTAGTCGCCTAAGTGAGATGATGTAACAGATACACTGCAGACCATAATATTTCAAAATCTTACAGTTGTGATAAGTTCTCAAATTTGGACTTCAATTTAATTGTTCTATTTAACAAGCATGGTATTCTTGAATATGATTGTTGATCTTGGTATCCATGGCTTAATTCTTATTCACACAACAGGAACAATTATCATCAGCCTTGCCTATCAACTTTGTGATGAAATTATGTCTTGCATGTGGCAAAGTTGCAGCTCTCCCATCTTAGATTCAGCGAATAATGGCATCGTCCTTTGCTAAGTATGCATTAAGTCAGTAGGGTCTTGATTTCCCATGATACAAAAGTACTGAATGGAAAAATTACATTAGCTTTTCCTACAGCTAAATCAGTAACATCATCCAATTTCACATTCAGCCAGTGCTTTCCTCTTGCATGACTGTGTGATATGTGCCACAATCAGAAGGGAATTGCCTTGAAATTGAGAGAGATGTGTAACATTAGTACTGTAGCAGACATTATATGTTAATCATTGCAGCATGAAGCCAGTTTCCTCTTTTATTTATACTTTTATGACAAACTAGGGTGACACAAAGGACAAACGGATAGGCAGGGGATTATGCTCACATTTAACAAAAATAAAGTATATTTGCCAAGAAAAAGCTAAAGAGGTTGAAAAAATATATAAGTCTACTAGCAAAAAAAAGCAAACAATTAGCAAAGTGAAAGTGATAGAGGAAAAACTATAGAACCAAAACCCACCAACATGTCTTACAAGAAACCTTTATCAACCATTATCTGCCATCCTTACCATGTCTTTAATTTTTATTTTATTTTATTTTCCTTGTGTGTAAGAGAGAACTTTTTGGCTAGCTGTCATTTTAGAAATAAAGGTCAACCTTTTCTTTTTTTTACTGGAAAACACTCAATTCATCTCCGCCCCACACTGTAATCCTTAATAACAACGAAGAATTAAATGAATGATGATTAGCATTAATGAATGAATGAGAAAAATTCATTATTCTATTGCTGCTGACAAAAAAATGAAAATGCTGACAGAAAATCCTTGTTTTACAAAAAAATTAAGATTAAAAAGGATTCTTTTGTACATTTTATACGAGAACAATTGGTATATAATATCGTGCCAACAACTAACACAATATGACTATAAGCATGTAGACACCTGACCAATAACTGATAATTTGTTATTCCTCTTATGTATGTGAAAAATAACAGGGGGATTTTAGATGAAAAAATGTGTTTTTAGAAACATATCTTATATTTTAGTCGTGTTCTGATAGACTGAAGTTTAGTCCAGTACCTGATTATACATCCATATGTTTCTAAAACAAATATGAATATAATCATGAAAGCATTACCGAACTTAAGGCACGATTTCTAGTTATCTGTTCTTTATAAACAACAGATGCAATCTGCCAGGCTTATTTGTCTTAAGCATGTTGTCTTGACAACTCATCAGAACAGGCATCATTGTTTTTGCCTAATTAAACACATTTTTACAGTGAATTGTGCAGTGCCTTTCCTTATCTGTACCACTTTCAGCCAAATGTTATGCTTTACATTTCCTGCCAATCTGCCTAAATACCAAAACTACAGGTCAACTGCTTTGATTGACAGGTTGCGCAACCCTGCCTATCACTGGACTCTGTTGCAACAGTGCAATTACTTGACCCAAACCAACCAAAACCTTAATCCTACGGCTGACTGCTCTGCTACTGACACCTTACAAACATCACCTCAAACCACAGGCAAGGACTGATGCAATAGGAAGACATCTGGAGTCATGGAACAAATCCAAATTATTAGAGTGTCGCCAACATACATGGTGGTAAGATGACCATTAATGCACGAGCAAAACTTTTCTGGGTTTTCACTGCTGTAATAGATCAGCAGACTCAAACATTCAGATTTTCGGTGTTCTTTCCTCCCTTACCCTTTTGAGACAAATAAAAGACTCAACTTAATCACCTCTTATTGTATCAGCAGAAATAGACAATTTTCATTTTCCCTGCCAAGACATAAGAATTTAGTCGGCTTTGATAGATTTTTCTATTTTCGGATATTTCAGTATATTTTACGAGAGTTATCATGGTAATATTCAATGAGGCATTTTTGCTTTATAGAATATCTTCATCTATGTCTAAGCTTGGCAAAAGGCCTGGCACAATCACCAGAGTATGTGACTTTCATTTATTTGTAAAAGAATAAATAATGAAAACTAAATGAAAGTTTATAAGCCTGTGTTGTGATATGTAATATACTTCTCTCAAACTATGCATCCTTAAAAAAGCAAGCAACTAGAACTGTCTTTCAAAATCCGAACTATATCTACAGTTTGTTTACGTTATATTGACTGCAATGTACTCCACCCAGGCAACAATAGCACTTCTGGATGATATCCCATTGTAAAATTAAGGCATCATAAATTTGATATGGATGGCATGGTGTTGTATGAAATACATTTACATTTACAGCATTTGGCAGATGCTCTTATCCAGAGCAACCTACATTTATCTTTTTTTATACAACTGAGCAATTAGGGGTTAAGGGCCTTGTTCAGGGGCCCAACAGTGGTAACTTGGTGGTGCTGGGAAAAAAATCTTCCAGTTAGCAGTCCAACACCTTAACCACTGTGCTACCATTTCCCCTCCATAATGTTAGAACTGTACAACTACACTGCACCGTAGATTACTATAGGTTGGAAGTTTTGTCTGAGCAATGTTAAATTGCAGCTAGCCAGTATGTAAATATGCATACGTGGTGCCTAATGATGGACTATTACCACATACAGGGTGTATTTCCTGGATAATTTCTAGATCTACTGCAACCAGAATGTAGTGCTTCAGATGAATGAATAGATGATAGTGACTAATTTATACAACAATAGAAACCCACATCTAAAAATATGTCTTATCTAAAGCTTAGGATTTTTTATGGTAAAATTGTAGTGCACGTATTTCAGAATAAATATATCACTTGCACAGTAACCTCTTTTCATACTAGGGACAAAAGCTTAAATGTAACTGCATACAAAAGCTTTATAGTTATTGGCCACATGTAAATTTATTTATTTATGTACGTGTGTGAGTGTGTGAAAGATCCTGAGTCACCTGAGCCAAACTGTCAGTGATCTGACAGTAAATCCAGCCATTCACATGCATATAAATGTGAGCTTCATTCTTGTTCTTTTCCATATTCTTTCACTTTAAACCCCATGGGATATTCTGCCAAACTACTGAAGTCCATTGCATCAGTTGCTGTGAAGCAGGCATTTTCCTTTTACACACAAAGCAAAGCAGTGCTTTGTGTGCTTCTGTTTAGCTGGGGGCTATTCTACTATGCTATAACTAGATGCAGTCAGTGTATGAAGAATAATAACTTCCGCCGCTCTTATTGCTATTATCCTTTAGACTGCACTTCCTCTTTTAGCCATTCTGGAAAAGAATAGTTGTGAAATGAGTATAGGGACCGGAGTATAGGGACCTACTTAAAAAAAAAAGCTTCATCAAGACAATAAACTGAAATTATCACGCATGTTTTATTGTGATAAACTGCTTAAATAGGTGGCCATAACAATATCTGATAATACCATGCCGCCAATCATTTTGATTTATTAGTACTGCATGACATTAGCATTAGCTATCAGATTAAAGTAACCCATGTTGGATTCCTATTTGCATAACTATTGTTGGCAAGGTGCAAACTACATCATTAGCATAATTACTGTGATTCATTAGAAAAGCGATTTGTGGACATAATGTTTGCATAAACCCAATAAACATAAGTAGCCATTTCACTGGACTTCATATTAAATAACACGGCTTTCTTCATTTTATGTTCTTTGTTAAACTAGCTGTCGTTCTGGTATTTGGGAATTATCTTCTGCTGATCACATGACCTCCAATAAATTGTTTCAAATTGAAGTAAAGACAACCACTATGAGTAAAGACAGCCACAGGAACTAAGTGCCATTAAAAGATCCATGGGGATGAGGTATAAATGAAAAACATTCAGACAACTTTTAGAGACATAGAAAGATAACAAAACATTTTATTTTAGAGTAGACAGGGTAAAAGAACAGTTTTATTCAACGGATGTAAGCAGTTTAAGAACTCAAGTGGCCTTCACAGAGCCCTGATTTTAACTCCACTGTGTATTTTTGGAATTAATTGGAATGCTTCAAATGCCCTGAGAAATCAGCGCTACTAAATCTAGTGGAAAATCTTCCCCAAAAAAGGAGAATATTTAAAATATATTTTTGTGAAAATAGTTAGCGGTACACAAATTATTAGTCTACTGCACTATTTATTGAGTTTCCCTTCTTCTCCCTTCAAGGTGTTATTATGTTCATTGTGTTGGCATGTGTATTGGGACTGATAAGGGCTCCAGGTAAAACAAACCTACACGGTTTATTTAATAAAACTTTTGGCCTTATAATAACGCACGTTTTGCAGTTGAGACCATTTCCCCTTGAAAAAACAAATGACAGAATTATTTATGTTGGGTACAAATTGTTTTTTAAAGTTAAGTAATGAGGTGTCATCGCAGGTTTGGTTAAAGGCGTGTGCGCTGCTTTTAGAACACCTCCACCAAGTGGCCATAAGCTGTTAATGCTTATAATTTATGCCTGGTATCAAGATGCATATTATACAACATGACATATCATAGCTACAGGAGTCACAAGCCAGTGATTTCGGTGCCAGTCCCAAGCCTGGATAAATAGAGAGGGTTGTGTCAGGAAGGGTATCCGGTGTAAAACATTGCCAAATCTAAATATGCAAATCATCAGTTGTATTTTTATACCGGATCGGTCGAGGCCCGGGTTAACAACAACTGCCATCGGCACCGTTGACCTACAGGGTGCCGGTGGAAATTGGGTTACTGTTGGTCGAAGGAGGAGAGGAGGAGGATGCGTTAATAAACAGAAAGAGAAGAAGAAAGGCAAGAGTGTAGGACTGAAAATCGGGACGCTGAATATTGGGACAATGACAGGGAAAGGTAGAGAGCTGGTGGATATGATGGAGTGAAGGAAGGTGGATATATTTTGTGTACCGGAGACCAGGTGAAAGGACAACAAGGCTTGTAGAATTCGCTCGGGATTCAAGTTGTTTTATTATGGTGTGGATAGGAAGAGAAATTGGGGTAGGGGTGATCCTGAAAGAGGAGTTTGTGAGGAATGTTCTGGAGGTGAAGAGAGTGTCAGACGAGGGTAACGAGTTACGAGTTATGTACACTAAATACTATTATTTCTTTCAACATTCATATTAGCACAGATTAACGCAAGAGCATGTAATTAAACGTTAAGCACATTCAGATAAACGTCTGATCTACATTGAACATGTTGGATGGTATGTTTTAAAATATTTACTGCAGCTGTTGGTTTTGTTTCCTTTTTTTTTTAAATGATGAAGTAGGTAATGAAACTCGGTCCCGAGGCTTGTGCTGCTTGTTTATTCTGCACCACAGCAACAACCATGATAAAATCAGACCAATAAGTCATGGCTGAGCGCTCTTCAGCGATGTCATTTCAGAATACCTGACAGAGAATTAATCATGCTTACATAAGCCGTGGCATGACCAAGGAATACAACGGATAAAATTATAGTTTCACAAAGTGTTTATCGCAGAGAAAATGTAAGTCAGCAAATCTTATCGATAACACTATAATTGCTAATGCCCAATTTCCATCATAATTTTAATACTGTGTGTGTGTGTTAAGTTTATTTGAACACTTTTACCTATTATTAAATCAGTACGGCATTCTACTTTCAACATAAACTGCTTTAATTCATTTTGTTTTATAATATTGGATTTTATTACCTGAAAATAAGTTTATTATGCTCTCATTCACATCTCTGAATACGAATTAAATTAGTAACATTGTTAACTATACAAAACAGTGCTTTTTGATAGATATTACTGTTCTGAAACTTTATAACATGAGGCCATACCTGCAACCCAACCAGCATGGTACATCCATACATGCTATTGCAAGGAGTTAGATATATCTCCCAGCACAGTTTAAAATCTGGCAGCTGCTCGTTACACTAGGAAAGCTAGAAAGTACAGTAGAAGGAAGGGTTTTACTACACAAAACAAACAAAATGCCTGCTGCACTTGAGTCATGTTTTATGCCCTTTTAAACATAGTGCTGTTTTAAAGATAGAAGTATCGAATCATAACACCAAACAGGCTGCTTTTAGCAGAGATGGTAATATTGTGTTGCGTTTATTTTAGTAAGTTGTCTTAATTATTTAAATGTTTAATCTGTTTTTGTTAATAAACTACACTTGAAATTGTAAATAATAAACCCTTTAATTTCTGTGGCTTCAGTCATTATTAAGATACTTTTTTTTAAAAACTGGCAGCATTAACAATTTATATATATATAAATATGTATAATTATCGATCAATATTGAAAAAAAATTGTATACTTTTTTGCTGTATCGCCCAGCCCAGGAAAATGAGCGCCAGCGGACTACTGGTCCACATGTTTCTAAGCAAACTGTATTAAACAAACTCCATAAAGGTGGCATGAGGACCGGACATTCTCCAATACTGTTGGAGCCCAGCACCATGCACCTCACCTAGCATTTGCCAGAAAACAACAGAATTTACAGTTCTGCCACTGGTACCTCCTTCTCATTATGTATCAAAGGAGGTTATGTGTATGTGATATAAAAGAGTCTAGAGAGTCGGTGAGGAACAATATGCTGCCTGCTATATCATTCCTGGGAGGGTCACTGTTGGGTACTGGAAAAGAATCAGGAGCAAGCTCACATATGGTTGATAGTGCAGACACACGTCTGGGGCCAATAGACTGCTGACTTATATTTTGGGTTGCCTTAAAGAAATTTATGCAACTGTGTTTGTGTACATTCAGACATTATTATGGTAATTAATATTTTTTACATTTATATAGACATTTACAAACAACATGATGGTTGTGAAATCATGATTGCAGTTAATAAGAGGATCCTCTGACCACAATATGTAAACATTAATAAAAACCAGCGTGATTACTTACAGCTCTATGAATGTTTAACAGTTTTCTTAGGGTGCACATCCTGGGGGAAGTGGTAGCTCAGTGGTTAAACCGAACACGGCGTCCCAGTTCAAAACAAAACGAGAAAAGTTCAAAGATGGAGGGAAAGGGGAAGATGGTGGGTTTGGGTCCCAACACCAACAAACTGACATTGCTGGGCCACTTAGCAAGGCCCTTAACCCTCAATTGCTCAAAATGAGATAGCTGTAAGTTGCCCTGGATAAAGGCATCTGCCAAATGGCAAAAATGTAAATGTAACTACAAAAAAATTAATGCAACTACATAAATAACAACACACCACTTTTAATTGGTTTAACAATTTTTTTTTTTATTTCTTATTTATAAAATTACTCATAAGAGAAAGTCTGTTTAAAGCCTCTGCAAGATTTATCTGCTGTGTAGAAACTCAGTGTTACCTAAACTGAAGTTAAATTGTTCACTGAAAGCCTGTAGTAACACTGGAGTCGCCTCTTCAATGGTAACATCTCGGCCGAGCTCTTGACTGAGTGAGGTGACTCCTTTTCCTATAATCCCACAAGGCACGATGTGGTGAAACCAGCTCATGTTTGTGTTGCAGTTCAGTCCCAAACCATGAGAAGTGATGTATCTACCACAGTGGATACCTAAAAATATGTTGACATGTTACCATATTTTATCGCATTTGCACGTGAACATCAGTCTGTGTAAAAAATAGAAAAGAAGAAAAAAATACAATTACCAATTGCACATAATTTGTTGTTTCCAATCCAGATACCAGTGTCCACAGAGGTGGAGGCTTTAATTCCGAACTTGCCACACATTTTAATCACTGTCTTTTCTAGTTCACACACATACCACCTCACACTTTTCTTAAAGCAGCCCAGATTAAGAATAGGATAACACACTAACTGCCCTGGGCCGTGAAATGTGATGAGGCCCCCGCGGTTTGTCCGAAAAAAATCTGCACCCAGTTCTCTCAGTCTCTGTTCCTCCTCAGCAGGATACGATACCCTCCGAATCCCAGTGGTGTAAACAGGATCATGTTCACACAAGAGTATTGTGTTTGGAGTTTGGCTTGAGGAATCAAAATGTTGTCGGATGTATCGTTGCTGTATTTGAAGGGCATTGCTGTAAGCAACTCTTCCCAGGTTCACAATGTTGACTGAGGTTTTTCCAGGTGACATTTTGATTGCAAACTTTCAGGCTTGCACCTTCTGCTGGCTGACCTGATAAGATGTTTTAAAACATAGAGAAATATAGACATAATATGAGCCTTTAACATCTGTGTAATAATACTGTGTTTAATTGTATTTTATAAGTTGTTATAAAATTAAATACAATCATTTATCTAAATTCAGTAACAAGTTCTGACATTACTGATGCATATGGCACACAAAACTGGACGTTTTCAAAATTTTGAAAGTCACTCTGATTGGTTGGATTCATTCGTATTTGCAAGATGTGTGTGTGTGTAAGTTTATACATCCTGGTGGGGACCTAAACCTGACTACACAAACTCATGGGGTCACAGTGGGGACCAAAATTAAGGGCCCCATGGGTACAAAAGCTTCTAAATCATACAGGAAGAGATTTTTTGAAAAAGCTAAAATGCAGAAAGTTTCTGGTTTCTGGTATAGAAAATACAGTTTGTACCGTATAAAACCCATTACGCCTATGGCGAGTCCCCACAAGAACAGCTAACCAGACATGTGTGTGTGCGCGTGCGTGCGTGCTTTTTATGGGTCTAAACTCTATTAGGCAATCTTTATTTTGTTTACATAACCAGAACAGTACAGAATTAATCGCACACTGCTTAATGGCATTATAAAATTAATATCTAGAGAGATTTTATCGATAATAGATATTTATTTTACTAAAATCAGTTTGTCGGTAATTTTACCAGCACGTCGGCCAAAGAACGCGTGTTAAAAACTGAAGGCTAATATTTTAACTTTCTAGAACGCAGATTCCATACAGAACCTCATCTAAATAAAAATAGTAAGAATATTTTAACTTAGCTGAAAGCCATTTATTCGGATGTGCATAACTGAGAATGTGATAAACATAACTTACCTCAATATGATTAGTGACGTTACTGTCTATTGTACAGATTTACTGTCGAATGTGCGTAGCTGAAACCGAACTTCCCAGTTTATTCGCTCAATACTACAAAGTACTCTAAATAACAGCATACTTTAACTACTAATCTATCGTTATGTTTAGTAATAGATTATAAACAATTTGGACATTCTATAATTACTTACTGAACACCGTGTATACAGACGCAGGAATAATATTTTTACACCTCTTTCTTATTGCTCCATAATCTTTGAAGATAATTTCTGTTTAGGATCTCGTCATACTGTGCCATCTAGTGGTCCGGAGAAGAAATTTGGCAATTCAATGTGCAGCTTCATATCAATTTATGCTGAATAAATATAAAAGGTAAAAAATAATCATTTACAAGTTAAGTAAGCGGGTATTCATTAAACACTTATCTCTAAACAGTACTCCAAAAAACCCCTAATTCTTAGTCAAATTGATTTGATTAGTTTCCCATGACTAGATCATTCCACCGAAAATCTTGTGAGCGGAAACTTAATTCTACGCCATCACATGAAGTCAATTTATTAATTATGTTTATAAATAGCGTTACTCAATTTAAAGTACATGAATGCGTTCAGAGACCACTTTGGATCCTCCTTTAATAAGTAAGGATAAAGTGGTTGAAAGACCGTACATCAGTGTAACAGAGGCAAGGCAGCATCAAGAAATGATCATGGTCAATCAAAGACTAATTCTTCTGTGTTTCTTTATCATGTTGGCGATTGCTGGTAAGTGTTTGTTAGTATTTGTGTGTTTTGCTCATAAACTGAATAGAAATGTGTTTTGTATGATGATGTGCCTGTTAAATAAAGAGAAATCTAGTGTGTATATTACATTTTAGGTGAAGGGGATGCAATGGTGGCATTTCCCTGGGGTTGTACAAACTACAGTGGTGTGTGCCGACCGATATGCCTGCCTACAGAACTACCTTTCGGACCTTTTGGTTGCGCAAATGGATTTGTGTGAGTTAAAACTTCTCCTGTATATTTTTTTTACTATTAATCAGCAGTAGTGCAATGCGTCTGTTCACATCTCAATTAAAATGTTCCTTTCTGTTCAATTTCAGTTGCTGTGTCTCTCACATTGTTCTCTAAAGGAATAATCACATCACCCGTCAGTGTGCATCTGTAGCACTGCATCTTTATTACTCACAACAGTTAAGCGTCCAACAGTATAATGTCTCATACTTTAGTGATTTAGTTTTTTATCAAGACAAATAATCAAATATACATACAATCCGAAAAACACTTAAAGTAAAACATGTTTTGTAAAATGATAGATTTAACCATATTTCAGTAGTGATAACAGTGTGTGATCATCTATACAGACTGCACATTAGTGTGTTTTTATGGTTTTAAAAGCAATGGAATTAAGCAGATGATAAGTGTAGGATGATCTCTTTACCTGAGAAAAGATTTGTTCACTTATATGAGTTTATGTTTCTTAATGTATGAGTCTTCTGTATGAGTTTTAGAAAACCTGTGTTCATGTTATTTTACAAATACACTCCTGTCCTATAATGTCTAAATACGTACAGTTGGATATGTGACAAATCTTTGAATAAAAAAATTAAATAAAAATAAATCAATTGATTTATGAAACTATAAATAAATGTCATGTTAACAAACTGTTCTCCAAGACTTTATTTTCTAGTGCATTAACAGGAAAATGAATGCATACAAATTGCATATTTTTTTGGTTAAATCTACAAGTGATCTCCGTTTGTTCTAAAGTGGTAGCAAGCAGCCCACCAAGCTGCCACCGTTGTGGCCCCTGAGCAAGGCCCTTTTACCCCCAATTACTCAGTTGTATAAAAGAGATAAATGTAATGTAATGTGTCTGCCAAATACTGTAAATGTAAAATGTTGTCTGTTTACTTTGCTTGACTTTTAGAACCCAATCTGAGAACCCTACATTTCACTGTAAAGGGTTCAATGTATAATGTAATGCGATTTATATAAAATGTAATAATATAATATTTGAAATAAATAAATAAAAGTAAATATCTAACTCCAAAAATATATTTTAAGACTTTTGTTTTCGTAAAGATTTTAACTGAATAAACACAACGCCAGCATTAATTAATAAAATAAAACTAAAACGAAAATAAATCTGGGTTGTGTTGCAGTTCCCTGATGCCAAAAGGGGGCGGGGTTTGTTTTCAAATCTCGCAAGTCAGAAAGCAGCTGAAAATGGCGGCTCCGGGGTGTGCCAGCTCTGTCAGCAGACTGGGACAGCGGGCTAAAGCGAGGCCTGGAGCCGTTTCTAATCCCCGTCATGTGCGCTGTCTTACTCTGGACGATGTTCGGTGTCCGGTTTGCTTGGAAATATTAATGGAGCCCGTGACTATGCCGTGTAGACACTCAGTTTGCCTGCAGTGTTTTAAGCGGACGGTGGAGTGTAGCGGGCTGTGCTGTCCGTCTTGCCGACTGCGTGTGTCCAGTTGGGCCCGGAATAAACAGTCCCGGGAGAAAAGCCTGGTCAACACCGAGCTCTGGGACATGGTGCGCCAAAGTTATCCGGAAACATGCGGCCGTAGACTGGCGCAGAAGGACCGGGTGATGGCTTCGGCAGGTGATGTAAACAAGCTGTTTTAACTTTAACTCATACAAAACGCACAGTAATGTTTTAACTTCGCCAACAGTCCCGGGCGGAAAAAATGATCAACGACGAAATCGTACAGCGGGGAGAACAATTTTATACCATCTTAACCACATGTACGAAAAGACATATTTCAATTTGGACAGGGAGTCGATTCTCGAGAGAATCCTGCCCAAAGAATCGACTCCAGTCTGAATAGAGAGTCGACTTTCTACGAAGCTTTCGTTTGGCCTGAAGCAGTTGATTTGTTTATTATGACTTAATAAATATGTTGACCGACATTTCTATCAGTCACACCATAAATAGTATAATATGAATGCGTGTTATTAAATTATTATTATATTTTTTGGAATCGAGGGGGGAAAATAGACTCTTGGCATCAAAAATTACACTGAGACTGGGCTGAAATGTTCTTTTGTAAATATACTCTTTTAAGGTCACTTTAAGTGCCCTGTGCTGGGTGTCACTTCAGGAGTTTTGGAGTCGTCCTCCGATTGGTTAAAGTGTACAGAATTTCTGGGAAACATGTGTCTCGTTTTTTAACAGGCCACCTGAAAACAACCCAAAGTCTGTCTGGCAATAACCATTAATGAAGATCGATTAATGACATGGCACGTGAAACGTCATTCGTTGCTTTACCTGTCATTCAAATGGGCTGACCTTCTGTTTTGAGTCTAAATGTCTGGCTATGCCAGGGTAGGTGTCATGTGGGAGATTATCCGTCACAATGTCCTCTGGCTTTTGAGCAATTCCGTAGCTGATCGACTGTTTAAGAGTCCTTTTTAGGCTTGAATTGCAACAATTTTGTATATTAGAATTGTTTCCCATGTTGCCTGTTACTTTAGAAATCTTTACCCCTGTTTAATATTCACGAGTCTAAGATCAAATTGCATAGAGGAATTATTAGTTATTGTGCCATTGTCTATTCCTTTTTAACAGTTTTCTGCTGCCGTTCAGTACCAACACATAAGAGCTAGGATTTAATAATGATGATTAAATTGAACTTTAACCTTGCTACGTATTTGGAAGTGCAAAAATAGTACCACGGATATAAGATCTTATAGCCAGCATCGGTTATTTTGTTAAGTAGAGGACCAAAGAGACTTCATTGTGTTATGGATGTATTAGCGCACTAAACTGAATTTTAGCACATATCTTAAATCTTTATAGTTGTACAGATTATTGTATGTGAGTAATAACCTTTTTTTAAAACTGTTTTTTTTTATTGTTCTGTTATCCACAGATGTTTTTTGTTCACCCAAACAGATATGTAAGCCTGGAGAAATGCGACATGGGTATGATAAACAAAAGAATAAGGTTAGTGAACCTGATCTGCAGTGTGAATCTTTTCATTTAGTTGATAAGAAATATTATTATTTTGTTCAGTTAAGTTATTATACAGCTTTGTAAGTTGCCTTATATGTCTTAGTAAGTTAAATATTGTTCATCCAGATGATGCTGAATGAAGAATCTGAAGAGAAAAAGAAGTTACCTTGCTGTAAAAAAGGGGACTGTGAGCTGCAAAATTCTCAGGTTAATGTAAGTTGGTTTACAGGTGGTTCAGCAGTTCCAGAGTAAGAATTGACTTCCAGAGAGTGAAAGACTTACTTTCTTGTGTGTGTATTATTTTCCTTTGCAGCCGAGTTGCATCCTATGCAGCGAGCATCTATACTAAAAATAAAATAATTAGAAACCAATACATGTAGTATTTTAAAATCATTTTTATTCATGTCTACGTTACTAATCTATTTTAGCTGGTACGTCAGTCCAGCCCTAGTTAAAACGGGTTTATTCACAACAGTTGGACCTATTTTTCAGTCTTTAGGAGTGCTGTCAGACTCTGAGAATGAAGAACCTATGAGAATGAGAACCAGGCATGCATCAGCATTTGTGCGAAGATCAAGAATTAGCCCAGCTTTATGCAGAAGGTATTAAAACAATTTATAGCGTACGATCTGCAGTATACTACAATTTCTTGTGTGGGGTGTGCAAATATTTATTCACGTCCTAACCACTGTTGTTGTGTTTATTCAGTCTGTACAACATTAATGTACAACGGAGCCAAAGCTGTACCGACTCTGAGGAAGGAAGAAGAAAAGTCAGAGCTCAGTTACACCTTTCTTTACCAGAAAAAGTATGATTATGTTGATTATGTTAATATAATATATTAAAATTAAATAATTCTTTTGTTCTTATAATAACAGCTCCTGTATTTCTCTCACTGTAGGCCAGTATTGGTCATAGTTTCAACGCTGGAATACTCTTATCCTCTGAAAATAGTCGTTCTTTGTCAGCACCCGTTCTTGCCCATGACAAGAGGCATCACTGGTGTTCCATTTTGTCGTCTACGCCTTCCTCTTTAGTGCCTTACACTAAACCCGAGCGGTCGGTCAGCCCAGAGAGCAACGACAGCATCTCAGAAGAGCTAAACCACTTCAAGCCCATTGTTTGCTCACCATGCACACCACCGAAGAGACTCCCAGATGGCCGGTTAATGGAACCCACTATAGTAAAGTCTACACCCCGGAACCTGATGCACAGCCTGCAGAAAAGCACCAGCTATGAAGCCAGTCCCAGCATCCTGCTGAAGTGGAAGCAGGTTGAGCTAGATCGTCAGCGTGTCAAGTTCATGTCTAAAGGGACCATTACCAGTCCAGTGGCAGAGGATTACAGCATCACACAGAGCTCTAAAGAAGACCAAGAGAACAAGTCCTGTAACTGTGGTCCCATGCAGAAGGGCTTACAGGGTCAACATTGCACTTGTACTCCCAATACCAACTTGTTTAAAAAGCAGAGGGAAAAAGATGGCTTACAGTCTACAAATACACATCCTACATTGATGGCACTTTCTAATTTTGATACTGAAAAGCAGTGTGGTGATTGTGAACCACGGTGCTCACCTTCAGGACGAGCTGAAAACTTGAAATCACCCATAGTGGACAAACATATGGGTGTTAGTCATAATCAGGGTATAGAGGACCTTCGGGTTGACATAAGAAATGAGCCCACAGTTAAAAGTTGTGTACTTAACAGACCTACCTCAAGAAAAGGAAAAAAGAGGAGCCAGAAGACCAAACACTTGGAAGAGACTAAGAGGAGAAAAATATCCAAGACAGAAAGTTGTGATGGCTGTGAAGCACAATATCAACCAAATGATTTATATGTCCAACGGATTCATCAAGAAAAAATGGACAGGGAGCTGGCACTAAAGTTACAAAAACAGTTCGACAAAGAAGGACAGAAAGTCGAAAGGCATAGGACGAGTTCTGATAAATATCCTCTACGACCCTGGGTTTGTGTGGATGGTAGAGCAGCTCGTAATCCACGCAGGTCAGGAAGGATTTCTCGAAAGATAAAACACTTTAATTAAAGTCCTAAATCGAGTGAGGGGGAAAAAAAGCCAACCTGTCTGACTCTGTCTGTGGGACATCTGATATCATTTAAATGCTCTTAGTAAACAACTATGCTTATGCTTGTCATTTTATTTTTTTATACTATATATTTGGTAAATAAAAATCCTCTGCCGTTACTATGTTGGAAAAATACATTGCTTTTATGCAGTGCACTTTTTTCTTTACAGATGCACTAGTTAATGTTACAAAAAAATGTATTAATTGTAAATGTCTTATTTTACCAAGTATTGGCTTAAGATTCTTTTAGTGCTTGATCATTGTCTAAAGTTACTTCCCAAGACCTATGAGTTACTTGCTGTATTTCCTTTTTTTTAATAGGATGTCTTATTTTGCCTGGGAAAAATATTTTCTGCTTATAAATAATATCTTTTTTCAATGGAACTGCTGTGAAGTTTTATTCATATGGCAAAACTTTCCATCATCTATTCACGTTTCTTCTTTGTTTGTTTCAAACACATCCTACATTTATTCAATAAGAGTACTGTTAAAAAAAGTTTTAACTGTATATCAAACCCTGTGAACAGGGAGAAATTGATGCATCTTTTTATTTCTTTTCTTTGACTTAAATGACTTCAATGTGTTTGATGTATTTTTGAACAAAACTTAAGGTAATGTTATCAATAATTAAAAATAATTAAATGTTATCAATAATTTAAAAAATGTGTGAAAGATGGGATCAAATGCAAGCATTTTAAATTTCCTAATATTTCGGTCATTTTAAAACAGAGGATGGCATGCTTATCAATTCATCTTAACACTATTAATCCGTGTTACAACGTTTATGCTTACCATGTTAAAGTTTGTTAAATTTCATAATGTATAAATTTAAAGGAATTACATTTTTCTTTTCACAAGGAGCGGAACAATGTTCTTAAAATAAGTTATGAATATCGGAGTAAATAAAAATACCAAATAAAACTCTATTTTCCTGCATGTCTGTGTGAGTTTTACTTTGGCTTCTTTGGGTTGGGGACTAAATTAATCCAACCCTGACTGACATAAAGCAGGTACTAATAATAACAATAATAATAATAATGACCTATGAAAGATATGGCAGAAGTATGGCTGTGTATTGGCAAGGGCCCCAGGATCGGATGCATATTATGATACAAAATATGATCTATTGCAATACAAACTGGAGGCTCCCTTATTTTTCTCACCCTGTTCACATTGGCAGTAAATATTTATCGATAATAGGGGTTAGACTTGCACTATCCAAAAGAATAAAAAAATATTTATTACAGCAAGAAACCCTGTTCAGAAAAAATCTCTACCCTACAACTGCAATTGTACCATATACATCAGCTGGAGCAGCTCAGAATCAATATTTATTTAATAACATGACAGAAACATTAAAGATATAAATAAATAAAATATATAATACATTTAAATGCTGTAAGTCTTCGTTATTGTTTGTCAGAACTGGTCTGGAAACTCTTTCAATGGCTAAGACAAGCTAGTCACAATGTCTTTTTTTTTTTTTACAAAAAAAAATTGTAACATCCACACACACCTACTGGAAGCAGTGCAGCAAGAGAAACGCTATGAATCGAAGAGAATAAACTGTTGGGAATAAATAATACAATTTCATAACACAAATTTTTGAATTTAGGTTGTAAATGTAGGTCAGCTTCCAGCAGAAAAGGCTTTGCTGGCCCTGACTGCACACCACTGATAACAATAGAATGCTATATAAAACTCGAACGACCTGAATTATAGAAAAGTTGAGACGTTTTTTGAAATTTTGCATAAAAAATAAAATAAACCTAAAATACTTTTAAATTACATGATATTTTATTCACGATAGAGCATATATAACAACAGAGAAACTTTTATGCACTAAATAAACTCATCAGGCTTATTTAGTGAATAAAAGGGTTTCTCATTTTTAACATTCGTTAATTATTGTTATCTACAGTATGTTCTATTGTGAATAAAATATTGGCCTATGGAGTATTTTAATTGTCATTTTATTCAAATTAACTTTCAGTCCTAACTTTTCAGAATTTGGGTTGTATATGGTATTTGAGAAAAATAATGCTAGGAATAGGAACACACATGGCAGCGATGTAAGACATGCAGACATGTCAAAAGCTGTAATTATTATTAATACTAGTCTTACTACAATGCGTTAACCCTGTAACATTATTGTCGGTGACATAATTGCTGGTTTAGGTATTTCATACATTGTTAATTTTGGGGGATTTTTATGCACATGGATTTTACAATTTGATCAAAACATTCAGCAAGGTGTAGTATAGAGGGTGTCGCTGATTAGACTGATAAACTGTTGGTAAAAATCTTACATAATGACTTTATAAAATGATCTTAGAATGGAAAGGAAATAGTAGACTACTCATTCATATTAGCCAAAGAACAGAAATCCTAGACTACAGTGAAAACCTGAACTATCCCATATTCATGAGCAAACCAGCCATCATGGAATTTCCCACTTGTACTCTAAGTTTGGGGTGTCTAATAAAGTAGTAAATGACTGTAGATGTGAATGGACCTAATCATATAGCGACTGAGCATTTATAAGTTAGGACAATCTAAGTACAAAACCTTTTAGAAGCATCTGAATATGATAATACCATAATTTTATTTATTTATTTTAATTTTTTTTTTGCCGCTAGCGGATTGAAGCCGCTCATTTGGTTTGGCTGCGTCAGAGCCGTGGTCTGCGTGCGTGGCGTATCAGCTCAGCCAATCAGAGTGAGCCAGGTCACAAGGTTGACCAGGAAGAGAAGATGGCTGCAAGAAATGGAAAGAATAGTCTGCTACAAAAAGTGAGAAATATTCCTTATATTTTCTAGCTGGTGTGGAAACTATTTACACCTTTTTTTTAAATGTTAATTTAGTCCTAGACATCTTTGTATTTTCTATACAATTAGTATAACGGATGTCTGTGGCAGCTGAGGGATGTGCATTAGCTATAAGCATGCTAACAGCTAGCGCCTAAATTTGAAAAAAAAAAAAAAAAAAAAGTTATAATTGTACATAAGCACTTGTAAGAAAACTAATTTATATAGAATTAGAAGTTTTAGAAGCAAATAAACAAATACGTTTAATTTTAACTATACATTGTTACGGTGCGCCACATGAACAGAAAGCACTTTTGACTAGCTATAAGTTGATAGCGGTTTAATCGTGTAGCCATGTGAGCCTTATTGCTAGAAATTGCAACACTAGGACATCCAAAATAATTAATATATACCTTAAAAATATATCTAAATATATTGCACTTTCACCCTTTAAAATAAATATTTTGGGTCTTGTGTTCTGTAGTTTGTTAATTATCGTAAACTTTTAATATGTGCGCATTTGAAACTGAGTTGCATGTTGTATATAAGACTAAAAAGCAGATTTTTCAGCCATTAAAAGATTTTTCGGGGGTTTTTTTTCCCAGTGGAGGATTGATGAAAAACCTGTCAAGATTGACAAATGGGATGGTGCAGCTGTGAAGAATTCTCTGGACGATGCAGCAAAGAAGGCAACTAATTCATTGTGTTTATCACCACCGTGTGTTTTACATCCTCGGCTTATAACTTATACTGTTTTCCACTTTATTACTAGGTACTCATTGAGAAGTATGGTTGCTTTGAGAACTTCAACCTTGTAGATGGACGTCTTTTTATTTGCACAGTCTCCTGCCTTTTTGCTATTGTAGCCTTAATTTGGGACTACCTGCACCCGTTTCCAGAGTCCAAACCAGTCCTGGCATGCTGTGTTGTTTCATATCCTTTAACAGAAGCTGTACTTACAGTCGGAGTCTCTTAATTATTTTTGCTGATCCAAATCCTTAATTTGGTTGGCTTTTTACTTTAGTAGGCGTTTGATTCTGCATCGTTTATTTATTGCATGTCTTCTACAATAGTGTCAGTATTCTTACTGTTGTTTTCTTAATCACCTCCAACATATTTCATACTGATGGGCATCCTAACTTTGTATACCTCTTACAAAGAGAAAAACATCTTTCTCGTGGCCATCCAAAAGGACCCAACTGGCCTGGACCCTAATCACATCTGGCAGCTTTCTTCAAGTCTTAAAAGGTTTTTTTTTTTTTTATCTGTCCCACAGCTCTTTCTATATTAAATTGATTTGCTTAAAAATACGTATTAAATGATGCAACTGTCTTTTGTAGGTTTGATGATAAGTACACACTGAAAGCGTCTTTCACAGACGGAAAGACCAAGCAGTCTCGGACAACCGAGTTCACAAAGTCGGTCAGTGTGTTTTTTGATGAAAACGGAACATTGCTGATGGACCATTATGAAAAGTGTGTGTCAAAGCTTCATGACACGTTGGCAATGGAGAAGAAAACGAAGTGAAGTTGAACGGAAACTCGATATACCAGCGTAATCTCACTGCACACGGGATTAGGAGTTCACCAGGAAAGTGTGTGTGTGTGTGTGTGTTAATGTTCATCTGATGTTAGCCTGCAATCAATACATTTGTTTAAGGATCGTTACCGTTTTCATTAGGAATTGTAATAATTGTTCCTAAACGTTTATTTTGAGTAAATGTTTCAGTTCAACAGTCAAAGTTTTTCATTGATTCCTTGTAACTGGCTTGATGGAGAACATGTTTATGAAAATGGTTAATGAAATATTAAATATCTCTTATAAACAGCATTTATTAAGACTGTTTTTTGAAGTGCTGACATCTCAAAATTGTGTTACAGTGGAAAGAATTTCTTTTTTTCCTTAGAATTAATGTCCGTTTATTGAATGAGCTGTTTATAGGTCCAAAAGAACTTTGCAAATCATACAGACTTATTCCAAATGTATATGTATTCGCTTTAGATTTTGTTGTGGTAGACAAGCAGCCAAGTGCCAGTTTAAATAATGTTTGGTTTTTTTTGTTCGGGCTTAATATAATGTGGCACCCAGCCGACTAGACACAGCCATCTTTCTGGCTTTCAGTCTCACCAAATTGGTTAGAGTATTTATTTTATGAGCGTTAAAATCATACACCTTAATATTGTCAAGTTACAGAATAGCTGCAGTTGTTATTAAATTCATTGCTTCAACTGTTATTGTGCTGCTGTTTGTCAAAAAAACCCAAACAATTAAAATAAAGCTTTTATCATTTCTTTTTATACATTTTTTGTGCTGTGTTTGCGATTGCTTTACCTTTAAGTGCTATTAATTTTAATTAAAATATATTAAATGCACTTGATATAATGCAAGTTAATAGTTATGCTATGATAAAATAGTTTTCAAATAGTAAACAAATATTATGTATATAGGACACACCTGCACCCACAATCGGCCAATAAACAGGCTTTTAATTCTGTTAACCAAATTGCATAATTAATTGAAATAGCTGCTTTAATTAATGCAGCATTTTTATGTCTTATTTTAGTTCTCCGAGTAATTTTTCCGTATTGTTTTTGGTGGTTTGCTCCCACGATGATCACTCCTAAGGCAGAACTGTGTGGCTGTTAACAGTTTATGTTGGCCATTGTTTTTTCTATGTTGCTTTGTATGATGCATCATTTCTATGACGAATTTTTAAAAATATTTTACTGTACTGAAAGTTTTCTTAATTTTCTCAATTAAATTCTTTTAAAAATTTGACTTTTCCTTAAACAAAATATTTTTTTTAAATAAATATTTATTAACCTTAAAGTATTAACTCTTTGTCCATCTTGCTTGATACGTAATAAAATGTAAAAGCTTTTAAATTCTAAAACTGGATTAAAAACAACAACAATATTTACGTCTATAAGATATTGTGCAACAGCTTATATATTTGTTAACTCTAGTTATTGTAGACGAATAATAGAAATAATAAATATTACATTGACAGATACTCCAGATACTTATCAATTTCACTTCTTTTGAAATATCTTAAACCGACTGAAAAAACTTTTCATGTATCACTGTTTTAAAAATAATTCCTTAACATCAGATCTGTAAAATGGCACTACAGGTACTCCTGGGATGCAGCACTCTATTTAGACTGAAAGTGTGTAACTGACATGTTTGAAAGTGTTACTCCAAACCTCATCACTATTATATCAAACTACAGTCACAACACTGGTTCATAGAATCACTAAAGATAAATCATAATGTCATATTAATGTCAATCGAAACTAATACTAAATGAACAAACTAAAAATGAAACAACTGTTCAATTCTGAAACATAAAAAACATAAATAAGGAGACAGGCTATAGGAAGCTTAGATACATTTGTAATGGCCATGTTTGGATGATGGCTTGAGTTTGACTAAAGTTCATCATTTATTTAATGAATTTAGCCATTGTGTCAGCCATTATTGTTGCCATTTTTTTAAATGTTAAATACAGCAAATGAGCTGAACTGCCTCAATTACAAGCAAATGCAAAGACTTGTTTTATTTAAACATTAGAGCAAAGCCAGTCTTATAAATCAGTATTAAATTAAAGTAACCATTTGCAGTCTGTAAATCAGTTGTTTGTTGTAAGTAACATTTACAATCCTATTACTTTTCTGTATGTATAATCAGGGAAATAAATGTTGGATTCTCTGCTGATTTTCAAATCTGAAATTAATTTTCAGAATAAATTCCACAATGATGTAAGAAAATATGCATAGTGCTTTACTGCTATATACAAATATTATGAAATATATTCTAACACATAATATACTTTTTGTACAGACTATACAAACATATTCGTTAAAATAATATTTTAAGAGGTGATCATGAACTTTTATTCTCTTTGGAATTGAAGAGGTCATTTTACACTAACACATGACCTTCCCACACAAAAATATCATGTAGTTTTAAGCGAATAATTTTTATTTATCTTAAAAATCTATTAATACAGATAACAAAGATTTAAAAATACAGAACATTTTTACTTCGTAAAAATTTTAATTCGTAGTAGTCAAATTGTATTTCCCAGAAATCCCACAAGGGGGCGCGTGTACTAAATTTGTATATCTGCCCTGCCTGTATATTTCTGTCTAATGAGTGTTGCAGGGAAAATTTCTTACTGACAATAATGTAGGCAATTATTTGTTTAGATGTTAGATGTTTAGATCTAAAATATATAGAAAATCTTGAAATAGAGACCTTCTCCAATTCTAGAAACTCAAAGGTTAATGTGTTAAAAGCCGAAAATAATTGTCAAGTGTAAGATGACTTTGACAGGGGCCAAATTGGGAATAGATAAAGGTCAGAGTATCATCTTTAATCTTCTTGTTGCCAGTATGCAGTGGTACTTACAGAGGCACATCTGTGGGAAAGTTGGGGGAGATTTTAAGGGCCCACACACTTTTGTGGCCCTGAGATCTGTTTTATTAGTAGTACCACTGTGGGATGGGTGTAACAGAGCCCAAACTCATATTATATTCTAGAGCCCAAAATTGCTAGTGCCCCACCTGCATACAAAACACTGTCTGGCCCAATCTTTTCAGAAGAGATGCTGTGGCACAAACTACTGAAAACGATGTTTATAAACAGCTTGCTTATTAAGCTGTATATCAGTCCGGTTCTCCATGCTGACCCGGTCCATCAACCTAAAATGCTTACAATGGAAATGCGAGCATTAGAATTGTTTGATAAACATAATTAACAGTTTGGTGCTAAGGAAGGGAAAGTTAGGATGAGTTTAAGGGCCCACACACTTTGGTGTGATAATAGTAGTAACTGTGGAATGAGTGTGATGGGGTCCAACCTCATATTCTTTTAGAAATGGAAAATTGCTAGCGGCACTCTTGGTTCATCATGTTGATGGTTTTCAATGGATCAGCACTTTTTCAGGTGGTCTCATAAAGTTTATTCATCTTCTTCACTTATTCCCTAACTCTGAGTCACTCACACTCACTCCTATGGGCAATTTAGAATCACTAATCAACCTAACATACATGTTTTTGGACTGTGGGGGAAGTAAACCCCCGCAAATATTGGGAGAACATGCTAACTCTATACAGAAAGGCGCCCTGCCCAGGAATCACACCCGGGTTCTTCTTGCTGTGAGGCAACAGTGCTAACCACTAAACCACCATGCCTCTCGTCTTATGAAGTTCTTTCTGTAATCGCATTAAGGTGGGTACCTAACGTGGGCTGGCTGGTGTACACTTACTGTATATATACATACTTACACAATGCTTTCTCTCTCTCTCTCTCTCTCTCTCTCTCTCTCTCTCTCTCTCTCTCTCTCTCTCTCTCTCTCTCTCTCTCTCTCTTAACCAGACCGCTGACCTGATTTATTAGACTGTAAATTAGTAAGTACAATTAAGTAAAATCATTAAGCAATAAATAGAACAATCGATGATAAAGTTAATCATGTGACTATACGTGACAGTCGGCAACATCCTGCGCGCCAGTGCAGGGTGACGTCATCGCATCTAGCGAGAGAGTTGCAGGTTGTAAACAGAGCGCGTGAGAAAGTCGGGGAGCGCGCGCGTTGAGGGATTATGCGCTAGATTTCCTCTTACCTGGCAGGTTACTCAGGGGTGCCACCAGGGAGGAATGGCATATCTAATGACGGCGTTCCCACTCAGCAACACTTTGACCAACTCCATCATAATGGTAAGAGACGACTAGGGTTTATCTATGTGGCTGTTTTATCGAAAACTGTCTGTCTGTCTGTCTGTCTGTTTATACTTCATTGTAAGACACCTGAAACGGTGAAACAGTAGCTGTTGTAGTGTCTGTGCTGATCAAATGAACTTGAGTTACCTTCTTTAAGTCTATAACTTTAAGAATATAACTTTTAAAATATTAAACATGTCCTTCATAGTTTGACATAGTTTGTTTTTTATTTATTTATTTATTGTCAATTCCACAGTAGACCATCCTTGCTTGATTGGTGATTAACATATAAAATAGACACCATTGTTTTTAGAGATCTATTTGTGATAGAAGTGTGAGTGTATGTGTGTGTGTGTGGCCCTGTGATGGACTGGCGACCTGCTCAGGGTGTACCCCTCCTGCCTTTTGCCCTTTCAGAGACGGCTGGGATAGTTCCCGAATTAGGGAATAAGCGGGTATAGAAGATGAATGAATAAATGAATAAATATATGAATGAATGAATATTCATGATATCATTCAGTAGACTATAGAAAAGCTTTGACTGATAGTATCCCCATATGTCTTCTGTGACCAGAGGGACAGGGATTAGAAATCTGTGTGTCATTTCCTCAACCCTGATGGTGTTCAACACCATAACTGCAAAGAATCACAATATAAGGATATAAAAGCTTTCATATTCTCTATTTCACTGCAATTACTGTTCACTGTCTGAAACTTTCACAATATGACTCATAACAAATTTATGTTCCATGTTTTAAGTATCCATGTTGTTTTATGTTTATCTCTTAGAACACCAATGGACCTCCTGATCTCATGTTGGACACCAGGACAGTGTGTGTTTCCATTGATAATCTTCTGACCAATCACACAGGCAGCCAACAGGCTCCACTGTTACAGACGCGCCTGAACAAAGTGAAGAACAACCTAACAGAGGCACATCGCTTTTCCTACCTGCCCAGACGACCGTCTGTCAATATTGAATTCAAAGACCTCTCATACTCGGTTCCAGAGGGACAGTGGTGGAGAAAAAATGGTATCGTTTATTTTTTATATTTTTATTAATAAAATATAAATTTCAGAAAGAATTTCTGATATTAAAGCATTATTTTTAAAGTTTTTTTTGATGTTGATTCATTATTTGGACAAGCTACATTTTTTATTTGTACTGCATTTCATTGGCTCTTTACATATACCTTACACAATGACAATAAAGTTGAATCTAATCTTATCTAATCTACTTTTACATACTGGCACGAGAGGTGAAATGTTCAAAACATTTCGTTTGTGAAAATAAAATGTCGAAGGATTTTAATCTTAATTTATGCTTTTCTAATTATAGATGTATATGTGGTGCTTTGCCATTTGGTAGATTCAGTTCCCAATTTATAGTGTAGTTGAGAAGGTGACTTTGTGACTCCAGTATCTAAACTGAGCCCAAAATGATTGCACGAATGTAAGACAGTTGGTTATAGTTTTTTGCTTATTTCTCTGTTATTTCTCTGTTATTCAGAGTAGCCACAAATATTGATTAAATATTTATATATTTACAAGTACACAAATATTTGTAAACACATCTCTGAGACTGGTGGCTCACACACCACCAGACTATCAATTCTTTTCTTCTTAAAAGCCAGTGTGATATTCCTGCCGGTACATTAGACATGAAAGTCCAAAGTGCCCCCCCCCCCCCCCCCCGCAAGATGCAGGTGGCAACTCGGATTTAGCAGACATCCTTCTACTTCACCGCTTACTTGCTGTTCGCCGAGGTGGACAACATCAAGTGACCTTTATTTATTTGGCAATTTAACCAATACATTCATTTATTTTTATCCCCGCTTATTCTCTAATTCAGGGTCATGGGAATCTGCTGGGCGTTTCTAAAAGGGCGAAAGACAAGAAAAAAATCTTTTTTCAATACAGGCTGGACAGCAGGCCTCTTCCACCTACCCTAAAAGTGTACATAGCAGGAATTGCTGTTTTCTTGTTTCCCATTGGATGGGCAATCGATTAGCAAGCATGTATTGGTGGCGAAATTTCTTAGAGGAGCACCGAGACTTCAACCTCCTCGCCCTCCCTCAGTTTCGCCTTGGGGCCTGGGAGTGGTACTAAAAGCTCTGTTTGGAGCTCCCAGTGGAGCTAGCCTTTGTGAGATTCCGTAAGATGGAGGTACCTTTATTGGTGGCCAGAGTGCTTACTTGAAGAGTGACTCACCTTCTTACCCTGCAGTCAGGTATTTCGCTGTATGCTTTAAGTCTTTCTTACTAGGTGCAGCTCATTTTCTAATAATTGGGCCTGCCTTGATCTTGTATAACATAATGTAAGCATCTGCGCTGTTACTGTTCATTTCCCGGTGCATTAATGTTGTCCCCTCATGTCTTCCCTGGTAGAGCAGTGGTGGGATTCTATTTGTTGGCTGCAGCCTAGATATTGCCTACTGTATAATCTGCTCTTTTAATGCAGTTGTCTACATATAGTATGCATACTATACATACTATAATTCCTTTCCTAATACATACTATAATTCCTTTGCCTGTCCAGAGTGGATTTACTGTCTGTTCAGTGATGGTTGCTAAGCTATATACAGTACATGTTATATTTCCTGTCCTATTCAGTGCGGTTCATTAGTACATGTTTTGACTCTTCTGCTCTATTCAAGCAGTCTATTCAGTGTGTTTTTTTTTTGCCCTATTCAGTGTGGTCTGTTTTCTGCTCTATTAAATGCAGTTACTTGAGCTAATAGCTTTGTCTATTAGTGTTGTTGCAGCTTGCCTGAAGACAGTGCTATTGGTTCATTGATATAGTTTTTTTTCTCATTTGCATTCTCTACTCACATAGCGGAATTCTACACTGTTTCCTATGTCAAAAGGGAACGGCTCAGATAACTGTTGTAATCGAGCTGGAAAAAGTCATTGAGTTTATCGCCGCTTTTAGAATGTTAGCAAGTAACATTCAGGCTCTGATTCTGAAATATTTTTGCTCTTGCCGCTATTTACACTTATGCTTTATTATTTTATGCCTAATTTGCATACACTGCGACAATAGGCCAAGTTATTATATTGGTGTGAGCCAATAAGACTTCAGGATGAATGTGAAGGTGGGGAAATTCCAACAGCGGATTCTTTACAATGTCTCGTTCCTGCTCTCAGGGAACTGAGGTAATAGCAGTAACCAGAGCTAATCAGTTCATATGCCTAGAGCTCCAGTCTTTTAATTGAGTTCTTAAATTGTTATCTAGATTAATATTATTTTAAAACATACATGTTGAGAAAAATATCCAATATAATAATGAAATTTTATATAAATATAATAGTTGGTATATCTCATCTCTAACTGACTACAAATGTATCCAATACCGTTGAGCTGTCTAACAAACTTTATAATCCATTCTTAGTGAAAAGTAGGATCTGGCTACAGTGGTGTCAGTGACCCTGATCCACACTCACAGCTCAGTTGGTAACTGTCGGTCGATAAACTGCATTAACCCCAGTCGTGAACACACGGGTTGGGTTGGGCTTCTCCAATTAGAATAAAACTACCAGCTGTGCACAAAAAGTGATGAGAGCAATACAGAGCGATGCTGTGTGGAATGGCTTTTTGGAGCCAGGTTGCGAACTTGTCGTGTAATTGCCTTAGGAATAATATTTTGTGACATGTGCAAGTAATAATACAATGTTTAAAAAAGTAATTTAAAGTGAGGCAACGATTTATTGTTTAATAAAAATTTTGCATTTGTAAATGCTGCTACATTCATTTAATAGGGCTTTTATCTGCATGCTTTAGGCTTGCTGCAATAGTTGGTGTTGACTCTGTCATTGGTTGTCACTGCCCACCCCGGGAAAGTTATTGCTTGGTAGTTCAGGATAAAATTTATTATGGGTAGTGTAGTTCGGAAAAGTGTGTTCATGTGTGACATGCGCCAGGGGCAGCTTTAGGTATTGGCAAACGTCTGTCTTGCCCACCCAATAAAAATTTGGTAAAGACGGCGGTATACAAATATGTTTTTTATTTTCTTTTGTATGATTTGTAATTTGATAATAAAGCAATCTGAGGTAGGCTCTGCGTTGAGAAGTTTAAAGAAGGGGTGTAGAAAGCCCAGACCAATTACAATGCAAAGCCAAACAGTTTCCCGTTTTTGATTGGCGGTAAGTAACGTTGAAAATAAACCCTCGTTTAACATTTTAAAAATATATCTGTGCTTTTATTGACTTAATATAATAAGACTTCTTAACCAAGCCCAAGCAAGGATAATAGTACAACAGTATTTTTGCTATTCTGTCATTTAATGAGTATCTATCTCAACCCCCCAAAATTGCCCACCCTTGGAAAGAACCGGGCCTGACACGCGCTGTTGCTGTGCGGTTATGTTTAAGAAAACAGAGGAACATAGTTTATATTCTGCTTCATGTTAACGTGCATATAGGTCAATCCACCCAGGATATGTTGTGAACTGTAATACTTTAACCGATATCTCATGTATCGGCAAATTTTGTCCGTTTCATCGTTGCACAAATATAAATTAATGAGGTGTTATGCTGCCACTGGAGGTTCACAAAGCAGAGGAAGTAACACGAACACTGATCAGAAGAAGGAGTCAAACATGAAATATTTATTATGTTAATAAAACGTCTGTGAATAATATTTGTTGGATGCTCATGGTCTTCAGGCCCTCAGATGACACTGCATCCCTCATCAGCATGATTCTGTGATTGACATTACTAAATAAATGCTTGCAGAAACCATTGTCAGTAAACACAATCCTCCGTGCCATCTGAAGATGCCAACTAAAGCTCTACCATGCAAAAAGGAAGCAATATCCGAACGTGTCACAATGTGTCCTGTGGGCCAAAGTTCATTCACAATGGACTGATTGAAAGTGGAGAAGTTTTCTATGTCAGGATTTCCATTCTTGTTGGAAATAAGTGTAAGTGCATACGGTATGGGCAGCTTGCATGTTTTGAAGACACTATGAATGCTTATAAATATATATGTTTTTAGAGCATCATATGCTTCCTTCCAGATGTCGTCTATTTCAGGGAAGACCTTGTGTATTAGTAGTGTAGTAGTAGAAGAGTCCGGGTGCTAAATTTGCCTGACTGCGGTCCAGATCTTTCACCTATAGAGAACATTTGGCGCATTATTAAAAAAAAATTGTTTAAGTCTTTGCAGTAAAAGAAGAAAAAATACAATTCAAATAACTTAATAATGAGAGGGGTTGAAAAGAAACTTTATTATTCAAGTGTTAAAATAATGTCCAATCATCTGCTTGACATTATTAACTACAGTACATACAGTTTATTCTCAAACAACATCGAACATGTTCATACATAGAAAGTACAAACAACATACCTATGTGAAAGCACATAGTAGAAGAGAATGGATGAAAAGATTTTAGAAATATCTCCACCTTCAACATCTTGGATCAAATTCTGTATGCATTGTCAATTGGGACAGAAGTAAATAGATTAGTAGAACCAGATGGTGAAAATTGCAAGGGTTATATGACCAGTAAGAATGAACATTATCCTGTAAGAAAAAGGCAAACAAGAGCAATCATGCAAAAACAATTAGAAACACAAAAGATGTGTTTCCTCACATAAAGGTTTCATTCATGTGAAAAGGGAAGTGCTAGTAAATATGTTTTATTTTGGTAGAAACTGACATGGGGGAGAAACAGCAGTCTGCTGTGAACAATGCTCACCCACACTGACCTGTACTTTCATTCTCAGGTTACAAAACCCTGTTGAAAAGCATCTCTGGGAATTTTACCAGTGGGGGTCTAGCAGCCGTCATGGGACCCTCAGGTGCAGGAAAGTCAACGCTTATGAACATCCTGGCAGGATATAGGTGAACACAAAAAAAACCCATGCCACTCTCACACAAGCCAATTCACCATGTAATGTATATGCCCTCTAGTAAACCAATAAAAATTTCATTTACATTTTTGAATCCTGTTTAGAAGCCCCTTTAATGTTTTTTAATTGATTATGTTTTTTAGATACATATAAAAGAAAATACACCATAATTAGTCTTTCTGGTAGAAGATGTTATTGCAAGCTAGAACAAAAGAACAATATTTAATAAAATGCAGAATAATCTGTTGTTATTATATTAGCACTGCATTTAAAAAAAAATCATATTTTTGCATGTTACGTAAATACATTTGACAAGAAATAATAAAAATGCAAGCCAACTTAAAATACACTCCTAAAAAACGAATTGTGAGAGTTTCATATATATTTACATTTATATCATTTTGCAGACAAACACAAGTGTACAGAAGTGCTTTGAGTCCTGAATAGAAACTTGTATTTGTGAAGCACATTTTGGTTTAACATTCAAACTTTTTGCCCCTTTTTGCTTTTCCTTCAGGGAAACAGGAAAGAAAGGAGATATCTTAATAAATGGGCAGCCCAGAGATCTGCGGTCTTTTAGGAAAGTGTCGTGTTATATTATGCAAGATGATATGCTTCTGCCACACCTAACAGTCCAAGAGGCCATGATGGTAGGACCTAGCAAAGCGTCAGAGTGTTTTATCAGAGCAATAATTTATTTTATTCACATTATAGCTGCTTGTTGCTTGATATATTATATTATATATATATATATATATATATATATATATATATATATATATATATATATATATATATATATGATAAAACAAGCAGCACATTATAGCTCAACACATTATAGCTTATATATTGTGTATATTATGTTCTCTGCTTTACTTTCACATATATATATATATATATATATATATATATATATATATATATATATATATATATATATATATATATATAGTTAGTTCTAAAAATATTTCTGCCTATATACTTTACCTTTGGTATATATTTTGTCGTATGTTGTTTGTTCTTAATTCGATTTTCCTTAAAAAAACCTTTAAATTCTGCCCACTCAGGTATCAGCTAATCTGAAACTTCAGGAAAAGGAGGAAGGCAGGAAAGAGATGGTAACCTCTTTAGACACAGATAACAGGAATTCAGAGCATAGTGCTGTATTTTTTGTGCAGTTTGGGTGGATTGTGCAACTTTTCTAGGAATAACAAAATATGTCAGTATTTAGCAGCAAGTATTTCGAGCTGGAATTCAGTGTCTTAGTCATTAAGTACCAATATAACAGTTTAGAACAGTTTATAAAAGTACAACTTATGATTACTTGATGTTATAAATGTTGGTTAAACTTCTATGACACACTTTATCTATTTAAACAAAGAGTGATTAATTGATAATTAGTATGGGGTACCTATTAGTGCTAATTAGAACAACAGCTTGGCTAAGTTAAAAAATGTTTTATACACATTTGAATAAACAATCCAACAATGGCTACGTATTTTGTTCATTTTATCTCCATCAATAGAAACATTTCTGTCAGAAGTTATAGTTGTTAAGACTGTTGTATGTTTTAGTGGTTTTAATGTAGTGAATTATTGGTATTGGAATTTTATGCAGCAACAAGAAACACAAAGTTATACTTTTAGTGAAATGCAGTGCTGTCATATTAATAATAAACTTAAAAATAAACATTTGGAGCACCACTTGCTCAATGAAGTTAATGCTTCTGGCTTTATAGGTGAATGAGATCTTGACTGCACTTGGTCTGCTGGAATGTGCTGAAACACGTGCATCTAATCTCTCTGGTGGCCAAAGGAAGCGCTTGGCAATCGCCTTGGAACTTGTTAACAACCCACCTGTCATGTTTTTTGATGAGCCTACCAGGTAAACCCCTCTGAGTAACATACACTCATTATATACATGCTCTAGTTTGCCATTCCATGTACTGTACAACATTTGTTTTTAAATTTTATTGGGCATCATAGCATGCACTAGATACCGTTATTATATTTTTAACTCTTTTACCAAAGGAGAAAAACATTAAATATTTAATGTTTAAACACAGGCTGTCACAACAGATAGCTATAATGCAAGATATGATAAATACAGAGGCCTCTAAGGGGATAATTACAGCCTATTTATTTTTCTATGGGACTCTCCTAATGGATGAAGTCATAGAATTAATTGCTTAATAAGACAACGTTAGCTTTCAATGTCTGTTTTGACTGAGAAGTCTGCATTAACAATCATAAGCAAAACTGTGTAAACAAACCCTAGAGAAAGCAAGTCGTTGTGAAGCTGAGAAAAATAGGAAAAAACAACCAGAGCCAAGGAACAAACATTGAGCACAGCCAATACAGCAATAAGAAATTCTTTAATAAATAAATAAATGAATAAAATAAATAAAGAATATAGTGTACTACTGAGGTCTCATGGACCAAAAACAATCCTCCTTTTTCCGCTGGAGGGCTCACTTCCCCGAATACTAGCAGTGGACTACTGTACAATTCCCAGCCACAGAACTGCACTGATGGCACACACACAAACACACACACACACACACCTCATTATAGAGACTGTAAGAATCAAGGCAAAATTAATTTAGGTCTGTTTGCTGTGTGCCCTGATTCTATGCCTATGATTACAGATTTCTCTATATTGATTTTGTTTTCTGGCTTTCTAATCGTGGTTTATACATATTTCATCACACACTCAGACATCAGATACGTCTGCTAATAAAGACAACAGCTGTTGATAATAGTTACATTGTGGGAGTTAAAAGAAAACCATTAAACCATTGGTTTTATCAGTGACATCACCACATACCTTCACTGGTCAGCGGGAATCACTGCAAGAATTAGACAGTCAGATTCCGCTAAAAAGTACATAATTGAGCCACAAATGTTCTGAAATAAATAGAAAGTGATGGAAAGATTAAATTGATCTCGGAAATCTACTGAAACAAAACCCCAGTATTAGCAGAAGAGCTATTCTGACTGCTATTTTTTGTTTTTTATTTTAGTGGACTTGATAGCTCCTCCTGTTTCCAAGTCATCTCACTGCTGAAAGCTTTGGCACAAGGAGGTCGAACAGTGATTTGCACCATTCACCAGCCCAGTGCCAAAGTCTTTGAGCTATTTGACAAGGTAAGCTGTAGATTTAGTAAACTATATTATGCTATGTTGGTGTAACTGCATTATATAATATAAAATGTGAGGTTGTAATTACATGATATAATAACATTATGACGAGTGATAGTAAAATACCAAATATTCCAGATGTTAGTCAATTCAACATTTCCATTTAAGGCATATGTAGCAGCCTGGACAAAATAATAATTAATAGACAATTAGATAATTAATAATTTGTCTTGCCTATGCCAATATCTGGTATTGTTTTTAAGAGTTCATGTTTATGAAAGGAGGAAATAAAAACAATGTTTACAATTTAAAAGCTGTTTTTTAAAATGCTTTACAGCTTTATGTACTAAGCCAAGGTCAGTGCATTTACCAGGGAAAAGTATCAAACCTAATCCCCTATCTAAAGGAACATGGTCTCAACTGCCCTACATATCACAACCCTGCTGATTTTAGTAAGAAACTCATCCTTTTCTGCTAAAAATATTAAAGAATTTAGATTTCATGGGAACTGTTGTTTCTATAATATACCTCTACCTCGGGCAGACGTTATTTATATAGTAAATAGAGCATGTTAAGCATGTTCGACGTGTTTCTGAAAGAGGCTGGTTGTACTTAATATAATTTTTTGCTCTTAGTAATGGAAGTGGCTTCTGGAGACTATGGTAACCACATGGCTCGGTTGGTGAAAGCAGTTAATGAAGGAGAATGTGAGAAATACTACAAAAATGAGATAAACGGTGATCAAGCACTAAACTCCTTCATTTGGCATAAAGCATCTGATGAGGTACAAACTCAAACAAAGCTGTATATTCTACAAAATGTAATAAATGGACTGTGTAAGCTTTTTCAAATAAGAATTATTCTGTGTTAATTTTTATCACAAGACCTACTTTTACTTTTTTCTAGGACTGCACTGAAGGCTGTCACAGCTTTTCTGCCAGTTGTCAGACACAGTTCTGTATCCTCTTTAAGAGAACATTTCTAAGCATCATGAGAGATTCGGTAAACAATCATTTTAATGTTTGTAGTATTTAATAAAATTGTCATATTTATCATTACCTATCTGGTCACAGAATTGTATGTGTTTGGTGGTTAATCAGCCACAAAGAACTTTTTCGGAGACAGATACCTAAACATACCAACAAACTATTTACTACCAGCCAACAGGTAGAGATAGAACAAGAGAAAGAGAGAGAGCACGCTACAGTGTCTAGTGAGCAGACCCAGTTTAACTACAGTCCCTCAAAACGATTTAAACAAATAACCCAATATTTTCATTTGGATTTTATTTGGTTTTCATTTGGATACATTTGGATTTGGGGTCAAAAGATACAAGTAAAACATCTAGATATATTAAACAACAGAGAATACACTGGGCTCAAATTTACTCATCCATGGGGATCATAAAATTTCAGTTTGTTCCAGACTATCATCCTCTTATGTTCACTTGGATGGGAGAGCCTTTATCAGTGTGGAGATTCACAGTGTGCTTTCTGAATCTGTTTGTTAATGAATCTGCTTTGTAACATGGATCACCTTGTAACATAAGGGCGTGTCAGCGTACACTAGTGGATTCTTTCCTTTTCGGGACATTCATTTATCCATCCAGCCATCTATCCATTGTCTATACCTGCTTATTCCTATCTCAGCTTTCATTGGGTGAAAGGCAGGAGTACACCCTAGACAGGTTTATGCTATGCTAGTTTTTTTGCTGTTCTCTCGAATTTTGAACATCAAAAGGCACAATTCAGGATTCAGGATTTTAGCTTAACTAGTTTTTCTATAAAAACAAATATACTGGTCTTGCTAGCTTTTACTCCCAGTAAAAGGCTTTAAGTGTTTTTATTTATTTTGCCTAGGTGTTGACCCACCTGCGCATCACCTCTCATATTGGAATTGGACTCCTAATAGGGCTTCTCTACCTCGGGATTGGAAATGAAGCCAAGAAGGTCCTCAGCAACTCTGGTTTCCTTTTTTTCTCAATGCTCTTCCTCATGTTTGCTGCTCTGATGCCCACTGTTCTTACCTGTGAGTGACTTCAATTGCAAAGTATTTATTAATTTTCTGTACTTTTATTAAATATCAATTAACCTTTACCTTGTCTAAAAACATATGTCATTACATATTAGCCAGCCAGAATCATACATTTTAACTTATCCTGGGTGATTATATTTAATAGTAATATGTAGCAAATGATCAGATCTGCATATCTTAAGCTACATAATTCGGTTCTGAATAGTCTAATGCATTTTCATAGTCTTATACATAAACATTCATTCCAATTTCTTTCTTTATGATTTTAATTTTAGTTCCTCTTGAGATGGGTGTTTTTTTGAGAGAACACTTAAATTACTGGTATAGTCTGAAGGCATACTACCTAGCAAAGACTATGGCCGATATCCCCTTCCAGGTAATGTCTTTTTCTATGATAAATCATATAGTGTTATGATTATATTTCCCTGGAAAATGTAACAGGCTAAGCTATAACAACATGGCAAAATTAGACTACATTGAAAGCTATTAAGAAAATCATTTGTATATTAAACCAACTTCAGACTCTGGTTCAATCTCAGTCTTTATTAATGTATACCATAACACCCCTATTAAATATTGACCTAAATGAAATATAAATTGTTTCTGAATATTTATTAGGGTTTCGGGGATAGAATACTAACATTTGGAGGTTATAGAAACAAAAAAATTTGAATCAGTTTTACCCCCTGCAAAAAAACCTATTTAGTGGTTTGCTGTTGCTAACTGTTGCGTGCAGGCTCCACTGAATTGCCAGGGTTGTGTTATCACTTGAGATAGCTTGTGGTACTACTTGATCAACAAAAGACCATCACTACCGAAAAGCTATTTGAACCAGAAAACAAAGAGCCACCACCATGCTATTGACAAATGTAGTTAAATTTCTGCCCAGCACTGTATTTTATATTTCATATTTTCCCGGTGCCATAAAAATTAACACAGTGGACACAGTGCCGTTCTGATAGCACTAACATATTTCAGAAGCTCAGAAGAGATTTACTCCGGTAAGAGACGGGTGCTCCCAATTTATGAAAATCTAGCAGTAGCATTACATTAGCATTAGTCATGATTCCTACCAGAATAGCTTTTTTTAAAACGTTATATACAATAATATATTTGCAATAACTGTAAAAATAAAATTATTGTGTCATATTGAAGCTTGCACACAAATTGTTTTGGTTTATGTACTTTTTAATGTTAAAAAATGCTTATTTAAACTTATACATACTGATACATTTAAAATGAAAATAAATTTTTAACTGTACTATATTTGTGTCCTTTATAAAGATAAGCTTATGTCAGACTTTTTTGAGTTTACATTAAAATATTTAGAAAAGAACAATATAATATTGTAAGACATTAAACAGATGGATTATGTTGAATGCAGCTAAAGTCTAATTCTGAATGTGAGCATGCTGAAAAATGCATCAGGTTTTAAATACTTCAGTAAGTTCAAAACACATGTATTGTACTTTACTCCTTAGCATTAGGTTTTTAAAAATCATAAAACAGTAAAATGCAATGTATAATGCATAATTTATTTTACTGACTGTGGTTTATAGATTGTTTTTCCAGTGGCATATTGCAGCATTGTTTACTGGATGACCTCTCAACCATCAGATGCTGTTCGCTTTTTCCTCTTCTTGGCATTGGGCACGCTGACGTCGTTAGTGGCACAGTCTTTAGGTCTGGTAATTGGGGCAGCATCTACATCATTGCAGGTGATTCTAACTTGGGGTCTTCTATTCTGGAATGCCATTTTATTATGCAATATTGCAGGTACTGACTTAAATAATGCATCTTTTATTTTTAGGTGGCTACTTTTTTAGGGCCAGTGACTGCCATTCCTGTGCTGCTTTTTTCAGGCTTTTTTGTCAGTTTTGACACAATCCCAAAATACCTTCAGTGGATATCCTACATTTCCTATGTCAGGTAAGAAGTATTTTAAGTTTTGTTAAAACAATGTCGTGCATAGCGTCCATAGCAACTATACTGTTTTTCTATCAGTCATTTCAAGATCTGTTTAGGTCTGTCTGTTTAAGTCAAATGATCCAAACACTGTTTCATACATCAACAGCCAAAAAGATAAAGGGCTTCGAGCTATATGTTTTAAGCTATACCCACAATTATACACATGCACACAAGATTTGGACGTGTAGTGTCTTTTATATTCCTCTATCATGTATGCTAGCTTATGCTAGTGCAGCAGAGTACCAGCATTAGTAATATCAGTATCTGTCTACTTCTGTCCACTATTTTATGTCAATCACATACAGTTTTGCTAAACGCTATTGCTAAACTCAGAAGATTTAAGCAGAGGAGGGTAAAAATAGGGTCTGAGTGCTATTGATCAACAATCTTAAGAAAAATGATACTGCAGTTTCAGAGTAAGACAGATTCCGTTTGTCAGATCAAGTTTCTTATTGTGCGTAATCCTGCAAAAGGCTATTTTAGTTACATATATTCTGTTTTCTCTTACATGATAGCTATACTTAATAATATATATTTTAAAGAACAGCCAGTTAAGAGAATGCTTTTATGGTTTTTAGGTATGGTTTTGAAGGAGTTATTTTGTCCATCTATGGGCTGGACCGTGAGGACCTACACTGTGAAACAGATGAGACATGCCACTTCCAACAGTCCAAGGCTATTTTGAAGGAGTTAGATGTTGAGAATGCTGAGTTGTATCTGGATTTCGTAGTTCTCTGCGTCTTCTTTGTGTCTCTGCGCCTTATTGCCTATTTTGTCCTCCGCTACAAAATCAGTGCAGAGAGATGAACAGAATGACAGCAACAACTTGAACAAGACTCGAACACCCACGTTTATGATCTTATGAGATTTTATGATCAGGTTGCTCAATTTTGGTGCAGTATTTTGCACTGAAAATACATGAATGTCCATTTGGATTAGCAATATAAATATAGAAACATGTGACAATCTACAGTGTAAACTGAACTGTTTTATGTTATGCTGTGTATGTTATGTATGTACATAATGTATGTAATAAATCTGTTTGTATTTGTACCATTTATGAACATACATCCTTAAAATGACGTGTGGTTGAGCTGGAAACCTCGATAAAGTCCCTGCACTTGAGACAGTGGATCTAGGCTAATGTTGTTTTAAGAGTTGCTAAACCTAACTGTGTACTTAGTAGCATTAACACATCAGACTAAATCAGTCTTAAGAGTACCGGCATGAACCGGCAGGTGCTTTATTATCATCATAGTCAAGAAGCCAAAAAATATACAGTGTTTAACATTTGTGCTATAGATATAATAAAGTAGAGGATCATGGGTAACTGTGAAAGTCAAAACAAAATAGTATCATTTATTTATTAAAAAAATTGCTATATAACCAATGTATTACAATAGTAAGATTTATTTTTATATAATAGTTTACTTATTAAAGTTTTCCGTTGAGGTTTATGTGGAGATATTAATGCAATTGCAATTTATCAGTGCAAAAGGCAGGCAGGAAACAGAGAAGAAAGTTAGCATTGGTGCTAGAGGATTTGGAGCAGGTGCTGGAGCTTCTGAAGAGAACTGGAGAATCAGGTGAGCAGGTCAATAACGAGATATATGAAATGTACAAGATCAGTCAGTGACTGCGAGTAAAGGGCTTGTGTAACAAGTGCCCCTAAAGTTCAATAAACAAAAAAAAGATACACAACTGATTAATTCTCAGTTTTCATTTTTTCTCCTAACATAATAAATTGTAATGAAAAGGCTCAGTACTTGGTCCTCTCCCTTTCTCTACCCCTCTATACCCGCTCACTTGGTCCCAATCAATTGATCCCACTCAACTGGTCTCACTCAATTGGCCCCACTTAGCTGGTCTCACTCAATTGGTCCCACTCAGTTGGTAAACTTATTTCCTCACATGGGCTCCTCTACCATTGTTATGCTGATGACTTTTCCTTTTCTCCCACAAACACCACAGCTTCTGCTGGAATGATCTCGGAATTAATAATAATAATAATAATAATATTAGTAAAAATACTCATGATGATAATAATAATTTATAAAAAATGACATATATGAATTAGTAGTTGATATGTGCCGTGTTTTGGGCTTTGAAATTGCAACCCCCCCCCCCCCCCCCCCCCCCCCCCCCCCGCCCCCCCCCCCCCCCCCGCCCCCCCCCCCCCCCGCCAACAGATCAAACGAAAAAAGAGGAATCGTCTCGCGATATAATTCAGGATTCTCGCACTGCTAGTTGACGGCTGTGTATTTATCAGCTAACGTACCCTAGCTTGGCAGAGTAGCACAGTCGGGTTGTTTATCTAACTGCTTACGAATGGGCGACTCCGTGTAGCTCTTGTACGGGGTAAATAAACATTCAACGTTAGGAGGAATTCGCAAAACCACTTTTTTGTGTTTTTTTTGGTCAGCATGTGGTCGAATACAGACCTCGACGCTAACGCCAACAGTCTAATGAGCACTGGTGATGCCGAGCTGGATAAACTGGTAAATCAGTGGATCAGCTGGGATAAGGTTAGTGTTCAGTTTCAGAGAATTAACTGTCATTTCTGTATATTTATATACTGTGTCATAGTTTAAAGGTTGCTTTAATACAAAACTATCTTTTAAGAATATCTTTCAGGAAAGATATTAGTCTCATATGCTGCGTTAGAGTTTACGCAGTATAATACATGCATGTAAGAGAAATTTTAGATGTTATACATCTCTCCAAAAAACAAACAAACAAACGAACAAATTTCGAATTTTGTCCAAATCTCATTAACCAGTTGCTCAAACTAGTCCAAAGGAATTTATTCAATAAAAAAAACATTAAACATGAGCAAAAAATCTGCAAAAAATAAAATATTAAAATACTATTAGTCACTGTACAATCTAGTAATAACACGTTTGAACAGTTTTAACCTATTAAACTAACAGCATTTATTTAATTCGTCTACTTTTTTTTTATCATAATCATTATTATTACTAATATTATCCTTAATATTAACATTAAACAACAAAACCAGTAACATAAGAATTAAAATATCTATACTTTTTGTTCTGTTGAGTTGTGTAGTCTACAGTATTTCCTGTATTGTACAGGAATGTCTATCATTCGGACTTGGATAACATCATCCAGAGTTCAGCTGCAGATCTAAAGGGCAGTCTTACTGATTTAGAATATGACAAGTCACTTTCTATTAGCGCTCCTCCTCATCAGTGGTCAGTATTTTTATATGGCTACAAGCTATTGGCTCAGCAGAAGTTCCCAAGCATGAAATACATGTACATAGACTTTCTTTATAGCTTCAGTCAAATAAAATACTGTAAAATTAAATTGAACTGTGGCAAATGATCCAAATAAAATCTGCTTTCAAATGTCCAATTAATTGCAAAGCTGCATTGAAAAATCTAAATAAAAGCATGCCTTTTTCTTTAATGCAAATGATCCTGATATTTACATAAGTCTGCAGTCTAAACACTGCTGCTAGGCACTGCCTCTGCAACAGCAGCATGTTTATAATTCAAGTGAACACTAAGTGCTAGGACATAAAAAGCAGGTACAGTCTATAAACAATGGCATTTCAGTTTCATGAGAAAACGACATCAGTCGGCTACTCGTTTAAAATGAATGAAGCATCAGCAGTGGCTTTTTCTCGAACCTTCGCTGACATGATTAATTTTAGCCCAGCCATAAAAGGTGAATGCGTCAGAATCCTCTTCTTCTTTAGATCATATTGTCCAACTGTCCATTTAAAGTGTATCTTGTTTGCTAACGGCACATTGCACAGGGTAGTCACGTAAAAAATACTCCTTAACTGTCATGCATCTGCCAGTATGTTTTTATATACATGAAACATATATGATCGGGGTTCGATTACTAGCACTGTCAATTTGCTTTATTTGCTGATGTTGGGCCCCTGAGCCAGGTTCTTAACCCCTAATGGCTCAGTTGTATAAAATAAATAAATGCAAGTCACTCCTGATAAGGGCGTCTGCCAAATGCAGTGAATGTATATGTGAGAATTAACTAAAGACATGGATCTTTCCAGATTTAGGATTATCATAAAAATACCTAATATCAGCGTAGATAATTGTTTAATCCCTAACCTGCAGTCATTCATCATTTAACATGCATTTTATTACCCTACCCTTAAAATCGATAGCAAACTCACAGCAATCGGAAATGTTTTCTACCCTCCACCCTTCCCTTATTTGTATTTCTTTCTGTTTTCTCTCTCTCTCTCTCTCTCTCTCTCTCTCTCTCTCTCTCTCTCTCTCTCTCTCTCGTTTGTCTCTCTTTCTCACTTCGGGTTGTTAGTTGGCCAGTGTTAGATTGTAAGTTTGGTTTAGCTGTGTAAACTAAGCATTACTGCCCTCCTGCAGACACGATTTGGAAAGTCTTAAAACAAATATGTAACAATTGTAAAATGAGTTGAAAAATGTAAACGGACAAAAACAAATGGAAACCGATTCAGTGGTGATACTATAATACAATAAAGCTAGTGCATGTATTTTTTTTTTGTGATGCTAGAATGCAGAAACACAAGCTCAGATTAAAAGCCTCGTCCAGGAAGGCCGTGTAGAGGAACTTAAAAAAAGGCTGTGCTCACGGATGACTTTTGGAACAGCTGGACTAAGAGCAGCCATGGGAGCCGGATTTTCCCGTGTCAACGACCTCACCATCATCCAGTCAACACAGGTTTGACTTTAATTATATTATTGTACTATATCTATCTATAAATAAAATTATATATGCTACTGATCTATGTTTTATAATTTTTGGTTTAAAACTTTGTGCTATGATGACCTAGCTGTATTTTATCCTCTGCTGATGTGTCTTGTTTTTTCGTCGTGATTAATGAATTGCATTCATAGTTCTGTATCTAATATCAATAACCATCTGTGCAATTGTATTTCAGGGGATGTATGTTTACTTGGCTAAATGTTTCCCTGATCTGAGAAACAGAGGTTTGGTGGTTGGATACGACACACGAGCACAGGAGTGCAGTGGCTGCTCCAGTAAACAGTAAATACACATTTTTGACAACTTAGTGTTTCACTCTCAGTCTCACATGCAGCACCTCAGGTCTCGCGAGTGTTTTAGCTTAAGAGCTACCGAACAGATTCGGCGCGTCAATGATGAAAGTCATGTCAAATTATTGCTGCTGTCCCCTATAAACAGTGTCCGATTGTGTATTGAATTGAATTTACGCATTTAAATGTGATTTCATTACCCCATAAATTGATAGTGGCTCCCTGATGTACCAGAATTACACGCAACCTTTTTACCCAACTGTATTTGTGAGAAAATGCAAAAACGTTGAAATATAGTTTTCCTCTCTATAAGATAGCCTTTTGGGTGGGGGCAGGAATACATTTTGGTAGCCTGACTGGAAGACACAATGGCCTGGGACATTGGGCTAGCGATTTTGCAAACCCTGGTCTTGCTCAGACTCGCGCATGTTGCACTTATTTACTTATTTATGCGCAGGGCTTACTTTTGAACGGCTGTGCGCCATGTTTGCATGTCCTCTTGATTGGATTAGAAAGGGTTTAAACCACCCTTTACAATCTGAATAAAATTTTATTCAGATTTGGCCAGTTCTTTCTGATCGGCGTGTTTACATATCTCTTTTCAAATCTGAATGTGCGTATAGTCCTATTACAAACAGATTATCAAAGATCAATTACAATTAATACCGAACATCACATCCATCACAGCAGCTAGGTTCGGTATTACTAAAAGAAAGCATTATACGCTATTTTTAACACTTTCTTGTCCATTATTTGTTCCAACTTAAATTTTATTGACCAGCTTTTTTGTTGGCAGGCTTGCACATTTGACTGCAGCGGTCATGCTTAGTAAGGATGTTCCCGTTTATCTGTTTTCTGCATATGTGCCCACCCCATTTGTGGTAAGATACTGTGTTGATAAAAATGTGTTTTGGTTGCACCTAATGTGCCTAGTTTGTTTTACCTTGTATAACCTTACAATAATTATGTAACCCTTGCAGCCGTATGCAGTGAAGAAGTTGGGAGCTGCTGCAGGAGTAATGATTACTGCCTCTCACAACAGAAAAGAGGATAACGGATACAAAGTCAGTAGTGGTCCTTACTCAGTATATGCTACGGCATTAAAAGCATTTTTTGGCCGTAATTTATATAAGTGTTTCCTTTTTAAAAACATTCAGGTATACTGGGAAAACGGTGCCCAAATTTCTTCACCACATGATAAGGAGATTCTACGTTGTATAGAAGAAAACTGTGAACCTTGGGCTGAGTCCTGGAGTCAAGAACTGGTGGTGAGCAGCTCCCTGAGGACTGATCCACTGAAGGACATCTGCTGCTGGTACATGGAGGAGCTGAGTACTCTCTGCTTTCACAGGTACTGTGTAGAACTGCCAGTGAAAAATATCTATATGCAGTATATGGTTACTTAAAGTTGTAATCATTTTGTTCTAGAGAGCTCAACATGCAGACCTCCTTAAAGTTTGTGCATTCATCTTTTCATGGAGTTGGACATGCATATGTCCAGGAGGCATTTCGAGCATTTGGCTTTCCACCTCCTATTCCTGTACCAGAGCAGATGAATCCAGATCCAGACTTTCCCACTGTCAGCTGCCCTAACCCTGAAGAAGGAGAGTCAGTTTTGGTAAGAACACAAAATCAAGATAAGATAAACATGTCTGTGAGGTCTGTAAAAGCCAAAATCATCAGTGTCTCAAAGGAAACAAAATGTAAATAGACTTGTGAATTTCATCTTAGAGTTCAACATCTCTAACAATCATATTCAACAGAGCCTTTCTGCAAATAAAAAAAAAAAAAAAAAATAAATATTTTAAGATCCACAAAAAGATAATGACAGTTAATCCCCATTTTGTATCTCAGTCTTTTAAAAGTGTAAATAAGGATCCAGTCCAAACCATGCATAGCCTTCAACCAAAATAATATTTTGGTATTTTATTATTGTGTGAGGCTTCAATTGTATTAGTTATGACTCCTGCTACAGTATGGTTTATTTGCTCTTTACAGGCGCTGTCTCTTCGCCTGGCTGAAAAAGAAAGCGCAAAGATTGTGCTGGCCACAGACCCTGATGCCGATCGCCTAGCTGTTGCAGAGCAGTGGGATAAGTCAGTGTTTGTTTTTTTTGTTTTTTGTTTTTTCAAATAGTTAGGTGATTTCTAACATATAAAATGATTATAATAATCTATATATATATATATATAATATATATATATATATATATATCTATATATATATATATATATATATGATCGTATATATATAATTAATATATATATTATATATTATATATTAATATAATAATTTATTTTTTACTTAAATTTTATTCGAAAATCCATCCCTTAAACTGGGAGTGTGGGAGAAAGAAAATGTACATTTTCAATCTGTATAATAAACATATAATGATTGTAACATGCTAAAACATATTAATATAATAAACATTACCGAATGAATGCACTTGTTAACAGTCCAATGCATTAAAATAAAAACCATGACCATTTATAGCAATTTAAACCTGAGTTTGATGAATTTATTCAGAAATATCGACTCAAGCCATGGTGATATGAACCCTTATACAAGTACCTTAATAATTGCACTTACAAAAACATTAATTTTATTGCCCGTCTTCAAAATAACAATAAAAAAAAACAAATTCCTCACCCAATTGATTTTCAGGAGATGTAAATATTCATGACCAATGTGTCAATGTTAAGTTAAATTAATTTATACAAATACTAATATTTTCATAAACAGATGTAGCTGGAAGATTTTTTCTGGGAATGAGTTGGCTGCTTTGCTGGGCTGGTGGATGCTACTGAAATGGAAGGAGACTCACACAGATCCAGCTGAGATTAAGAGAGTATACATGCTCGCCACAGCAGTCTCCTCCAGAATCCTCAAGACCATGGCAGAGATGGAGGGATTCCATTTTGAGGTTAGTTCCAACTAATAAAGGAAAAACATCAACTGCTGAGGGCGGCATCTCGTATTTAAATTTAATTGTGTAATTTAATAAACCTTTTTATAAATATGTGGCATTTAAAATAGTTTTAAAATAGATCCTACACAGAGTCTCTGTCTAAGAATTCATAACAAAAAAATGAGTTGACAAAATTTGTTGAATTTCAAAGCCGTTTTAAAGGCCACCTAATATTTTGTTTTGTTAAATTACGCTTGTCAGTAATTCAAATCTTTACAATTCAAGGAGTTTTGTGATATTTTAGGCTTTGTACGAATACAAACTGGAGTTTATGTAGGAAATATAGTTTATTATATTATATACTATAACTATAAAATTATAGTTTATTTGGGAAAGTTGTGCAAATTTGTTGTAACGTTGGCGCATTAATCACTTAAAAACAACAGTTAACACCTAAAAAAAACAGTTTGCAATATTTCGTCCGATAAAAATGTGGTGACATTAAACTGAGTTTACGTCATGAAACAAAAGTCATCATTTTATTACACGTGTATTTGTAGACAGAGTGGACATTACTGTGGTGTGGAAGTGTTTGTTGGCCAAAAAAAATTTGTGTGCCATATTGTAGGCATGGCGTCCAAGGCTGAGAGTAGAGTTGGGTAGACACTCGAAATAAATGCAGTTATATAATTACATTAAATAACATATATGTTACAATAAATAACATGTAATATAAATTACATTAAATAACAGTTCCAGTACAGTTGGTACAGGTTAAGGTTAAAGCAATGTTAGAAAATTTAAAAACCTTAATAAAACTGCATTAACAACATTTTAAATAGATATTATAGATTTGATTCATATTTGTTGCGTTTTTGTACTCTTGTCAATTGAAAGGCTGCCTGTGTCCTGTTCCATTTGTCCTGTTTGACGTTTCACGATCTCAGGAAACACTACCAGGCTTCAAATGGATTGGAAATAAAATCCACGAGTTAGCTAAAACAGGAAAGGAGGTCGTTTTTTCCTTTGAGGAGTCCATTGGTAAGTAGACATACACCAGTTCAACTACCTACAGTATGTAGTAAGCCTGAAGTATACAATATTTTAGTTGATCATGTCATTTTTGTATTAAATGTTTATCATCAAAAGCATTTTCTCCAGCACACATCTGGAGAAAAAAAATATATAACCTTATCCGAACCAGGTTGCATAATTATTATTATTTTTTAGCGCCAGACATGCCTTTTTGGTTTTAAAATTGGACATGCTGTCACTGTGCAGAGAGTTCAGTATCAGTCAGATCAAACAATCTTCATTTCAGAAAAAAATATTATTTCCCTATTGACGGCTGTTTGATTACCTTCGAAAGTGATCGATCAATAATACAAAAGGGTGTTACACAATATGCAACCAGGTTATTATAACTTATTATTTTTTCAAGTTTTTGCTTATATTAATTTGTTTTTTTTATGAAACTGCATGTTTTTATACCCATTTTGTATGCTGGCACTATATTGACAAAATCTTTAGTTATGCCGGTAGATGTCACCATTGAACTACTAATAGTTTTTTTTTTAGACCTTTGTTTTTTATTATGGAAGCAGATAAAAAAATGAGACCTGCTTAAGAGTATTAGATGCTATAGTCATTTAATTCAGCTTTATTTTACAGGCTTTGTTTATGTTGAAAAATGAGTAGAAATAAATTTACAACTTTCAAAATACAAATTGCTAAGTAAAAGAATTAGTAATTCGAAGCTGACATCTAGTGGTGTAATTTGGGATCAAACGTACTGTGGGACGCTTGTTAAAGGCCTCTCTAAATGTTAGATTTAAGCTGTCATTCAAAAAAGGTAATAACAGAATACAACGGTGTATGTAATCTTTCAATATGATGTATTAAATAAAAGCTGTCTTTATTTAAAATTCTTATTATACCTCACTGTTTATTACTACTTATACCTCATTATACATAACACACCTGTGTTTACAATCCTGCTTATTGTGAGTGTAAACTTGCACTCCATTTTACCCTATGTATATTTATACATTATAGATTTATAATTATATATATATATATTTTTATCTACATTCCAATGTGCAATTCTGATTAGATTCTAGCTATATCTAGTCTAATTGAGGGCCTAATTGATTTAACACACAAAATTTCTGGTAACATAAAATAGAATGAAACTGTACTCGGCTCAAATCTTTTTATGATTGATGATTTTTTTTTTTTTTGCTGTGTCTGTGTTTGAAACCAGGCTTTCTATGTGGAAGAATGGTCCCTGACAAGGATGGAGTTAGTGCTGCTGTAGTCGTTGCTGAGATGGCCGTGTTTTTGCATGAAAAAAATGTGACGCTCAACAAGCAACTTCAACAAATCTATGAAACGTGAGTTGCTTTGTATTTTTAATTTTTTTTCAATTTGTTGGCAAAATAAATAAAAACATATTGAGCAAGTTAAGTACAGTAAATTTATCAGCATTATTTACACAAATTATTAAAACAAACCCCTTTAATACAGACCTTTTGTTGTTATGGTGTCTGCAAGATTTCAAGCTAATTATTTCATTGTGCCATGACCATTTCTTTTACTGTTTTTGCTGCAGCTATGGCTACCACATTTCAAGAACTTCCTATGTTATCTGCAATAATCCCCAAACTGTCAAAGAAATATTTTATCGCTTACGCAACTTTGAAGGCGATGGAGTTTACCCAAAGAAGTGTGGCGAATACAGCATTACACACATCAGAGACGTGACTACAGGTTATGACAGCAGTCAACCTAACAAAAAAAGTGTATGCATCATTGATCTTAATATCTCTTATTATAATGTATAATGGAGATCCAGATGTTTTGGGGAAGAAAGTCAGGGAAGCCAGATTGAGGTGGTTTGGACATGTACAGAGGAGGGATAGTAAATATATTGGTAGGAGGATGTTAGAAATGAATGCTTTAAAAAGCATTTGAAAGTTATTTTCATCAATTTATTGAATATTTTTTTTTGTTGTCCAATTATATTTTAAAATAAAAATTTCTCACGTATCAAATTAACATAATTTTGTTTGTTCCCAGCTTCAGCTGTGAAAGTGCTAGTTAAGATTTTTCTATACTCAGTGTATTCAGATAAATACTCAAATATTTAGTAAATTAGTTTATTATTTCGTTGAATATAAGTGTGAGCAAATTATACTGATAAAATCTGTGTGTCATATATTTAGGTCCTACCAGTGTCCAAAAGCAGCCAAATGGTGACGTTCACATTTCAGAATGGTATTATAGCCACCCTTCGGACTAGTGGGACAGAGCCAAAGATCAAGTATTATACAGAGTTCTGTGCACTGCCTGGAAAAAGGTACGTCTTCAAGGGTGTGGGTTTTTTTTTTTTTTTTTTTTTTTTGTTTTTTTTTTTTTTTTTTTTTGTTTTTTTTTTTTTTTTTTTTTTTTAACTGCGTGCCTTCACAGGATTTTATTATTTTGGATACAAATAAAGTGCGGGCAGCTGTAATTAGGGCTGTGACTGTTACAATGACCAATGCATCAATTGCCACCACTTTAGTTGATGGCCATCGGCAGAAGTGCATGCATGCAAGTTTTTTAATGGTATCATCAAAATTGGTTTTAACAGCATAAACTATATACAGTCGTATCTATTTAGCTGTAAGATGTTTGAGTAGTTTCTTACATGCACAGCCCATTTCAAGTTGCCCCCACAACATCTCAATGGGACTCAGATCTGGGCTTTGACTCTGCCATTCCAGGACTTATCGTTTCTTAGTTTTCAGCCAGTACTTGATGAATTTACTGGTATGTTTTGGGTTCTTGTCATGGATTTCCTTAAATACTATTTATCTATAATAAAATATTTATAATAAAGCGTTGCTAAGGCACAAATTGGAGCGATTAAAAAATGCTTTTTTAAAGTTTTTTAAATGCTTAATTGTTTTTCACAAACAAGTAACTGTCAAAGCCTTAAAACATACAATTAATAGTTTGTTAATTAATAAATCATCATAATGACAATTATTTCTTTGACAATTATTTACCCAAATTTGAGGAAACTTCCGCTACTTAGGAGAAAAACTGAGGCCTCTGTTCCAAAGGAAACAAGGGGAGTTCATTATAAGCTATGAGACAAGATTCTCTCCTTTGGCTACAGTTGCTAAAAAGTATTTATGTATTTTCACAACCAGCACACTGTCTGAACACATGTTCTGTGTGTTCTGTCCAGCTGCACAGAACACGTGTTCAGACAGCACACTGTCTGAACACATGTTCTGTGCAGCTGGAAGTTCCAACTTCAGGGGGATTACACTCCTGGGAAAGTTTATGCCAGAGTGCTGAAGACGAGAATCAGGCCGATTAGTCAAACGTCTTATTCTGTAGCAATGCGGTTTTTGTCCCGGCCGTGGAACACTGGACCAGCTCTATACCCTTACTTGTGGACCCAGAGAAGCCGTTCGACCGTGTCCCCTGTGGCATTCTGTGGGGGCGTCCGAAACAGGAGTTTGGTTTGCATTGCTGGCAGTAAGTTGGACATCGACAGGGCAGCCCTGTGTCACCGGATCTGTTCATCATTTTTATGGGGCCGGGGGGAGTCTGGTTTAAAGACCAAAGGATTCCATCTCTGCTTTTTGCAGATGATGTCCTGTTGGCTTCATCAAGCCAAGAGCTTCAGCATGCACTGGAGCAGTTTGCAGTTGAGTGCGAAGCAGCTGGAATGAGAATTAGCACCTCCAAGTCCGAGGAAATGGTTCTCGACCGGAAAAAAGGTGGTTTGCCGCCTGCAGGTTGGAGAAGAGATCCAGCCTTAAGTGGAAAAATTCTAGTATCTTTGGGTCTTGTTCACGAAGGAGGGGAAGATAGAGGATCAGACAGATGCGACAGATGGATCAGTGCAGCTGTAATGCGATCGATGTACAGGTCTGTTTTGTTGAAGAAGCTGAGCCGAAAGGCAAAGCTTTCAATCTATGTTCCTATTCTCAGCTAAGGTCAGGAGCTTTCCTTTTGCAGAGTGGCCGGGCGCACCCTTAGAGATGGGGGGGAAGCTTGGTCACCAGGAAGTAGCTCTGAGTAAAGCCGCTGTTCCTCTACATCAAGTAGAACCAGTTGAGGTGGCTCAGGAATCGGTTTCGGACATGTCCCCCCGGGAGGAGACCACAGGGAAGACGCTTTGGTGTAGGTGTCTGGGGAGAGGGCTGTCTAGGCGTCTCTTCTCAGACTGCTTCTCCTGTGACACGACTCTAAATAAGCGGCAGAAAACAGATAGATGGATGGATTTTTTTTTTTTTTTTTTTTTTTTTTTTTTTTTTTTTAATAAGGAATGTCACATTTTTTTTTACATATCAATAAAAAGAGATTAAAATTCAACATAAAGAATGGTTTTTTTTTTTTTGCAGAGATATTGCAATACTTGAAGAGGAGTTAGCAAAGGTGACCTCTGCTCTACTGGAGGAGTATTTGGAGCCTGAGAGGAACAATCTAATTCTTAGATCAGTATAGTTTCATAGTAGTACAAGACAACAATAAAGCAGATGTCTTTTGTGGGTTAGTTTCATCTTAATATTATTTCGGTGCCTGGTATTTTGTGTCTTACTGCAAAATAAATTCCAGGTTTGTATATTTTATTGTTGCAAAGGTCTTAGGTTTCAAAATCTTACAGTCCAACGCTTGCTTGTTTCTGCTGTAATGAGTTTTGTGACTGTTATGTCATTATTTTGCAATGTTTAATAAACCACAGAGCTCTGTTCCTTCCAAAATATTTTCATTAATTATAGCATATATTATAGCATTATAAATTAATCATCCTGATATGAACTGTCAATTCCTGTGGTATAATATATTTGTTTGTGATGAGTGGTATTTTTGTCATTCACTGCCGTTCACTGAAACTAAAAGCTGATTTTGTACAGGGTTACATTATGCCATAACTCTTCAGCAAACTACTGTGATCTTCAGCTGCTATATAGACCTTGAGAATTAATGCAACTGTTTAATTTTCCCAGAGTGGTTTCCTGAGACTGACCCATTTAAATCATCACTATAAACATAAAACATGTGGATTTTAATTACAGCTATTATCCAATATAGTCTATTTCACTTTAGTCAGATTTCTTTGTGTACACCAGGAAGTTGGACTAGTCAGTACCAGAATGCAAAAGAATGCAGAGTTGAATAAATAAACGGAATTTCTGTTGATACATTTTTGTGGCAAAAATCTTGAACAGTTTTTATTTAGTGTGAATTGATAAATATTCATTTTAACACAGTTTAGAAGACTAAAGTCCCCCAGTTTCTACCATGCTGTGATTGAAACTGAGAAAAATGTTTTTTTGTTTGTTTTTTACATTTGTTCCCTATTAGCATTTATTTGAAATGGTACTTTGTGCCACAATCCTGGCACAATTATTCTAAAGTTTTGTGTATTGTTTCGCTACTAAAATCTATTTTTTTTTAAAGTCATGCATAAATATAGCCAATACATGTTGATGCTAAATATTTATTTTGTGTATTTATTCACGTTTGTACCTTTTGGGCAGAAAGCATGTTGGCATTGTTAAGTGAAGGAAAGAACATATTTTGGGTAAATCGACAAGAAAGAATATTTTCTTAATAGTGTAAAAATGAGTTCAAAATGAAATATTGGTTTCTGGTGATACTCCAAATATATTTAATATATCTCATTTCATGTATCAATGTAAGTAGATTACACTGAATTAAAGAAAACCTTCAAATCAAACTGAAGTCAAAGTGTAGAATTATTATTTATAATATAGTACAAAACAGGTAATTTTGCTGCTATTTTACTACTGAAATTTCCCAACTGATTAAATACTTTTCTATACTATAAACTAATACAGAACATGTACATCTTAATTAGAATGTTACAGCTGAACAGAAACTTTATATTGTTTTATTAACATCAATGATAGATAGATAGATAGACAGACCGACTGTGCAACTGTCTTCTGTCAAAAGCATTCCTAATATTAGCCGTGCTGCAAAAATTTAAGCTTTTGTCTGTACGTTCTGACTAATGCGTGCCGTATTTGGGTAAGTTTCATGCCATATATTATTGGGTTTAAAAGGGGTGGACCAATAAGAAACTCCATTCCCAAGATATTGCGCAAAACTTGCTGTCCCTGACTCCTGCAGTAGCGAGCACACATAGCCTCAAACAAAAGCGATAGAGTAAATATAACTAGAGTTAATAAATGTGGCAGGCAGGTCTGCATGAATTTAGCCCACTGTGTCTTTGAATGAAGAGATGCTCTGATGATGTGAACATATGAAAAGATGATGACAACAGTCTGGAACAAATGAGAAACTATTAGAAAATATGAATAAATGTTGTTTAAAGTGACATCTGTACACGAAAGCTTTACAACATCCCAGTTATAACAATAAAGCTTGTCAATGTTGTTACTACACATGGGGAGTCGTGCTGTTAAACTAATCCCCACTCCTGTTTCTAAGATAGAAAAGAGCCAAGTAAAAACGATCAGTTTCACCACTTTCTGTGGCGTCATGATGTAGTAATATTGCAGAGGCTTGCAAATGGCTATATATCGGTCATATGACATAACTGTTAAACATGTAAATTCACAAAAAGCATAAGTGAAAATGATAAATATTTGTGACATGCAGCCTTTAAATGAAATAATGTGCGAATCTGAAAAAAGATCAGCAAGAATCTTGGGATAGAAAGCAGAAGCACCGCATATTCCATTTACATACAAATTGCATATAAGCATATACATAGGCTCATGAAGTGTTTTGTCTAGAATGACTGTAATAATTAATGTTATATTTACAAACAGTGTTACCATATAAATAACTAAACCGAAGGAAAAGTAAATGTGTTTGTTTGTTCTTGTATCATTTAGTCCATTAAGCACAAAAATAAACTCCGCTGAGGTATTTTCCATTACTTCTCAGTACATTTTGGTTTAAAAGCAGATGCAAGAATTTGTAGTCTCCAAAACAGCGTTTAAAAAAACACACACAAAAAGCAGAATTATCCGAACAGTGTAGAACTGCTACAGAAGATCTTTCTAGATTTAACAGGTCCACGAGTCTCCTTGCCCTGGAGCTAGATTGTAGCATATAATGCTTACGAATTATATAAGGTGACAAAGCTCCCTGAAGGGCCAACTGAAAAGTGTTCCAGCTGGATTTATGCTTGACATGTGTAAACTGACCAGGTTACCAAAACAAACAATTACAAGTGCCCTAGTTACGCTAGATGCACGAACATTTTTAGGTTCCTTACATGCTTTACACTTGCTATTTAGCCAAAGGTTTATTTGTTTTTGTCAACATCTTGTCCATCGCTATCTACGGCACTTTCAAAGACTCCAAATAAATTCTTTGACCGATTTCCATTGTATCTTGTCATTAATTCCGATAGAGGGCCAAATTATTACTCAGAATTGTTGTATTTCCATTAAAATACAGTAAATAAGCTTGAAATAGTGGCACAGTATACTGTATGAAGGCAAGTTTTATACACAAAGATATAAACAGAAATTAAATTTAAAAACAAAGATTTTGGAATTGATGAATGAAAACAGTTATATAAATTTTATAAAGAATATAAAATAATTATAGTCAGTTTGGGTGTATTACAGTCGCTCATTTAGTAAAGGCAGAACAAAATAGATATGTTTTGAGTCTGGATTTAAAGATGGCTACTGATTTAAAGGTTAAGTGAACATCATGTATAATCTTTGACTGCTGTCTCTGTGCTGTGATGTGGTAGGAAACCAGATTAAAAATTGTCCAGGTGTCCATTTAAATTTAAGTAGTTGTTTAGATGTTCAATTGTCCTCCCTATAAATGTAAGATTTGATATTGGTCTATCATAAAGGTTTGTGAATAGACTGTAAACAATTAGAAGTGAATTGGGATATAGCACCGAATGAAGGTTCCCACTATGAATAGGATATACAGCATAGTTTATTTTGGTTGGTTGTCTTGTATAGATAGTGACAGTCATGGTCTTGTTCTGTCTAGTGAATAAAATATACTAAATATCTACATTTTTTCATTGAAATCTTGATTAAAAACACAGGAAAAGTTTAACATTTTAAATTCATTGAATTTGTAGTTGCAAAAGTAAACCTGTGTGCCTGGTCTGTTGTAATTAAATAGGTGCTTCTGCCTCTACTCTTAAAAAGCACCTCAACCGGCCAGTGATGTCAATGATTATTAATCCAAAGCAACAAAAGCATTTAAAATGATTTGCGATCCATCCAGTATTTAATTGTATACATATTTTATTAGCTGTTAAAAACTCATGAATTAAAAGAAGTCTTGTTAAAAGCAAACCATTTCCAGTTTATTTACTAGTAATTTTTAATCTGAGAAACCTTCTCATTACTTGTCTTCGTATTTTGCTTAGTTTTAATCCATAAATAAGAGGATTTAAAACAGGAGGTACAAACAGAAAATCCAGTGCCATAAAATTTCGTAAACCTTGAGAAATATTTGTGTGACCATATCGACTGTAAAAAACGTCAAACAACAAAGCAACGGTAATATTAAATAAAGCAAGAAGATGCGGCACACAAGTCTGCATAAATCTATATTTGCTCTCCTTTGATTGTGTGCAATTTCGAATTAATTGAACGTAAGAGTAAACAATCAATACTGCATGTCCGAAATACACAATAATAATTATATATCCAATCACATTGTTCACTAATGTAGAGGAACAGGCCAGTTTAACAACTGCCCAGGTTTCACAGTATAATTTTTCGATATTTGAGCCACATAAGGTTAGTCTTGATGCTAACAAGACTACAATAGCCATACAAATTAATGGTGGCATCCAACATATAAGAATACATTTTACAACTTTTTGGTTGTTCATTTCTGAGTGATACACCAGTGGTTTACATATGGCCACATACCTGTCATATGCCATTATTGTCAGAGTCGACACATCACATAAAGCAGATGAATAAATAACAAAAACCTGAATCAGACATCCAACATATGAAATTTCATGTAACTGGGTCAGTAAGTCATAGATGAATTTAGGGTAAAAGCCTGTAGTGCCATAAAGGGCATTGATACATAGATTACACAAAAATATGTACATAGGCTCATGAAGCTGCTTATCTAAAACAATGCATAAAATTACAATAATGTTGCACAACAGGATAACATTATAAACCAGCGTGGTCAAAGAAAAAAAAACATATCTGGTTTCCATTGTTATATTTAATCCAGATAGAGAGAACTTTTCGATGTTGTAAACATTCTCCATTCTGGATTGAGTCTGTAATAAACAAAATAAATTAGGTTTAAATGACATTATGAAGTGGCATATTGTTCATTAATCTTCATTTATGATCTGTATATAATCCAGATCTAATTTCTGTTTAACCCTGAACACTTTATAATCCTAAATCAGATAAATTTTATTAATCATTAAAAAATAATAATAAAAAAATATATATATTTTATGCCATACCATCTCCTGTCTTGTGTCTCTTCCAATGAAGAGCTGACTGAATCATATTTATAAGCGCTCATGTTATCCTCCCTACTGACAATTCTCTCGATTGTCATGCGTAACATACTATCAGCTGTGACAAATACAATATGCAATATATGTTATGCTGAATATACTGTGCCAATGCAACACTGGCAATACAAAACAGAAGAATCTTCTATATTTGGATTTATTAGTTGGCCTTGAACAAAGCTTGTAGCAATGGTGGCACCACTACTCCAAACAAAGTTCTACAAATAAATGTATGCTTTTAGTCCTCTTAAGACTTTTCCAAGGTTATAAGCATCATTTAATTAATCTATCTATCTACACACTTATTTCTAATCAGGGTCATGGGAATCTTCTGGAGTCTATCCCAGCTGTCATTAGGTGAAAGACAGGGGTACAACCTGGACAGATCGCAGGGACACAGACAAACAACCACACACACACACACACACACTCACTCAGTCCTATAGCTAATTCAAACTCACCAATCAATCAAATCCACAGTTTGGACTGTGGGAGGAAACTTAATATTTTTAAGAATACTGAAAAAAAGACCAGGACAGCACAGGGGCTAAAAGGTTAGTACTGTTACCTAACATGTATGTTAGGTTGATTGGTGATTCTACATTGCCCATAGGAGTAAGTGTGAGTTTGTGTGTGGCCCTGTGATGCACTGGCGACCTGTCCAGGGTGTACCTCTCCTGCCTTTTACCCTTTCAGAGACAGCTGGGATAGGCTCCAGCAGATCCCTGTGACCGCAAATTAGGAAATAAATGGGTATAGAAGATGAATAAATGAATGAATAATGAATAAAAAAGAGCAACTTTTATTACATTGTTGGAATTGGTTACATAGATTTTTTTGCATTTATTTCCAGGTTAAGGACATTTAACCTGGACATACAAGCAAATTTTCCATTATTTTCTTAAGCCAACATGCCTATTAAATAAAAACACCACAAGCTTTTAAATCAAAGCAAATTTTATGGTGGCCTTTTTTTTAATAAGCATTGTCTCTTCTCATTACCTTCCTCAGAACTGATGTTAATTTTTAGGGGCCAGAGGTGTTTAGAGGTGTTTAGTAGAGAACGTGTCTGCCCCAGTCACAGCAATTTCACTCAAATAAATGTAACCTTTTCTGGAATGTAATAGCACAGAATGTAGTACACAGTAATACAGAAGAAACTGAAGAAATATAACTTTAAGGAGATATAATGGTATATCCTTCCTTGTGAGTCACATGCAGAGAACATGGGGAGACAGTAAGCAACTATATTACAGATAATATCAATGCTTCTTCTGGAAAATACGATTAGCACAAAGAGAGTTTGCCTGAACAGCACACAGAAAATCTGGAGGCCCTTCTGAATGTGGTGGGCATTAAGACAGTAACAGGGACAAGCTGGAGTATAAGAAGTATAAGTTCCAGTCAAATAGTGCAGGAAAGCATGTAGAGTAGTATTAGCTAAATCTCGTTTTATGCAGGTTTATATTTCAGGCAAATGCCCTGCTATTCATTCACAATTTGGTCAACAAAGACTCTCCTAATTACACCATCTCTGTACAATATTTCCCTTAAGCCTTTCTATGAGCTACTATATCGAGATTGCAAACTAAAAATACTCTGCATAGGCAAAGTTCTGAAGTTTAATGCAATCAGCCCCAGGGTTCTTAATACATGCCCCAGCAAGCTGTGTGATGTGCTACAGAATTACTTCTCTCTAAGCTCAGACTACAACTACAGACTACTACAGGTTGCAATCACTCTTCACATTATAATAATAATTGTGGGGTGGAAGAAAGAAGTGGGAACTCTTAATTAATATGTTACACTACTGAGCTAAGGGTTTAAAGTGAAAGTTTAATTTCCAAGGGTCACCACTGCTAGGCCCATAAGCAAAACCACTGCTGCTAGATAGAGGCCCCAAAACTTGCAAAACTTCCACATGCTAAAGATTAGATTAAATGAAATAAATTTAGAACATTCTGGATAGTGGTGCTAAATGCTATATTATTAAGTAGTCTATATTAGCTATTAAGTAAGTTTTTTTGAGTCTAAGCTATATAGTAGGACAAACTTAGTTTTAGAAAAATAAAGTAGTTTTATATATATATTTTTAAAATAAAATGTTTTTTAAACTGTAAACTGATATATCATATATATATATATATATATATATATATATATATATATATAAATACCATTAAGCTGCATTTTTGCTGTGTGTGCATATATATATATATATATATATATATATATATATATATATTTATAAATACCATGCTGATAAGACAAATTGTGCATCAATGATAAAATCAGGAAGCTGCATTTTTCTGTGTTGTGATGATAAGACAAAATTGTGCATCAGGAAAAATCGTTTAGAGAAACTTTATGCACAATTTATGCACATTATTACCAACTTATAACAATGATCGATAAAACGGTTCTGTAAAATAATTCTGTCTTTATATAAACTATTATATTTGTAAGCCATGTTAAAATGCAAGAACATTTGTAATACGTTTGTGATACTTCTACTAAATCATATTAAATCAGTAAAATGAATGTGTATCTATTTATTGCTCTTGTCACATGCCCAAAAAGTCGTATGCATGACAGACAGCTCTATCATTTTTCACATTCACTGCTGTAGGCATTTATTTATGTACTTCAATATATATTTTCTAGCTTGTTAAAATGAAAATTTTAAAAAAAGGTGATGATAATGATATTTCATTTCATTTCATTTCATTAAATTGATCTTGTAGAACATTCATGTGGTAGTTTGTCCACATAAAACACAATCACTCGATGCACTGGCATTTTGGCTTAGATAAATAGATATGTAAATATTTTTTTTTAAAACTCATATCAGTTTTATTGAAGATACAGTCATAACAATTGATAACAAAAGATTATTATAACAGCTTCAGACAGTTATGTCTGAGGAATCTCATAACATGATTGCGTATTTTAGTAAGTTTTATTCCATAAATAATAGGATTCAAAATAGGAGGTATGAAAAGAACATCGAGGGCCATAAAATTTCTGAAAGTTTGAGAGAATGAATTTGATCCATATCGACTATAAAAGACATCAAACAACAGAGCAATGGTGATGTTAAACAGTGCCACTAAGTGTGGCACACAAGTCTGCATGAATTTATATTTGCTCTCCTTTGATGTCCTACAATTTTTAATCAAGTGAATATATGAGAAGGCAATCAATACTGCATGTCCAAAATAGGTTAAAATAACTATGTATCCAACTATGTTATTTACTGTTGTAGAGGAACAGGCTAGTTTAGCAATAGCCCAGGTTTCACAATAAAGCTTTTCAATGGTCGAGCCACATAAGGTTAGTCTGGATGCTAATAAGACTACAACCGACATACAGATGAACGGTGGAACCCAACAAAATATAATACATTTTACAATTTTTTGATTTGTCATTTCAGAATGATATTCTAATGGTTTACAGATTGCAATGTATCGGTCATAGGCCATTACTGTTAAAGTTGAATAATCACACAAAGCAGAAGAATAAATAACAAAAACTTGAATAAGACAACCGGCATAGGAAATAACATGAAATGGGGCGAGTAGGTCATACAGGAATTTAGGATAAAAGCCAGATGTGCCATATAGTGTATTTATACACAAATTACACAAAAAGATGTACATGGGCTCATGAAGCTGCTTATCTAAGGCAATGCAAAAAATGATAGTAAAGTTACACAACAAGATAAACTGATAAACCAGTGCGGTGAAGGAAAAAAACAAATATCTGTCCTCCATTGTCATATTTAATCCAGAGAGAGTGAACACAAAAATATTGGAAGCATTCTCCATCTGTAAAAATAAGAAGCAGGGATATTAATCTTTAACAGTGTTTCAGACCTTCCAGCTATTCTTTTTTTGCTTCTCTTCTGCTTATGTTTTCATAATCGTTTGCTGTGGTTAAAATAGTGACTAGACGTAATAAAAAATGTAAAAAAAAAATGCAGATAATCTTTAAATAACATTAAACCTCAATGCATCATTGGCATATATATAATTTTTAAAACTGTGAAAAAATATATACTAATGCTAATAGAAAGTCATCAGAATTTATAGTTATATCCAGAATTTATAGTTATATATACAGTTATATCTCTAGTGAATGTGTGCTGATTAGATTAAATAGATTAGATAGTGTTATGTCTTAAGGTATGCATTAATCTTTCAAAATGTACTCAAATAAATAAATACATTTCATACCATCTTGGACTTCTGTCTTCTAATATAGAGGCTGGATCATCTTTTATAATGCTTCATCAACACTAATTATATCCAGTTCCTTTGAGACATTCTCTATTTGAAGAAAAGTATATGTAGTTATTTGGTGTAATAATGATAGTAGTAGAAAATCATTTCCCTTTTGGCCTCTTTCAACATTAAGACATTTCTTGCTGTTTACCTGTCACTCGATGGATGTTACTTGCTTTATTGCACTTTTTTAAGTAAACTCTTACAATTGTTAAGCATGAAATTTCCAAGAAATCAGAAATATTTAAAACTAGCTTTGGTACCAGGTTTTTATTGCTGCAGTTTTCCACTAAATTTACACATTTTGTTTACTGCAAAATAATGAATTATTTTACATTCTCTGTCTATTTTAAAAGTTTAGAGTAATCGGGTTTCCTTACTGTGTCATAACCAGCAAATCAGTGTTATTACATTATAAGAAATATTATTTTAAGCTATACATTTTATATAAATAAACCAAATTTTTACTTTTGTTAGTATTTGTTTTCTTTTAGTGATATTCATGTACAAATGATTTTTTACTTTGAATAAATGGAAAACTTGAATAAATGTCAAATCACATGAGCGTAATGTTTGTATTGTTTATTGCACTGTTTCTGCACTGTCTGCACTCGGTTGCACACATGCACTTTATGTCTATCCTGTTTAGTGGCTCTTTGTTGTTTTGTAAATTCTATGTTTTGTGTAGCACCAGGGGGTCCTGGAGAATCTCACCGTGTACTGCATCTGCTATATATGGTTGAAATGACAATAAAGCTCCTTGAACTTGAACTAATATTTTATTGACAATATAACATAGATAACATAACAAATGTTATCTATACACCCCATACCATCAGAGATGCTGGCTTTTGAACTTAATGCTGATAACACGCTGGAAGGCCTTCTTCCTTTTTAGCCCGGAGAGCATGGCGTCCCTGATTTCCTACAATAATGTCAATTTGAACTTCTCTGGCTATAGATAACTTTTCCATTTTGAATCAATCCATTTAAAATGAGTCTTGACTCAAAGGACACAACTGCACTTCTGGACCATGTTCACACATGAGGTCGTTTTTGTATGGTAGAGCTTTATTTGGCATCTGTAGATGGAACAGCGGATTGTGTTTACTGACAGTGGTTTCTAAAAATATTCCTGGGCAAATTTAGTAATGTCAATCACAGAATCATTCCAATGAGTGTTGCAGTGTCGTCTGAGGGCATCCAACAAAGATCTTTGGCCTTGTCCCTCAGGCACAGAGATTACTCCAGTTTCTCTAAATTTTTTATAAAAGTTATGTACTGTAGATGATGAGATTTGTTTTATATGTATGTTTTATAATCATATTGTTTCCACACAAAAGTGTCTTTATTTATTTGTATTTTGTATGCTGTTGTTAAGTCTCTGTCCTGTTTATTATTGCATATTATAAGCATCTTGACATTCACTATTCACATAACACTATTCTCAGCAATTATAGTAAATGTTTATTTGTGAAATATACAATAATGCACACTGAATTACTTTTCTTTCGATACCTTAGATGAACTTCAGTGTGCAGGATAAGCTGTGATACAGCGTCTCTGGAGCTGAGAGGGTTTAAGGGGCTTGTTTAACAGTGGCATCCTGGCAGTGGGGGCACTTTAATCCTTCAAACAAAAATCCATAGCTCAACCAGTTCAGCAACCACAGCTTTAAGAGTTGCTGTATGTTGACCTATGTTTAATTCTGAGCCAAGTGCAAATATATCATAAATAAAAATCCCTTTCTGCCCACCTTTCAGTGGTGTTTACATGTTTACCTTTTATGTAGCCTGTGCTTGAAAACAATAATACACTGAATAGAAATCTTTTTAATTGACATTTTGGCAACAGTCTTTTTTGATAAGGATGTTATTTATTAACATTAACATCTTAATTTTTATAACTTGGTACACTATTTTACATTTTTTTTACTTTCACACAAAGAATTTAGACATAAATACATATAAGACAGATCAAGTACCAACCGTATGTACAAATTCGGCATTTTTCTCATACATAATTATTGAGTACAGACATAAAAGATCTATTACCATAAACATGCCTCAAGAGATAAGTCATAGCTAGAACGTAAAGTACTAGAATACCAGCAAATAAGGGTCTTACAAACTACAGTAAACTGTAAGCAGAAAAATGAAACAAATATTCGACATGATCATCTGTAGTAAAACTGAATCGATGCAAATAAATGCAGTTACAAGTCACACTAGACTGTTGGGAGGTTTATATAGCGGGTTGTTTCGAGCACTATTGGAAAGCATTTGTATGTGAATTATGTAAATAATATAAAGCATGAACACAAAAAAATCTGTATAATTTTTCTAGTGTTACAATGTAAAAGTTTTTCAAATTTTACTTTGCCTTTTCCATTTTTTTTTAATTTCACCCATATTTTGCTTTAAATAAGAATGCATGCTACCATATAGGTATAGCTCCGTTTTTTTTTATTATTTTATATACAATCCATAGATTTTATCTGTATATAAAAGAAAGAGAAAAAAAACATGCATGTAAAAAAGTGGACTGTAACACTTTGCATGTTTACATTGATGTAACACTCTTAATTAAGATCAGACTTGGTTCGCACATGTGATCTTAATAACTCTGAATTCACTGTCATTTTCCTATAATTAAATTTTTTTTTAACTTTTTAACTTTCGACAGCAGCAATGACTGACTATTATTCCTATGACTTGCTTGCGTATTTTCGTCAGTTTGAGTCCATAAATAATCGGATTTAGTATAGGAGGCATAATTAGGAAATCTAAAGCAAAAAAAAGTCTTAGACCTTCTGGAAAAGAACCTGAACCATATCGACTGTAAAGAACGTCAAATAACAAGGCAATAACAAGATTAAACAATGCTATCAGGTGTGGCATACAAGTCTGCATGAATTTATACTTGCCCTCTTGTGATGTTTTACATTTTATAATCAACTGAATATAAGAGCATATAATTAACACCGCATGTCCAAAATACACAATTATAATGATGTATCCAATTACATTATTTAGTGTCGTAGAGGAACAGGCCAGTTTAACAACTGCCCAGTTTTCACAATAAAGCTTTTCAATATTTGTGCCACATAAGGTTAGTCTTGATGTTAAGGAGACTAAAACAGCCATGGAAAACAATGGTGCGAGCCAACAGAAAGTAATACATTTTATAATCTTGTCATTTGTCATTTCTGAGTGATAATTCAGTGGTCTACATATAGCAACATATCTGTCATAGGCCATTACTGTTAAAGTTGAAAAGTCACATAGAACAGACGAATAAATTACAAAAATTTGAAAGAGACATCCTGCATATGAAATAGAGTTAACTTGAGACAGCAAATCATACATTAATTTAGGGTAGAATCCAGTAGTGCCATAAAGGGCATTGATACATAAATTACACAAAAATATGTACATAGGTTCATGCAGCTGCTTATTGGAGGCAATGCAGAAAATGATTGTAATATTACACAATAAGATAAAATTATAAGCCAATGCTGTAAAAGTAAAATACATATATCTGTTTTCAGCAGTTCCCTGTAAACCAGAGAGGGTGAACATTAAAACGGTTGTCATATTTTCCATTGCGACATACAATATAGTTGTCAGTGCCTTCCTGTTGCTAGAATCTAAAAAAGAAATGATGTTAATAAGTTTTATTAATGATCAGACTTTTATCCATAGATATTTAACCATGTAAAAAATCTCAATGACTTTACCTCTAGGTCACTTCTACTGCTTTATGTGAACTGCAGATCTATCTATAAGGTTTTTTCATAGGTGGGGCTCCAGAGGTGCGTTAGTTCCAGATGCCTAATGTATGTCTTGTTTCCCAGCTACAGCACTCTTGAGAATTCTTGATAACTTTCATGAAAACTCCGCAGATGTTTTTACACATATATACATATATGTGCTCTGTGCGATAACCTTGAACATCACTTATTAATTGTGTTTAGATAAACTATAAGTGATTTGGGAGGCATACTGCCACTACTATAAGTGTTTTAATGTGGTGTTCTATGAGATTAGCATGACCAGGTAGCTGTGCAAAAATGATGGAAAATATGTCCAGAAAATTCAGCCATTGAGAGCTGATTTGGACAAGAGACTGGTGGCAGATTAAGGCGCTGATATAAGATTCACTCAGAGTTCTATCTCTTTATTCTGATCTCTTCCTCAAAGTAAATTATTACAAGCAAAGAGACAAAATCCTTAAACAGAAGCCAGTTGTAGGTAATTTATCACTCTATTAGCATTGTCTCTATGCTATAATGAGGCTAAGACATTTTCAGGAATAATTCATAAAGTCATTGCTACTTCATACTGATGATGTGTATGATGGATTTTTGAATGCTAATGTTAGTATCATGGGGATAACTCCCTATTATGACTTGGTCTTATGAGATTCTGATTAACTACTGAATTTAATCTGGATATCATCTGTTTTCAGACTGTCTACTGGATGATCCAAATGAATAAGGAGTTATAAATGAATAAATTACTCCAATTATAATTTATTTGTTTAAAGAAACATCTGGAACTACGTTATTAACGTGAACTTAGGGTTAGGGTTAGGGTTAGATTTTGTGTATGTGACAAATCTATTATCAATATTTATCAATATTTACCATTCTTTACTACTCTTTACGTCTTTACTAGTTATCTTTCTTAACTAATTCTTTTAGTTGCAAACAGTTATTATGTGCAACAACTGACATGGGCCAGACTATAATCCAGTGAGAACTGTATAATGTATAATTACCTACTTAGCTGTTGCTTTGAAATACAAACATATTTTCAGATTATTATACATTGAAAAAAGTCTTCAGGCCAATAAATAATTTCTGTCAATTCAGTTTAATATTTGTTTTATTTCTCAATTAATTTTTTCTTCGCTTAATGAAGCAATGACAAACTAATAAACTTTTTTGAAGTCTTTCCAAACAATCATTACATTACATTTACATTTGCAGCATTTTGGCAGACGCTCTTATCCAGAGTGGCTTACATTTATCTCATTTATACAAGTGAGCAATTAGGGGTTAAGGGCCTTGCTCAGGGGCCCAGCAGTGGTGGCTTGGTGGAGCTGGGAATCGAATCCACAATCTTCAGTTTAGTGAACCAACACCTTAACCATGAGCCACCACTTCCCCACAATCACTATCTATTATTTTTGTGTCAATGCTTGGCATTGAGGTATGGCTAATGACTAGAGCTCTTGGTGGAACGATGGCTTCAACTTTAAAGAAAACAGAAGCAAAGATTTTTGTACAAATCTATCATGTACATTCAATTTCTTACAGAGAAAAACATGGGAAAATATCATAATACATGTAATATGGATTAATTGTAGGCCAGAATAAAGAATAGAACAAGTTCACTTTGTATCTATTACAGCATTCCTTCAAAATTTAAGTTATTTATATTAGTAAACCACAATAGCTACTTTTGACATAATAGCACAGCAAAAGATTTAGCCTGCATAAAGGTGTGATGAGACACTTATCCCACGAGATGAGACTTGAGTCTGGGTTCATGAGGACAAGACGAGATTTTGAGACTTTTTTAGAGAAATACTCGATGATAAAATACAGGGAAAAATAGTTTTTTATTCAACTGAAAAACACAAAATGCAAATGCACAACATGCAGTTTGAAATCACCTTGTACTTTATAAAATTTAACTACTACTTTAATGAATTTTATGCATTAATGAACAACATATAAACACTGGGCAAAATGTTTTGCCACAATTTTTTTTCATTGTTCATTTGTTCATTGATTATCATGTCGTTTTTACTTCCTTTTCTCGGTCAGTACATTCACCATGGGTTGTTTTGCCATGCATAGTGTAAATGCAGATATCGGATATGGGTCAGTTTTAAAATACATATATGTAAACTGTTAATCAACAAAAACTGAATATAGTCATCAAATCAGCATTGAGCATTAAGACCTGAAGTGTAAATGCAGCCAATGATTGGATTGAATGTGGTGGGGCATCTTCTATTGATTCTCAAAAGACCAGTCGGATCACTACATCTCATCACACCCCTAGCCTGCATGTTGGGTGGCAGAACATTTAACTGATATTTTTAAATAATGCTGAATTTTTCTGCGAATTTCAGGAAAATTAAGGCCATAAATCACGGGATTTAGGAGAGGTGGTATAATCAAAAACTCTAATGACAGTATAATAGCTATTAGTGGGGGTAAATTTTCAAAACGGGTAAAGGTCATTTCACAGAAGATGGTAATTGAGTAATTAACAAAAGTCACTAGATGAGGCAGGCAAGTGTGATAAGCTTTGCTTTTTAAATCCTTTGACGATTTCTGACAAATCATTAGAATTTTCATATAAGAATACAAAATAAAACTAAATGGGATTAAAACTGTTGTTACTAGCACAACAAAACCGTAAATGTTATCAAACGCAGCATATTCACAAGACAGCTTTGCAATCATCCAGTTGTTACAATACAATTTTTTTATCCGATTACCACACAATCTTAGTCTTGCAGTAAGAGCTGTTCATATGATGCGTAGGTATAAATAACAAAACGTTTGCACATGACATTCAGAACGAGTAATTGAGTGAGTATATAACAGATCAGTTAGTAATCTTGGAAAAAAGCCAGTAGTGCCATAAAGAGAATTAATTGATAAACATGCTATCAAAATGTACATAGGCTGGTGCAAAGGAGACTCCATGAAGATTACAAGAACAATTATGATATTGAAGAATAGGATGGTACCATATAAGAGAGATGCTAAAATAAAGTAAAAGTATTGAAAGTGGCCCAGGTTTTCAAACATTGTGAAATATAGAAGAGTATCATTTTCCATTGCACCTAAAACTTTGATGTTCTTGAACTGAAATAAGGAAAAAAAGACATATTTTTGTTACATCACACATGACAGTTAGGCTGTAGAAACAAACATGTAATTGCCTATACTCTACTTCTATTATTATAAAAAAGAATTTAGAAATTAACATAGGATATAATAATAATAATAATATTAATAATAATAATAATATTAATAAACATTTATGGTTAATTATTAAAAAAATTAAATGAGAAGCATTCGTTATTCATTACCATTAAATTATAATGTAACAATGCACAAGTATGCATGTCCATGTGAATATTTAAGCATAAAATACTTTAAGCTTATATAGTATATGTCACTAAGGAAGTCCTTAGCAGTTGCCAATTAACTGGCAGTATCTGATGTTTGCAAGCAACCGAAAAGTCATGAGATATTTCAAACTGGTTGAAAGCAGTGTGCTATTTTTAACAAAAGCATGAGAATCAATATTTTTCACTTATTTGTATATAAAGTTGGACACACATCTCATTTTATTTCTTGTATATTTTGGAGGTAAAATTCACATTAGATTTGTTTAGATGACTTAAATGACATTTTACTGCAGACCAATATAGATTTATTGTTATTATGGTCCAAACTTTCATTGTTTATCTGCAGATTTGTAAAGAAAAAGGGAAAACTAAATTTTGAGGTTTGCAAAACCTATTTCAAACTAGTATTTAAACATACAATAATAGTTTGGATAAATTCCAGTTTTCCAGTTATTTTGGAATGCTTTTACCTGTTTTTTGGCAAATTTGTTTCAGGTTTTTTATGTATTAATGTTTGTTGTCTGCGATATTTAAACAGTCATGAAAATTTCTAATAGGATTTAGGTTTGACCTTTTTCTTGGCCTCATACCACATTCCCCTTTTGTATTTACCTACTTTTTCCTTAGAATTTGTGTTTGGGACTTCTATCCTGCTAAAATGTTGTAAAAGATGAAGGATTTGTAGCAGACTTGGCTTCTAATTTCTTTGTCTATTCTCCTTTTCATTTTACAATGTAAATGGCTTGGTGGGGCTGAGAATCAAACCCAGGTCCTCAAGTTGGTAGGCCAACAATTCAACCACTGCACTACCACTTGCAATTTAAACATTCAAGGTTCAAGTTCAAGGAGCTTTATTATCATTTCAACCATATATAGCAGATGCAGTACACAGTGAGATGAAATAACGTTTCTCCAGGACCCCCTGGTGCTACACAAAACATTTACAAAACAACAAAGAGCCACTAAACAGGATAGACATAAAGTGCATGTCAGTGCAGACAGTGCAGAAACAGACAGTGCAATAAACAATACAAACATAACAAGGACAGTGCAAAAAGACAGTAAAGGACGGGACATAGCGGAATAGCGCCAACCATATTGTAGATGAGGTAGACACGAAATGTGCAAATTACAACGGTACTGTGCAAATAGCATTGTAAAGTGACTGTGCTTACAAAAAATGTTAGAGTGTGTGTGCGTATGTGTGGGTTGAGGTCGTTCAGTACAGTGTGTTGAGCAGCCTGATGGCTTGAGGAAACATTGTCAGGATGGGAGGTGGAAGGTGGGCTTTCCTCAGTCTTCGCAGGAAGTAGAGGTGCTGCTGGGCTTTTTCAGCGGATGTTCAGCGGAGAGTGGTCACTCTTTGTTTTCCTGAAGTCAACAACTATCTCCTTAGTCTTGTGCCCAGTTTCTGAGAACAAAAAAACCCTGTGTTCTGTCAATACCATCTTTTAACACAGAGATAGTGTTATTTGTAGTATAGACTATATAAGTTTAAGCATTGCCTTAAAGGATAGTTAATAAAATAGTTCAGCACTTTAAATACTTGGGCCTGTCATGTTCATACCTCACACCTGTTCTTAATATACTGTACACACAGCCTGCACCTCTGATCTGAAGCAATGATTGTTAAACATTAGATCTCTTATTTCCAAAATGCTCATGGTTAATGAAACAAAGTAGCAAATGACCTCTTACTGGCATCCGATCAGGGTTGTGTCTCGTTGCTTATATTACTCAACCTCAGTGCGGCTTTCAGCACCACTGATCATAATATTCTTCTTCACAGATTAGAAAAGTTAGAAGGAATTAAAGGAACAGACCTCGCATGGCTCAGGTCCTATTTAACCGATCGCTATCAGTTCGTAGATTTAAATAGTGATTATTTTGCATGCTCTTATTTGAAGTATGGTGTTCCACAGGGCTCGGTTTTAGGCCCACTTCTTTTCTCTCTTTACATGCTTCCTCTGGGAAACATTATTCGTAAGCATGATATCATCATCGTTTTCACTGTTACGCTGATGACACACAGTTATATGAGATCAAGGCCTGATGCGAAAGGAAAGCTTAATAAAGTTGAGCAATGTGTGAAGGAAATAAGAGATTGGATGTTAAGCAATTTCCTTTTGCTTTACCCTGATAAGACTGAGGTTCTGGTTCTAGGACCGCATGAAGCTAAAAGTAAGCTTCCTGATCACACCTTGACCCTAGACAGTCTTTCTGTTTCACCAGGTACAACAGTAAAAGATCTGGGTATGATTACAGACTCCAATTTCTCATTTGAAGCCCATGTCGATAACATTACCAGGATAGCATTCTATCATCTCAGAAATATCGCTAAGATAAGAAATATATTGGCAATAAAATGATGCAGAAAAATTAGTTCATGCGTTTATTACATCCAGGATGGATTATTGTAATGATTTACTGTCTGGATGTTTAACTAGGTGCATAAATAAACTTCAGTTAGTTTAGAACGCAGCAGCAAGAATCTTCACTAAAACTAAAAGATATGAACACATCACGCCTGTCCTGTCCACACTGCATCTAGTGAAATACCGCATTGATTTTAAAATTTTACTCCAAACCTGTAAAGCACTAAATGCAGCAGTACCTGAGTGAGGGGCTAGTGTCTTACGTTCCGCCACGCCTACTTCAATCAAAGGATGCAGGCTGCCTGTCAGTACCGGGCATTATGAAAACTACAGCTGGGGGCAGAGCCTTTTCTTACAAAGCCCCAAAGCTATGAAATAGCCTCCCTATGAATGTTCCTGAATCAGACGCAGTCTCAGTGTTTAAGTCTAGGCAAAAAAATTATTTATTTTGTCAAGCATTTTGTATAGATTCACCTTAGATAAAGGAGCAGATCTGGGGGACTCATGAATGCTGGGTATTATGGTGATCTGGTATGTTTAGCTGCTGTCTTCCCCTCTCTTATTGATCAAGTTGTTGATGATGAGAGCGGCTGGTTGCTAAACATACCAGTGAGCCCTCATGTTTGTGTTTTCCTCTGGTTCTCCTTTTTGTTATGCTGTCCTAGTTAGTCTTGCCGAAGTCCATGATTGCACTCTACATTAAATACTCAATCACTCCATACACTTTGATTACAATGTCACTTATTTGTTTTCCTTCTTTTTTGTCTTTCTTCCTTCCCTTCCTTTTCGAGAGGCAAGAAAATTTTACTAACAGTTGACGAATATATTCTGAGTTATCAAATGACAACTGTTAAATGTTTTTAGCATATAAAAATAATTATAACTGTGTTTAGAATAAACTAATTATAAATAAATGTTATGTTTTTGCTATAAGAATTCATACAGTATATTGTATTATAAAATAATTTAAGATTGTATACATCTGATTTGACAAGACATCTGCCTTAAAAGTTTGTGTTTTGTGAGTTTGTGAAACGTTTTCTAAAAACGTTATATTTTTTCAGTCTCTCAGATGTTTTTCTAGTTCCTTAATCCCAGATGAGCCTGGTGTCCACAATTTTCCTATGGGAATTTTTGAATAGACCGTTAAATATCAAAACAAATTGTAGTTAATTGTTGCTCATGTTAATTAGTCCCATTGGTGAGTTCTCTAAAAAAACCTGTTGACCACAGATGTCACATCAGTAAGGCTGTAATTACGGCCAGGCCTGCTATCTAATAGCATGCATATCGCTCAAAATGTTACATTTATCCATTTAAACATCTTTTAGGTATTTTTTTCTATACTTCCAACCATCCATCCATCTATCTATTCATCTATCCAGCCGGCCAGCCAGCATTCTTTGAATCTGGTTGGTAGGTAGGTTAGCTAAACTAAATTGCCGCTTTGTGTTAATAAGTGTGCCAGTGTGATAACATTTAGTCTGTAATTGCACCCCATGCCCAATGATGCTTTCAGTGAATATAAATAATAAATTAAAAAAGCCAAAGATGTAATAATTGTAAGTATGGTATGGTTTATTTATTGCGAAATACATTGCACAACACATTTATTAATATATAGTCTGGGTTAAACAGATTTTTAAGTGTCACCTTATTTTTTAACTTCACTATATTCACACAGTTATCCCCTTAAAAGACCAGTAATCAGGGGAACTGTGTGTGTGTGGGGGGGGGATCTATGGTCCCACGCAGTCCGGGGGGGCCCCAAAGATCTGTTTTAATAGTATTAACAGTGTGGAATAAGTGTGATAGGCAGCATTATAACAGCCAAGGTTTTATTCTTCATAGGGCCCCAAATCACTACCCTGCCAGTAATAGTCATAACAAAGTTTGCAGTAGTCCAAATGTAAAGACAAGTGGCCTATAATTGGTTTAAAATTTAGACAGATTTACAACAAAGCAGTTTAGAGTTTGAGGCTTTTAACTTTCTGCTTGTAGCTGTAACATATTTAGTCCTACTAAACTCAGGTAGGCATACTTACCAAATAACAAAGCTTACTGAATAATAATCCCAATAAACCTCATACAGACTTTACATATAACATTTTATAGAGGTTTTATTAATACTAAAATGTTAGCAACACAAAAGACAGATATAGAAGATGACAACATACTGCATTAATTGTGTACCACAATAGACATAGACTTTTGCTAGTCCTGCCTTCAGGAAAGAATAAACCTTGATCGCTTTGGTTAGGATAAGAAGTCTTACTGCTAATTCACCTTAATCTTTCTATGATAAATGTTTAATGGTTTAGTTAAAAAGTCTTTAATATTTTATCTTATAATTTTATTAAGCAGGAGCATGGCATGCTGTTAGAAACATTGTAAAAGGCTATATTTGGGCCCCCTCTGGCCTTTTCTTGAAAAAAATGGCCCCTTCATCACATTTCATAATAACCCAGTTATGTGTGGGCATCATTTACTTAAAGTTCAAATTATCCCATGTGACTATTACAGCACACATAAACATGTTTTGTTAAACACTACTACAGAGTCCACCCTGAAACCTATAAACGCAATTTAAGGCATTTATCCTCAGGGAACAGCGTCCCATGGTTTTGATCCAGACTTTAATATGTTTTGTAATTAGAGCTCATATAATTAAGTCCCACTAGTCACTATGAGGAAAATGACCATGAATGAAAAAATACAAAATGCTGTGTTTTTTTTAAAAAATAATATAATGTATCATTGCAATAAAGGCGTAAATATTGACAATGTAAATTTTACAATAAAACCCAAAACATAGATAATTTTATTACGCAATTGCTTATTAATCCACTATGTATCTTAGTGTACTCCAGAGTCCACTTGTTTTTCAAGTCCAGCAACACTGTAACAATGTGTATTCTCTGTGGCCAGAACAAGTAGGAACAAATGCTTAGCATGATAAGGCCATGGGGAAATCACTATGATGTAAACAGCCTATTAATCTACAATAATAATAACAAATAATAATAAATATTAGGTACATGTAATGTAAATCATAGTGACTGTGAAAACTGTATTTAAAAATCCACTTGGTATCTTAGCATAGTAAATTTTGTTTGTGTTTAATATTATGCAAGCTGCTGCTTATAGTCATAGAGCTTTACAAGTGAACAGGTGTAAAGTTTAATGGCATATTAGTAGAAAAACATTTCTGCATGGTATGTTTGCAATATAGCTTGTAAAATAGGAAGCTTATGGTGTTCCTGTTCTACATAGTAAACAAAAAGGAACTTTTAACTTCTAAAATAATAGTTGCATGCATTTATAAGACATTAATAACTACAATGTAAGTACATACTTTTGGACTTGAACTAGGCCAATTCCATATAATGTTTTAAAGAAACAGATTGAATCCCGGCTACACATATAAATTTAGGTTTGGTCGTAGGTTTTCAAACTTTTTTTTCAATTTTAAACTGTGTCAAATTATTTTGACAGAGATCTTGTCCACTCTCTTTCTGTTGAGCACTTTGAAGTGTATATTAAAAAAATATCAATGGCCAATATCTGACTGACTATATCATTTTAATTAATTTCACTTAAAAGGTCTACACATAGGAAAATAATGAGCATCAAACAAAGATGATAGATGATAGCCATGCATATTCAATCTATCTATCTATCTATCAATCTATCTGCCTCATGCTGTATTGAGTTAGACAGTAGATGATGGGCCTGGAGACCTAAACCTTCTGAACTAAACCTGTACAGTTTGCCTTACATTCATTGTCAGGAAAAAGACTGACATTCCGTTTTACATTCACAAGTGTACTTAGACAACATGTCTATGTATAAAGCGACGATTAAAAGAACCTTTGAAAAATCATAGCCCTTATTGAATTGCTAAAGGACACATTATTATAATCATACAAACTACACACATAGTTAAAGGTTCTAATGAAATGCCTTTCTACGTTGTATCATTACATTATTCTTTTACTGAAAAAGGCTGGAGAAGTCTCAAACCTGTTCTAGCAAGACAGTGCCCCTTTACACAAAGCAATACATGGTTTGTAAAGGTTAGTGTGGAAAATGCGATTGTTTTGCACAAAGGTTTTTAAAGTTTAAAGTTACTTCCTTGAAAAACAATCCATACAGTAATCGCTTTGGCAACACCCATCACATTTTCACACTATAAATATAGGTGATTTCAAACAACATATGATAGCGCTGCTTTTCAATGATATGTGCTCTTTACCAACTTCTATTCTTTATTCAGTACAAGAAAATCTCCCTCCCCCTTTTTTCTTATTTAGCTGTAGGTTTTAAAGTAAGTAGTAACAATTTTTTCTGGCGATTCTGTATGCATAAATTTGACACTTATTATTCATTTAGATTTATTTTATTTTACGGTAATAATCTCATAACCTATCGTTAATCAATTCTGTCTTTTTGTTTATAAATAGCTGCCTTCATTTGCGTGTATTTAAACGACCCTGTGTGCCACTGATACTGAAGTGATATAAACCGATAGGACAACTACTCGACTACAGAGATAACTGCCAACTGTTTGCCTGTACAGTCACCATTTAAAATCTAGGGTCTGCTGTATCTGACTGTAGAATTTAATTATGGCAAACTCAACTTATTTCACTACTATCATACTGACTGGTTACTTAGATATAGGACAAGCCATTTACTTTTTTTTTGCTCTTTCATTAATAATGTACATAGCAATCATATTACTAAATTCCTTTCTTATTAGTGTAATTTGTATAGAAAGATCACTACATGAACCTATGTATATTTTTCTTTGTTGTTTGCTTTGTAATGAATTATGTGGCAGTGCTGCATTTTTCCCTTTTATGTTAAACAATATGATAAAAACAACTCATGAAGTTACAGTTGCTTCTTGTTATGTACAGATATTTTTTCTGTACACATATGCAACTGTAGAATTTGGTAGTTTAGCAATTATGTCATACGACATGTATTTATCTATCTGTTATCCTTTAATGTATGGCAGTATGATGACTAATAATAGGGTATGTATATTGATTGTGCTGATTTGGGTTACACCTATGGTAAAGTTAATGATAAACTTTTGTTTAAGTTTACGCTTAGAGTTATGCGGAAATGTTATGGAGAAAGTCTGGTGTGACAACTATTTTCTTATAAAACTTGCATGCTCTGACACCACTGTGAATAACATTTACGGTATAATAGGTTCTTTACTCACGATGGTTCCTCCCTTACTGCTTATAGTATATTCATATATAAAGATTTTAAAGGTTTGTTTAAATTCCTCAGCCGAAACCACTCAAAAGGCCATAAGCACCTGTGTTCCGCATCTCGTTTCACTCTTAAATTTTTCTATTGGCTGTTCATTCGAGGTTTTTTCAAGTAGGTTTGATAAGATACCCATGCCCCGTGTGTTACGTGTGATCATTTCAGTATATTTTGTGATCTGTCCACCTTTACTTAATCCTATTATGTATGGTATACGGTTATCTAAGATAAAGACTGCTTTAAAGAAACATTCCAGATACTTTCAATGGGCTCCGAAATCAATAAAAATCACATATGAAAGTTAAATTTGTTAAATTGCTGTAATAAGAAGTTTTGATAAAAATCCATGTATAGTTTGGAATATATGTAGGTTCCTATATTGGCAGTCCCGATAAGTGTTTTATAATGTAAAAAATGAGTCAAAGGGGAATTCACTGTTCTGTGATGTCTTTATATGGATAAAATATTATCTGAATACACAGTGTATCTTTTAATAATCCTCAGGAAAATTTATTTTTAAATTAACTTCATTCGTACACTGCTTTAGAAAACTTAGATAAAAAACATGGCGGTGGTGTGCTATCTACTGTTTAAATGTTATGATTTGGTTCATATATAACACTAGCTATAATCAGGGCATATCTCTAGAAAGCAAGGGTGCTTAGTTCCATAATGAAAAAGTAAATATCTTCTAATGAAAAATACTAATAAAATAATTCTTTTTGTTTCATGCCATTTTTATTATTTTAGCAAGCACAATAATTATTACAATTATAGGGGGCCTAATTGCAGGGTACAGATTACATCATTTACACTACAGTACAGGCCTTTAGTATTTAGCTTTTTGTTTTTAAGTGAATGCGAGGAAATTTTTACTATACACATGCAACTAAAATTTTATTAACAGGAAGGCACAGTCAGGGGAAGCAACAAATCAACTTTTGTTAAAAGTCTCAAGGTTAAAGTATAAACAATAGAGTGACCAGGCTTTTCCCTGGCTGGGCCTAAACTCTGAAACAAGCTTCCCCTTGATATATAAACCATTACTGACCAGGCCTAAAATATATTTATTTAGACTTTTAATATCTAGCAATGCTGTGATATTTTTATATTTTATGTGGAATTTTTATTGTTTATTGTTTATTTTTAAGCACTTTGGTTCTGTGTGTTGGAAAGGGCTGTATAAATAAATAAATGATTGGTTGAATGATTGATTGATTGGTTAATTGATTGATTGATTGATTGATTGATTAAAGCAGAGGAGTCAAAGCCTCGCCTGTCATCATAAAAAGCAAAAAAAAAACAAAAATAAAATAAATGTTAACATATGTCACTGATCTGTGCAATAAATGTCATTTCTTTATGACTCGAGCCCCAATTTTTGTCAATTTAGTCAAAATTACTGATTAAATACAATGGAGATACACAATGTGAGGCAGTGCTGAGTTCAGTCTTTTCTTGTATTGTACAATTCTTCACAATATGGATTGAGTGTGTGTAACTGCAGTGTGCTTCTTGCTATCTCTCTTTATGTCACCAATATAATATTTTATTATTTGTTCTCACCTGCCATAGTCTGGGTAATAAATGTATGTAGATGTATAACATATGAAGTCTTGCTTTAAATGAAATAAAAGTGCCCCATAAAAGCACAAAGCGAGGCAGTCAGGACTTTTGCATCAATAGAGGAAATTTGCGAGTCCATGTGTCACTCTTTCTCACACTATAAATATAGATAATTTCATACAACACATGAAAGTTCTGCTTTTTACCAGCGTGTATATTTTTAGTGCAAGGTAACTTTTGTACATTGATTTTTGTCATTTGTCATATGTCTTATATAAGCCAGTGCGTTTAGAAATAAAATAAATACCCATATAGTAAATACCAGCTGTAAAAAGGCTCCAGCAAATCCATGTGACCCGAACTGTAAATTTGTTTGTTAACACCTTCGGAAGTAAAACTGAAACCTCACTTAACATTAGAGCCTGAACTCACAAATAATATTGTGGATAAATAACGCATATCCACAGTCACACTCCAAAATTAAGTAAAAAGCATTTCTAGAAGTGGGGTGGTTATTATAGGAGTAAGAGTGAGGTTGCATATGGAATAGGATAATCAAAAAATACAATTTATTAAATCCCTCATCAATTTTTTCCTTTTAAATGACGTATGCAGTATATTAGGGGTCAGGAACTCGGTCTCCAGGTCTCCAGGGTATCTTTCTATCTATCTATCTCTCTCTCTCTCTCTCTCTCTCTCTCTCTCTCTCTCTCTCTCTCTCTCTCTCTCTATATATATATATATCTATATCTATATATATATATAGTATATATATATATCTATATATTATATATATATATATCTATATATCTATATATATATATATATATATATATATATCTATATATATCTATATATATAGATATAGATATAGATATACTATACATAAATAGATAGATAGATAGATAGATAGATAGATAGATAGATAGATAGATAGATAGATAGATTGGATAGTCTTTTATTTGCTAATCAATTTCTTTTCTTTCTTTATACTTTTATCATTTTAAGCATTTGTTTTGGATTTTTTTTTATCTACAATAATCTGCACTCCTATTAATCTATAAACTCATTTAATTTCTTGCAAAAAAAATATTTTATGATAGGCTTTTATATATAATTAGAATATTAAATAACAGCACGTCTTTAAAACATTTAAACAAATATTTCCAGTTATATTAACAGTTATTTAGTTTAGCAATTATTTATATAATTTATAATGATTTCCTCTTCAAAATAAAAGATATTTGAAGTTGTTTACATACTCGCTCGCAATTCACAGAGCTTAATTCATCATGTTGTAGACATTCGTTTAAACTGTTGTCCTAACACAAATGCTGTAAACGTTTACTAAGATAATGTACAATATTTTTCCAAATTATTAGTGGATTATTAGTGGATTCCTTCCACACACTTCTACACACATGCATGTACTGTACACATACTATAATACTGATTTTTATATAATTGAGTAAACAAACTGTATAGTCAGAATTATCTATGCTAAAAAAAGTAACAAATAGCGAATGTAAAAAAATAGCAAAGTAGATAAAAGCAGGCTTTAAACAGTCTTTTCTGTATGAAAATGAACTTCAAGTGCAAGAACCCTTTTATGCATAAGTTTTTTAAAACTTTGACTAATTTTGTCAGTCTTAATTCCATATATAATAGGATGCAGTAGGGGAGGAATCAGAATAAAATGTACAGATATGAAAACATTCAGTTCTTTTGGAAGATTATCATTCAATCGGTTATATATTACAGAGAACAAAGTAGCCGATGAAAAATTAATAAACGTGATTAAATGTGGGAGACAGGTTTTTAAAGCCTTTTTTTTGGCATTTGCTGATGCTTTTAAACTAACAAGTAAAATTTTTACATATGATATTATCACAAACAACAAAGGCAAAACAACAAAGATAAGTACCAAAGCCAAGCCATACAGGTCTCCAAATACATTTTTCACACAGGAGAGGTTGACAACAGCCAAATTATCACAAAACAGCTTGCTTATAGTGTATCTACATAAAGGCATTTTTGAAGTAAGGAGTATTTGTATACCTAAAAAGCAAATTGGTAAAATATAGGCTATGCCTAAAAGCAACCTAATTTTTGCTGCTGTCATTATAGTGTGATACTGCAGTGGTTTACAAACAGCAACATATCTATCATAAGCCATAATCATCAATATTAAATATGCACATGCTCCATAAATATTCACACAAAATACTTGAAACAAACAGTTGGGATAGGAAATGATTTTCGCATTATCAATAAGGTTGTTCATGATGTTGGGTAGGACTGCTGAACTTCCAATAAGTCCATTTAGTGCCAGATTAAATAGAAATATGTACATAGGTTTGTGAAGACTTATGTCAAGGTAGATCACCAGCATCAACATTACATTTGCAAAAAGAGTTGCAAGATATGTCAGTAAACTGGCAAAAAAAACTGCATAATTAATAGGCCCAGAAGGTCCATAAGCTACAAAAAATAAAGTTATGTTTAAATTGAGCATACTTACTTATAATTCTGTAAAAAAAGAAAATCACAGAGAAGGTATTATAAAAAAGCATTATGAAAACAGTTATATTTGATTTACTGTATTACTACTAAAAGAGCATTAGTATTAATATAGTTTATGAGAATTATAATACAGGCCATACCTTGACTTTGCTGTCATAAGCCTGACAGGAACTGTTCACCAGAAACTAGTTTATATACAGTCGCTTGCATAAGTGTCAGAAATTTCTATGGAAGACTTAGCAACGGTTTTCCCTGTGGCATTCATTAAGAAAAATTGCCCCTGTATTTTAGGGGCAAAGATATAGTGGATAGTGGATATGTGTATAAGTAAAATATGAAATAAGCGAATATTTGCTTAATTAAAAAAAAAAAAAGTTTTCCCCTCAAAAAAGATTCTTAAATAATTACATTTTTACATTTTTAAAAAGATAAATCTACAGAAAATTGTAATTTGTATATTACCAACAAAATTATAACAACAGAATATCACATCTAGAAATCATTTCATATTCCAATTCTGTTGTCCAAGCAAAGTATTTGTGTTTACATTCAACAGAGTTTATTCAACTCAATTTAGGCAAAACAATGTTTCTTCAATCTTTCACTTTTCCGTAGTTGTAAAGCATGTTTATTTGTATTATACCGGGCTAGCGACCAGCGACCACTGCATCTTTCCCAGTCAGCCACAATAATCCGATCCGGGGTATTCCAAGTGTTTTGAAGAGAACCATCAGGCACCCACCCAGATTTAGAGGCATTCTCAAGACCTTGGTTTGAGACAAGTCTCTTACTGTGTTGTGTGCTGAGATCGTGTCCCATCTTCTGAAGGACGGGATTAAGCCTATCCCCCAGGCCGAGATAAAGCAGGGGTTTTACAGCCTCTACTTCATTGTACCCAAGAAGGAAGGGGTGGCAGGCCTATCCTGGATCTGAGGAGGACCCTTCACAAGTTCCTGTTTAAAATGCTGACTCTCAGGCACATGTTAGCATGCATAAGGCCCCAGGATTGGTTTGTGGCTGTAGACCTGAAGGACATGTACTTTATGTCTCGATCCTTTCAAGACTCAGACCGTTTCTATGGTTTGCCTTCAAGGGACATGCATGTCAGAACTCATGGACAGGGCACCACCTTGCCCGATTGGGACTTCAGGTCAACTAGAAAAAGAGCAAACTATCCCCCTATGCAGAGTGTCTATTCTCTCAGTGAGCACCTGGACTGGGTCATTATGACAGCCAGGGTCTTCTCAGAGAGAGCCCAGGTGGTGCTAAAATATGTAAGATACCTCGAGCGCAGCTCAAAGGCCCCTCTCAAACATTTTCCTGGGGCATTTGCCATCCTCGGTCACGATGGTCCAGCTAGGTCTGATGCACAAGACCACTTCAGCACTGGCTTCATGATCAGGTTCTAAGATGGGCATGGCATCACGGCTCGCACTGGGTTCAAGTCCATGGAAAAACATTTTGTGCTTACGGGCTAAGCCGAGGCGCTGTGTGCAATGATGGAGAAAACAAAGATGACCCAAGTGTTGTCACTCAACACAACCTCTCCTTTCCCTCCATCAGGGAACAAGGGTTACCATACGTAAACGAGACATTTTTTTTTCTTTTTATTATTTTTGGGACAATTATCAAAAAGTGTCCACAACGTTATTTTAAATGTAAATGAATGTTGGGGTTTTAATTGTTGACCGGCTATAGAAAAGACCCAAGCCGGAATCGAAAACAGGTCACCAGAGTGCAAACGCACATGTGGGTGCCAGTGCCTTAACCCACTACACCCTGGTGCCAGTCACAAATGACATATTTGATGATGAACACCTGTGACCATATTATAAAGAAATGCTCACTTATATTAAAACTCTTATTAATCTATATTTAGCAGTTGGTGCCTTTTTTATTTAAATGTAATATTTTTGTATTTTAAATGTAATATTATTGTATTTTTGTGGTAAATTTTGGTAAATTTTGGAGGGCTCTACAGTGTACAAGCTCAGGCGGTGCCAGGATTAGGACTTATTAGAAAGACTGCACGTCCTGTCTCTGGTCTGGGTTGTGGGCCAGCCTCGCTATGGCTCCTTGCTCTGTTTTATTGTTCAGGTGCTCCAGGGTTTCTCAGCCTCTCTGTACTCCGAGGTTCAGGTCCCCCTAATCACACCCTCGGACCACCCCTGCTCCTCCAACCTCTTAAGGGTTTTAACTAGGTTGGTGTTTGGGAGTCAAGAGCCGCTCATAACCAAGAAATATGTCAGGACTCAGTCAAGCTTGCCGGGTGCTTTGCCCTGCCAGGCCACAGAATGGCCACAGTGAGACTTTTGCTTCCCATTTTGAAAAAATTTGCTTCAAGTTTGTTTATGTTGTCTGTGTCTTGTCATGTGAGGCCTCCCGTCTTGTTTCTTGATTAATTAATGTTTCCCTAATTAATTAAGTATATTTATAGCCCTTTAGCTTCCTTGTCCCTTGTCAGGTATTGTTTTCTGTACTCCTGTTTGGTCATGCTTAGTTTATTTTTTGGGGGGTTTTTACAATATTTGCCAGCAGTGGACTTATTGCAAAATCAATCAGTATTATCACCATGACATCTAGCAGAATTGCCACCGTCAAATATATTAGAATTATTGCAATTACATCTATCAGAATTATCACCATCACATCTTTTAGAATTATTACCAGCACATCAATCAAAATTATTATCATCACATCTATTAGAATTATCACCATTAAGTCTATCAGAATTATTACCATCACATATATTAGAATTATTACCATTAAGTTTATCATAGTTATTACCATCATATATATTAGAATTATTACCATCACATATATTAGAATTATCACCATAAAATCTATCATAATTATTACCATCACATATATTAAAATTATTACCATCACATAAGAATGATCACCATCACATATATTAGAATTATCGCCATTGCATACTGTATATTAGAATTATCACCCTCACATCTATTATCACTATCATAATTATCTTTATAACAGGAAATACACTCAGAGCAGAAGGTTGGAATCAAACAGATCACTTTCATCCAGAAGATTAACACAAAAAGTTCAAGACTTGGATTTAGGTAATTAGGAGTCTTAGAAATGAATAGAGAACTGATGAGAACACAGGATTACCTAGAACACAGAGGATTCACAGAATCTCTGTTAGAACATTGTTTACATGCATGGAGTGTGAGAAGTCTGTAAGCCTTTTGAGAAAGCAAGAAAGTCTGAGAAGCTTGGGGACGCTTACAGGAATCGCGAGGTAAAGTCTTACTTCCATAGTCGAGACCAGACAGAGAACTGACGGAAGTAAGAGGCTTAAAAAAGGTGAGTGCAAGTGATTCAGGAATGAGGTGCAGGTGTGTGTGATTGATATTTTGCGGAAAGTGAGTGGTAAAGTGTGCAGGAGCCTGGCATGTCTGTAACAATCACCTTTACATATATTACAATTATCATCATTGTATATATTAGAATTATCATCATCAAATATATCAGCATTATCACCATCACATCTATCAGTATTATCATTATGACATCTTTTAGAAATATCACTATGACATCTATCAGAATTATCACCATCACATTTATCAGAATTATCACCATCACATCTATCAGTATTATCACTATCACATCTATCAGTAGTATCTTTACCACATCTATAAGAATGATCATCACATCTATCTTTGTCAGTGGCAACTCCAGAACAGCTAAATACTGAAGTGCTTAATATAACTGGTTCAGTCTAGCTAAGTTACCAGAGTTGGCATCACAGCATTGAGATGTCATGCTTACTCATGTTGACCCTTGAGAGGAGACACTTAGACAACTTTTTAGATGTAGTATAGGAACTACAATGCAGGCAAAGTTACCATCTCTACAAATAATAAATTTTTGTTGCTATGATAGGTGTCAGGCTAAATTAAAAATTACCTGTCCTTTAGACTTAAAGGGTGTTGGGTCTTATGACAGCAGCCAGTGTTATTTAATTTGTTATACTGCACAAAAGACCATGTTGGTCCTGTCTCAAGAGCAAAGAATATTACTCTTAGAACCAGCAGTCTATGTTAATAAATATTTCGTTGTCAATGGCCAGCAGTTTGGAAAGACGATTGTCATTCATCAAGCTGTCTGAAGATAAAAGCAATATTTCTGGTGTTGGAACACATCCATTGACTTTAAGGCAAAAAAAATTCCTAAATCAACCACCAGGGTGGGCTGCATTCACTTGTACCCTTTTCAGGCTGGCACAGCAAATCCTACTGTTCTCTCCCTACATAGCGTGGTGTAGTGTTTGTGCATTTATTATGTAATTACATATTTACTCCACTAGAGGACCACCTTGAGTTGACTGTGGGGGTTGTTGAGTCAGAGTTAAACTGTTCCACGTTTTACATATTAAATAGTACGAGGTCAAGGTTCTTACCCATTAAATACCCATTAAATGGAATCTAAAACCACGCATGCTGACAGTAGATGGTGCGAGGATGCAAGAATAAGGACAGCATGTCAACAGTGTTCTAACATAAACTAAATAGTATACAGTGCACATATCATTATTTAAAATTCATAAACTTTAAAAATGATCTAAAAATATTACAATATATATTACAGATAATACAACCTAAACAACTCATTCATCTATATCCTGTTTTTCCTATTTTATAATGTACATATTTTGGGCATTTTAACTGTTAGCTGTTGTTTTTACTCGTCCAGACTTTCTCAGATGATAGATTGCTCCTTTTCAATTTACAGTCATGAAGAGTAATTAACCAGCCATTATTTCTGTATAGTGTGTGCATCAAAAAGGCTGCTAATTGTGTAAACAGTTTAATTAATTTATTCCCAGATGACTTTACTCACAACTCATAATTACAAGTCATTTACCTGTGGTTACTGTGATTACTACTGTAATTTTACTTTATGGTAGACAAACCCATGGTTTACTGGTTAAACACCCACACACGCACACACATGTATATATATATATATATATATATATATATATATATATATATATATATATATATATATATATATATATATATATAGAATGTTAGTCATTCTATATCTATAATTGTATTTTTTTAAATAAATAATATTTTATTTGTATTTTTATATATTTACCCCATCTGTAGCCATTATTATAACTTGATCTACAGCTTTAATTGTCTCCAGATCATTGGCTCTATCCTAGGACCAGGAGGGTGTCAAGGGGAATAGAATTAATATTTAAGAGCTAGTTTAAGTCTTAGTTTGGCAGACCAAGGACAAGATTTTACAACTTTGCTTGATGTACAAATATCAATAGCAGTTAAGTGTGTTTTACATACATTAGTTTTATTGTGTAAAGTTTATTATTTTATATATGTATATTATTGCATAATATGTAATTGTATGGAAAAATTATATATATATATATATATATATATATATATATATATATATATATATATATATATATATATATATAAAATCATATAATTTTAGTTTGGTTTTGTTTTGTTTTTCAGTTGAAACAATGGACCGGCCAGTCTACAACATCTCACATAATGAATTCCATTTAATTGGATTTACAGACCTTCAGGGATATCGGCCTCTCCTCTTTATTCCTTTTTTCATTATTTTGGTCCATACTTTAACTGCTAATGGTGTGCTGATTTTGATCATTATAAAGCAGAATGCATTGCACGCTCCCATGTACATTTTGATTGCTACGATTTCTGCTCTTGGGTGTGCTGTGCCAATATTTATTATTCCCAGGATGCTAAATAGTTTTTTGCTTAATATAAATGTAATAGCTAAAAATGAATGCCTCATCCAAATGTTTGTTGTCCATGTTGCAGGTTGTTTTCAGTCAAGTATTTTATTGTGGATGGCTGCTGACAGGTTTTGTGCTATTATTTACCCTTTACGGTATCATGACTTTGTAAATATCAAAAATTCTTTAATTTTCTGCTCTATTTTGGTTGTTCGTAATTTTGTATATGTAATTGGAATGGTTGGGCTTGTCGCACCACTGCCGTTTTGTAAGTCAAACCTGATTTACCACTGCTTATGTGAGCATACATCTGTTGTTAATATGGCTTGTGGTGACCTCTCTAAAAACTATTTAGCCGGCATTTTAGGGTTTAGCATTCCAAGTAGTGATTGTGTCTTTATAGTTTGCACCTATATTGCTGTTTTTATGGTAATATTTCGCTCTCCGTCTGGAGAATCTCGCCAAAAAGCTATTCAGACATGCAGCACTCATTTAATGACTATAGCAATTGCCTATATCAGTGCTGTTACTGCATTTGTTGGATATAGGGTAAGTACAATTCCACGAGACGTGCGTGTCTTGACTACCCTTATGTATCTTCTAATTCCTGCCTGCTGTAACCCTATTATTTATGGTTTACGAACTAAAGAAATTAGAGTCAATCTGATCAAATATTTTAAACAAAATAAAATTAGCACCTAGTCACATTCCTTCCAGGAAAAATAGCAATTATTTTTACATAGATGTGTTGATTTATAAAAATCAAAAAGTATGTATATTTTTGTAACTTTTTTTTGCAGTTTGTTGCAGAGACTATCAGAAATTTGTCATCAACATATGAATAGATCAGTGTCAGTTTGGCCTAAACAAAATTACTTAAACTATCAAAAAATATTAAAGTAAATATTTTTGCAGGCTGTGTAAAAACATTCGCTGTATTAGGCTATTTTCTTTGGCAGGTACTGAGATTTTGTGTGTTAAAATCATGTACAGATAACTAATCTACATTTAGTTACATAATATATATGTAAAATTAACTACAGTATATCAGCTACCTAGAATAATAGCATGATTTAGAAACTGATGATTTATGTCATAAATTACTGCGTACTTTTAATGTGTTTATAGTTTAAGAACATGCCCTGCTTTGCCAAGGATTTAAATACACAGGTCTTAACATTCATTGTAAGTTAATTTGGTCTATAATAAAATATTTTTTGTGAACATAAAAGAAGTACTGTGTTATGGCTACCAGTGACCAGAATGTATTATTATTGGATTTTTTTTTTTTTTTTTTTTTTTTTAAATAAATGTAGTTTTTATAACAGAGGGATACAAGGATATATATATAAATAACAATTAATTTGTTTTTATTTAGGCTTACAAATATTTTAATTTTATTCGATTCCTGCATTTCAAAACTGGACAACCGATCACATTAAATGAATGTGTGAAAAATAGGAAACCTGTGTAACCTGTGTGTGATTTCTTAGTTTTACTAGTGGCACTGAATGTCTCAAAAAAAAGTTAATGTTTAAAAAAATAGCCAAATAGAAGAAAAAAAGATGTCAACTTTAACTATGAACGGGCTAAATGCCAGTCATAATAGCAATCACATTTGTCCTATTAAACATTATAATGTAAATACAATTCTAGATGGTATTTAGATTATAATGTTTAATAGGTCAAATTGTATTTTTGAGATCTGTGTCCAAACGTGTATTTTTACACAAACTTTTCCAGCTAAAAAGACTGACTCTATTAAAACAGTAATTGGTGCCTAACTAATAATGTACTGTACATAAGGCACATTTTATATGTTATTTTTTTAAGCATGAGTCAGTGCCCATTAAAATTGAATAGTGGATCTGAATTAAAATGATATGAAATAAGGAGGAAATTCAGTGTTGGTGACAATATTTACAGCAAAATAAATAGAAAGACACTGACTACACCACAGACTGACATAATGTATGTTGATAGTATATAAAGCTAACACCAATTTTACACTGAGTCAAAAAAATTTAAACACTGACGAATAAAAACAAATATGGATCATATAACAAAATAATTGTAATGAAATAAAAAAAATGAAAAAAAAAATGAGCTGAAAGCTGAAACAGCTCTTAGGCAGCTCTTTGCTACTGGGTGGCAAACTGTGTTTCTCTTGAGGAATACATCGTCCAATTGTCTTCTAGATTAGCTTCATCCCTGTAGTGTCCTGCAAGGGCTTTTTCTTTTTAATGTACTTTCAACTTTTAGATTGTAGCTTTTCTCTAAAAGTCAGGTCATGAGTTGTATATTTTGAATTAAAGTAAATTGACTATTTGTTTAAATGTGCTAATTGTGGGTGCTACTTCAGCAGTTTGTAATATTATTATTATAAGTATTATTATTGTTATATATAGTTTGTATTATTATACACAAATATCACATAATTTTGACTCTATTACCTCCAGGCAATTGTTTTAAAAGAACAAATGCAGAAATAACAGCGGTCATTAATTTTATTTGTTTTATTAATATTTATTTATCTTTTTATTTATATTTTGTTTTATTTTTTCCAAATGAAATAATGCTAATTGATTTATAATTATAAAATCTATTATCTTAAATAAGGTTTAGTGTTGGCCAAATTTTCAAAAGCAACTATTTGTAGTAAAATGTATAAACTGTTAAATCGGTAGCTTTATTCATTATAATCTAATCGTTAATTAGCAAGTGATTGAATTAGTTTTGGAATAATTGTTCCCACCAGACATGAGTTTGGTCTCAAGTGGGACTCGCAGCTCATTTACTCTGTTTTTATTTTGGAAATAAATGCTGTTTTTTGTGGAACAGATAGGAATAACATTGATAACAACCGCATTCATTATCGAGATATTTTACAAGGATTTATGTAAACAAATGCTATATGCACTGCAAAATTATTAGGATGGATTTTATTTTCTGTTTATTTTATTTCTTAAAACTTAACTAGACTAAAAAATAACAAAAGGGGGTATTTACTATGAAATTGCATGCTTCATTTATTATTTGTACAGTTGTTCATATTAAACGTTTAATACATTTAAAAAAGATGTTTTCTTTACAAGCTTTCTGGATGCAATCTTTGTTTTACATACCAGTGGTTGGATATTACACTTTCATAGTCATAGTGTTCAAGTCAAATAGTCAGTTAGTCCAAATAAAATCTTTTAGAATATATAAAAATAATAGAAAACAAGAAACACATTAAATAATAATTATATGTAAAAATTCACACATTTGTAACAATTTATGCAATTAATAATGCATTTTAAAGCACCCAATAAATTAGGTTGTTAGAACCAGAATGTTTTAAGAGTATGTAAAAACATTAATAAGAACACATACTGATGTTTTTAAAATCAATTTTACTTGAATATATATTGAAATTAAAGTATTATGAATAGAGGGTAGGGACTTTATAGTTTTCAGTACATTAGTATATGTATCAGTTTAATAATTATTTGCATTTGTTTGTCTTACTAAAGGGCTCAATACTAGCTTTTTCCTTTGGACTTGTGGACCTACAAATTGTGTCCTTTTTTGTTTTTCATGAACAACTATTTTTCAGCATTATATATAGCAAACACATAAAACTGATACCAGATTTCTATCTGTAATGATAAACAATAATAACAGTAATAATTTAATAAACATGAATGTATATAAAAGATCTAATTAGATTTTGGCTCGTTAGTTTTCCCCACAGACCTTAGGGCTGTGCACAGCTAATTCATTGCTCATACAAATGAAACCCTTTGTATCACCAAATGCTAATGTTTCTGCGTGTTAATATTCACACCATAATTTTATTATTAAGATTATTATGAGTTTGAATATAAGAACTATTACTAGAACTTTGAATATTATTAAAATTATGTTTTCATAAAAATATAAAAACATTATGTAAGTGAATCTAGGAGAACTGTATTAGAAAATAGGTTTGAAAAACACAGTATATCTAGTTAATAAAATTCATGAAAAATGCTACTAAAGCACTCTCAGAACTTGACAGTTGAAACCTTTACAGTGAAGATTCAATTTATAAGCAGTTTAACAGTGCATTTTTTATCTCTTTAGTTTGGACATAGATAATTGGATTGATAGATGTATAACAGGCATCTATATGTTATGTACAATAATTTTAATTAGTAAAGAACGTTGAATCAACAGCAGTTATTTTTACAAATAGCACAATTTTTTTTACTAGTAATTTAATCTGAAATAAAGTCTTCCTATTCCCACAAAACTGCTTCTGTATTCTTTTTTTGTTGTTTAAAATAAGGTATGAAATAATTAAAACTTACGACAAAGTTCACTTAAATCAAATACCCAGAGAGCAAAGACAAAGAAATAGCTTAATTTTTTAAACATTTATTATAAAAAATGTTATAATACAAAACCAAAAAACACCAGATTTTCCTAAGTTATTTGCTGAGAGCTCTGTGCTTAACATTCTGTGCTGCGGTGGTAAAAGTAATTAAGAATTTTGCACACTCAAGGAAAAATTTTACGGGACGACTCTGCAACATACAAAAATGTCTCAGAACTATGCATGCTTGAGATGTTTTCAATGTTCTTGTTAGTTTGAATATTATTGAAATGATGTTTTCATAAAAAACATGAAAACATTATGTCAGAGAATCTAGGGGAAAAATATTTACAAAATGGGTTTGAAATCCTAACACACACATTGATTCTGTATGCATGCTGCACAGAAAAACACAGTGTATATAGTTAAATAAAATTCCTGAAAGATGATAGTTAAGCACTCTCAAAACTTGACAGTTGAAACCTTTACAGTGAAAATTCTATTTACATGCAGTTTGAATATTTTGAACAGTGCATTTCTTATTTCTTTAGTTCGGACACCATAGATAATTGGATTGATTGATGCAGGGAACAGTATGTATGCAACACCCAGAAAGGTATTAACATCAATTGGAATTGGAATATCAAGATTTCGTGAGAGAAATGTCACACTTCCTATGAAATAAAAACACATCATGACAATTAAGTGATTACTACAAGTATGAATTGCTTTTGATCTGTGCTCACCTGCTGTAGTTCTCAGCACTACATACAGGATTTTTACATAGGAAACAAAAATAACAGATATATCAATTCCAACAAAACAGATAATCACTGCAATCCCAACTGCAGCATTTTTGGCAGTAGAACTACAGGATAGGCTAACAAGAGCCATGTGATCACAGTAACAGTGATGGATAATATTAGACCCACAGAAATTCAAAGATCCAGCCAAACCAACCAGAGTGCACATTATTGTTCCACTTCTGATTAATGTAAAAAGCAACAATTTCACAAACATAGAGGAGTTCATAATTGCTGTGTAACGAAGTGGATTACAGATTGCTACATAACGGTCCAGAGCCATTGCTAGAAGAATAGTAGACTCTACTGAGGAAAAGAAATGAATGAAAAACATTTGTGTTAAACACCCGATTAAAGTTATTTCATTTAGGTCAAAGAGAAAGCTCAAAAGCATTGCTGGTACAATGGCAGTAGGTACAATGATGTCAACTACTGCTAAAGCAGACACAAGTATGTACATTGGACTGTGCAGTGAGTTAGTGTTTTTAATTACAAAAAGTATTAAGGAATTTCCAACAAGAAGTAAAATGTAACTTAGCACAAATGGCAGGAAAAGCCAGCGTCTGTATGCATAAGTCTCTGGGAATCCAACAAAAACAAACTTTGTGTGTGTGAAGTTTGCTTCGAGGAATTTTTCAGTCATGGCACTGTAAATCAGACATATATTAAAAAAGTTTCAATAAATAAGACAATTTCACATCGCAATGCCTAAATTGCTAAATGCAAGTAAAACAATAAAATATGCAAATTTATGTTAGTATCATACAGTTTGAGTTTCTGGGGTAAAATAAAGGTACCTGCCTCGGGTTTTTTGATGCTTTGTCTTCTTCTCTGGCTTGGTCATTCATACAGACGATGCTGACAACGAAATGAACGCTATACAAAACCATGTCAATATATATACTCAGTTGACCTTTTAGTCCCATGGGACTGAAAACTGCAACAATAAACAATAATAACTAACCTACATGGCTGCGTACATACAGAGTGTATGAAATTGCATTGTGTCTGTGTGTGCATACACTCTGTATGTATGCAGCCATGTTGGTTAGTTAATATGTTTAATAGCCAAAGGCTATTGTCTACTCATAAATATTATGTCATAAACGCCATAAATTCATCTATTATTTATCTTGTTATATTTTGTTTCTATAAAGTTAGTGCAGATTCTTGTCATTTTTAAATTGCTTATTATAAGTGGCTAGTTCAAATTGGCATTCTCCCATGACAATATGTACTCCAGATACTGAATTTTTCCAACCAAAGGCCCCATACAAGTTCACTAATTAATCATTAACAAACCCCGCCCCCATTTCATTTCATTTCATTAATGAGCTTTGGACCTTCACAATGTGCATATTTAAAAAATGCCTGTAGTGGCTATGGCCCTAATTAAACTGGAAGCAAGGTCTTATATATTATTTAAAAAATTATCAAACCCTCTACTAAGCGTTCAAAGCTTCATTGTTGTTGTTATTCTTACCCAAATATATAATGCACATTGATTATTATTCAGTAAAATTAATAAATACATACAATGTAAAAAACAATTCATTTAAAAAGTGATTAGAAGGATAGAATGCCTTCAAAAGACTGCTGAGATGTGGCACAGACACACTGCTTCCAGATATTATTTTACACAATCAGAAGTAGTACTTACCAATGACTCGATGATGTTTATTCTTTCAAAAGGGACCTTGAGTAACGGTATGGGAGGTCATTGCACATTTAGGGTGCCCAAAAAATTCACCAGCTGACGTTATTAATACGCATCATACAATATGTGTGCAGGCTACAAATACCTGACCAATAAAAATGTGCCATTGGACATATGTTAAGTTAATCATGTCCTCAGTGCTTATCTGTAAGATTAAGATGAGTCACATTTTTGCCATTATTATGCCTAAAATGCTAGAAAACATCCTCAGGCATTGTAATGGTCTATGTGTGCACAGGAGTCTTACTCTCCCAAGTATGTAAAAATTAAAAGTCTAGGTAAAAAGATACATTTGGAAGAATAGAGTAAGATAGTTGCCAATTAGGTGACACCAGGGTGCAGGGTGCTGGAAGAGAGAAAAAGAGAGAAAGACAAAGAGAGAGGGGGAGAGGGAGAAAAAAAGAGAGAGAGAGAATCGTGGTTGCCCTTAAAGCAAAGACTGTCCCAGCTTTGTTCACTAAATACAGTACAGACAGAGCTGCACTTCCTCACTACATGCACTAAATACCAAAATATTCAAACCCAATTCTTTAGTAAATTCCACAAAATCACTAATTTTAACTCCCTTTCAGCCCCCTTAAAACTGCCTCACCTACAGCAGAAACCCAGGGAGCGCTGCACTCTAGTAGCACCAGTGGTGGGCGGTCAGGGCCAGCAAGACCTTCTCTTCTGGCCTAAACACTATCATAAGCTGACCTACATTCTCAATTTAATTTTAATATTTGTTCTATAAAATTGCTTTTCATTGTGTTTTGCATACTTAAAAATAAATAATAAAAAGACAAGGTAATTTGCTTTTTATCTTAGATTCATATTCAAATTTCTAAGTTTACACTTTTGGAAACAACACATAAGAATATTTTCTAGTTACAGTACTAGCCTCCTCAACATGCATAGTCTCTACATCCACAGCCTGCACTAAACTAAGCATGTCCTTGTATTCTGTGGGATTGTGGTTTAATATGGAACCGAGGATGCAGGAATAACAGTGCTGTCTGTGGATCTGTAAATCACCTTTGTTTTCCACATGTAATCTTTTCATGGGCTATTCAAAATGTATGAAAGAAAACTATATTTCAATAGCCAAAACATTTGGATTCCTGTCAGTTTTAGAACTTAGAAGTTAGTTTTTTAAAGCTTACTCATCTAAGCTTTTTTTTTGACAGTTTGGTTTGTGTGGAAGATTAAATATAATTTCTTATGCAAGTGATCGTGTTTCAGTCGTTATTATCACAATGCTTAATACATTTTGTTTTGATAAATAAAACATTTTTAAAACTTTAATTACACACTTTAACTTTTACAAAAAAATTCTGCCAGATCTGTCAGTAAAAAACTTGTTTTATTCATCATGTGTAAACAGACACTCACAACTGGCTGGTGCAATTTCTAATAATTGTAAAAGTTATTAAAATCTTTTTAGTTGGTCTTCGCAAAACTTTAGTGTTTCTATTTGCAGGAAATTTGGTATTTAGCATCTAGAAACCCCCTGAGAAAAAGTTGTAGAATTTTGTGTTTACACCTGGTATGCCACGTCTATGTATTATTTGGTAACCACACAAAAATGAATATGTTTTTTGGCAATGCTTTGGTGTGTTAACATAAAACGTGTCATCACAGGCAAAACCTAAGTGTGAGTGCAGTTTGATTATAACACAATCTATGATAACTTATTTAATACAGTTTGTCTAATCTCATGTCGTGATCCAGTGTTAATTCAGAAATCGACATTGTCAGCAAATTGTTCCAGAATCAATTAATCACAAGTCTCAGCCAATTAGCTATTTTTCAGTTAAATATGGACAAAATAAGGAAAGATTTAAAAATGAATTGAGGCGGGTTTGGTTAACACACACTGATGACATTAGATGGTTATGATTGGTTAATTGAAATGCTGAAACAGAATCAACAAAGGATGCTAATCCAGGATCACATCATATTTGGCAAAACAGTGTCCACCATTAGTGTGGTATTGCATCTCATTTTTCTAAATGTCAAAGATGTCCTCAAATGTATATTCATGGCTGGTTCTAGAGTAAAGATTATTTTGTTTTTTCAAATAAATGCCTGGCCGCTACGTTTAAGACTAATGAAATAATTATTTTTTTTATTACTGAACAAGGCACTTTTGTAGAGCTTATAGCTATTTGACGATTTAGCTTAATGCATTTAAAATTGCCACCCTTGAGAAGCAGATTTAAGTGCATTGAGAACAACAGTATAATATTAAATGCTAATACTAATAAAACGTTTTAAAATAGACAGGAAGAGCCTTGCCCTACATATTGGTTCTTGTAACATATTTCTGTTACTTGCATGAATAAATCAGTGGATTTGGACAAATCTTAAATAAATGATTTTTTTTGGTTATGTGTACTGATTTATATTTTTAGTTTATGATTTTTAGTTTAAAACTTTAAGACAATAATCAAGGAATGCTATGTATTATCAGAGATCAACTTAGTTTAGAAATTTGCCTCATCTTTCATATAGGATAAATGATATAGAGTAAAACATTTGTAAAACAAGTGCATTTGTTTGATAAAGCCAATGTCCCTCCTGATCAGAAAATTTGCTTTTCTGTAGACCCACATTAAAATTCAGTGCTTCTTCAGCCATCAGGCCCTTTGGATGAACAACCACCAGCAATTTATATTTGGGTAAATTATATACAATAACCAGATTAGTTCTCAAACTTCTTTTTCTTTACAGTATTAAAATTACATCACAATCAATACAACCATTGCATGAGGAAAAATTGCGTTTACTGACAGTTGTAAGCAGTTTCATTTGCTTTATTCATTACAAATGTGATTTAATTTAACCCTTTAAAATTACAAACCACATCTATAAAAAAGTAATGTTCATTAAAGTACTTTTGTTCTTAATATTTTGCTAAATATTAACTATTTAGGACATTATATTATACATTAAATGATCACTTTGGAAAGACCTTCAAATGTTTCACGAATTTCAGAAACTGTTCTCATTTCTTTGGTTCTTACTGCATAAATTATTGAATTAAAACAACTTGGAAAAAGTAAATACATTGTACTCAAGAAGACACGACTAAAAGGAGAAATGTTGTTTTTTATTCTGTATGACATGAAGGCAATTAATGCAAAAGTTAGGCTTACAGTCATGACAATTATATGAGTAATGCAAGTGTTAACAGCCTTTAGACTGGAGTTGCCAGATCTCAGGACTGAAGAAAGTATAATTACATATGATATTGTAATTAAAATAAAATCAGCAGTTATTGTAAAAAAAACTGCTACAAGCCCTAAGGCATTGTTAATGGATATATCGCCACATGCAATCTGAACCAATGCCATGTGTTCACAAAAACAATGATCTATTACATTTTTTGCACAAAAAGACAATTTTTGTGTATAATAATTTTAATTATAATAATAATTACAAAATTTGCCATTTCCATGTATTTGTGATAGTAAAGAGGTTTGTAAATAGCAAAAAAACTATCTAGAGACATTCACAGCAGTATAGTAGATTGAAATGTGCCAACAAATGAATGCAAAACATTTGCACCAAACAGCCCACTAGCGAAATTCCTTCCCAGTTAAATAAAAAACTTAGCAGCATATTCAACACATAAAATATTGGTATAGAGAAGTCCACAACTGCCATAAGACCAATAAGTATACACATAGGAGAGTGGAGAGCCTTCTGAGATATAATTAAATACATGATAGTAAGGTTTTCACCCAAATGAGGATGGGTTCTCTGTTGAGTCTGGTTCCTCTCAAGGTTTCTTCCTATTTCCATCTCAGGGAGTTTTTCCTTGCCACCGTCGCCCCGGCTTGCTCATCAGGGACTGTTTTTCTGTTTCATTGTCATCATACAATTTCTCCGATAGAGTAAAGCTGCTTTGTGACAATGACTATTGTAAAAAGCGCTATACAAATAAAATTAAATTGAATTGAATTGAAGTTTGCTGTAGAAGAAAATAAAACAAAAAAAAGATATGGAATGGATAGGATGGGACGCCATTCTCCCAAATCATGAAAACCATTGGGTGTAAATGTTGTGTATGAAATATATTGTACAGGAGGCAACATTATCTAGAGATTACAAATTTATCAGATCAGAAATGAAAGTCACCATGTATGTAAATATCAGAACATAAGTAAATATATAATATAGAATCTGGGATTCATAAGAGGTGAATGTTTTCTTATAAATTAAGAAAAGATCCTGACATTTTTTTAATGAGAAATTAAAAATATGACACTTAAGTACTAACATTGTGATTGCGTGGAGAAATGTATAATAAGTTAAGTCAAAGTCATGAAAATTATTGATGTCTTTGTTTTCATGTTTATGTTTTATGTTTAACAAAATTATATTTTGTTTGTTTCATGTTTGTTATGTTTTGAGTTCTTGTTCCTTATTCATGTCTGTGTTTACTCCCTGTTTTGTCCTTGTCACGATGTGATCTTGGTTCCCTATGTGTTTCTGTCATGTGATGCCTTTGTTTAGCTAAGATAAGTTAAGCTATGCTACGTCAAATCAAGTTAAATTGATGTTTACTGTTGTCACGATTCTGCCCGCCAACCACCAGAGGGCGCCATCACCCGATTATGAGACTGCTTGGCACGTTCCTGCTAGCACTTCCTTTCTAGCTTTATAAGCTAGCCAGTTTGTACAGCTGGGCAAAGTATTGTTTGGACATACAACATACTAAGCGTATACTCTGTCAGTCGGTTCTCATGGTTTTTCTCATGCTTATCTTTGTTCGGCTTTGGTTTATTAGTACAGTAGTTTATTAGTATGGATTTGTTCGCTTGGTTTTTGTTTTGCTTATTTGTGTATTGACCCCTGCCCGTGTTACGTTTACGTTTCTGCCTTCCCCGTTATTAAACAAAGCTACCCAATGCAATATGGATCCTACTACGTCTTCCTCCTTACAATTGTCTAATCTAGTTTAGTTTATGTTTTGACATTTGGTGAATAAACTGCACTTCGGGTTTTCTTAATACTTGCCTTAGTGGATATTATTACATATTTATTTTTATAGGCTTAAGTTAACAAACATAAATGTAAACCATTATCCTAACATTTTTTTATTGGATAAATGAAATTTTTTTTTTTCTGTGTATAAAAGATTATATTTACAAAAGTAAAATTGATTAATAAAAATGTATTTACTCTTGCTGATCTACCCAATGAAGCAATGACAAACTGATAAACTTTTTTGAAGTCTCTCCAAACAATCACTATCTATTATTTTTGTGTTAATGCTTGGCATTATAGTAAGGACTGAGGAGCTCTTGGTAGAATGATGTCTTTAACATTAAAGAAAACAGAAGCAAATACTTTTGTATTTTTGTACTATAAACAAATTTATCACATTCAATTTCTTACAGAGAAAAACATGGGAAAATATCATAATACATGTATTATGGATTAATTGTAGGCCAGAATAAAGAATAGAACAAGTTTACTTTGTATCTATTACAGCATTCCTTCAAAAATGTAATAGTTATTTATATTAGTAAACTACAATAGCTACTTTTGACATAATAGCACAGCAAAAGATTTAGCCTGCATTGGGGTGTGAGCCTGGGTTCACGAGAACAAGACGCGATTTTTACACCGAGTCTAGCCTGTTTAGCAAGGTTTATTGTGTGTGGGAAATCATTTAATGTGCATCGCAAATCCTGCCATATTACTGCACATTGTCTGTTACAATAGCGATGAAGATCGTGTTAGCAGAGGTGAACGGTATTAATTTCTCACAATGTTTGCATGTTGTCTTGTCTATCATTCATTTACAGTTTCCATTGGGAAACCAAAATGGCTGCATTTACACTGCACGTATCAAGTGACCCAATTCCGATTTTTTCCTTCAACGTTGCACAGATCGGATCTGACACAGAATAGACAGATACGTGCATTAGCGTGTGCAGTATAAGCAGACAGATTGGATTTTTACCTGTTACAGCTGTACACAACTGTCTATTTTGATATTTATTAATTTTGTTCACTGTAACAAATGTTTGAAACCCAGATCAGAGGCAGAGGCAGTTTTAACAGTCCATGTTTCAAGTTTCTTTCTGTACCACGTGTTGTGCTGAACAAACACACTAAGCTCTCTTTCTCTATTAGCAGTTCTCCCGCTAAAGACAGCAATGTTTTCCAATGTTTAAATATGATGCGGAGGCCATTCGTCGATTGTGTTCATTAATTATGCGGAGGCCATTCGTCGATTGTGTTCATTAATTATTGCGCTGTTTTTACTTTGTTTTTCGGTCAGTACTTTCATCATGGGTTGTTTTGCCATATAGTTTAAATGCAGCTATCAGATTAAAAAATATATGTAAGTGGGTCATTGACAAAAATTGGATATAGTCATCAAATCAGAATTGAGCATTAAGAGTGTAAATGCAGCGAATGATTTAAATGTGGTGGGGCATCTTCTATCGATACATTCTCATAAGACCAGTCGGATCACTACATCTCATCACACCCCTAGCCTGCATGTTGGGTGGCAGCACATTTAACTGATATTTTTAAATAATGCTGAATTTTTCTGCGAATTTCAGGAAAATTAAGGCCATAAATCACAGGATTTAGGAGAGGTGGTATAATCAAAAACTCTAATGACAGTATAATAGCTATTAGTGGGGGTAAATTTTCAAAACGGGTAAAGGTCATTTCACAGAAGATGGTAATTGAGTAATTAACAAAAGTCACTAGATGAGGCAGGCAAGTGTGATAAGCTTTGCTTTTTAAATCCTTTGACGATTTCTGACAAATCATTAGAATTTTCATATAAGAATACAAAATAAAACTAAATGGGATTAAAACTGTTGTTACTAGCACAACAAAACCGTAAATGTTATCAAACGCAGCATATTCACAAGACAGCTTTGCAATCATCCAGTTGTTACAATACAATTTTTTTATCCGATTACCACACAATCTTAGTCTTGCAGTAAGAGCTGTCCCAAGACCTATAGAAAGCATTGGATAAATCCCAGAAAGAGTTACCAAAATAATAAGGACCTTGGGTGTTATAATGCTGTGGTACTTCAGTGGCTTACTTATAGCAACAAATCTGTCATATGCCATCAATGTTAAAATTGTAAATTCATATGATGCGTAGGTATAAATAACAAACGTTTGCACATGACATTCAGAACGAGTAATTGAGTGAGTATATAACAGATCAGTTAGTAATCTTGGAAAAAAGCCAGTAGTGCCATAAAGAGAATTAATTGATAAACATGCTATCAAAATGTACATAGGCTGGTGCAAAGGAGACTCCATGAAGATTACAAGAACAATTATGATATTGAAGAATAGGATGGTACCATATAAGAGAAATGCTAAAATAAAGTAAAAGTATTGAAAGTGGCCCAGGTTTTCAAACACTGTGAAATATAGAAGAGTATCATTTTCCATTGCACCTAAAACTTTGATGTTCTTGAACTGAAATAAGGAAAAAAAGACATATTTTTGTTACATTATACATGACAGTTAGGCTGTAGAAACAAACATGTAATTGCCCATACTCTACTTCTATTATTATAAAAAACATTTCAAAGTAACATAGGATATAATAATAATAATAATAATAATAATAATAATAAACATTTATGGTTAATTATTTAAAAAATTAAATGAGAAGCATTTGTAATTCATTACCGTTAAATTATAATGTAACAATGCACAAGTATGCATGTCCATGTGAATATTGAAGCATAAAACACTTTAAGCTTATATAGTATATGTCACTAAGGAAGTCCTTAGCAGTTGCCAATTAACTGGCAGTATCTGATGTTTGCAAGCAACCGAAAAATCACGAGATATTTCAAACTGGTTGAAAGCAGTGTGCTATTTTTAACAAAAGCATGAGAATCAATATCTCATTTTATTTCTTGTATATTTTGTATGTAAAAAGATGTTTAGATGACTTAAATGACATTTTACTGCAGACCAATATAGATTTATAGTTATTATGGTCCAAACCTTCATTGTTTATCTGCAGATTTGTAAAGAAAAAGGGAAAACTAAATTTTGCTGTTTTCAAACTAGTATTTGAACAAACCATGTTTTGTTACAATAATAGTTTGGATAAATTGCAGTTTTTGCACACTATTTTGGAATGCTTTTACCTGTTTTTTGGCACATTATTTTCAGTTTTCTTATGTATGTTATTGTTTGTTGTCTGCGATATTTCAACAGTCATAAAAATTTCTAATAGGATTTAGGTTTGACCCTTTTTTTGGTCTCATACAACATTTACCTTTTGTATTTACCTACTTTTTACTTAGAATGTGTGTTTGGGACTCCTGTCCTGCTAAAATGTTGTAAAAGATAAAGGATTTGTAGCAGACTTGTCTTGTAATTTCTCTGTCTATTCTCCTTTTCATTTTAATATAAAGCCCAAGAACAAAAAACCCTTCTGTTCTTGTCAATACCATCTTCCACCACAGAGATGGTGTCAATTGTAGTATTATATAGTATTAAATATTAATTGACTATAAAAATATAAACGTTGCCTTAAATGATAGTTTATAAAACAGTTCAGCATTTTAAAAAGTTGCACCTGTTATGTTCACACCTCACACCTGGTCTTAATAATCACCTCAACCAAATAAGCATACTCCAAATATGCCAAAGCCATTAATAAGAAGTATTTATAACTCTGTTATTTACATTGCTAAAACACCAAGCATTTCAGTAATGTTTGCTATTTTTTGGTATTGAACTTTACACGTAGCCTTGTGTATGTTTCTTGTTGAATTATAGTTTCCAAGCATGATCTTTTTTATACTTGTATCTCTGGCTTTGGCCTTGCCCTTGCTTTAACTTTTTGATACTGCACCAAATTAAAAAAAAAATCTTAATTATCTTTTTACACAACCCTCTGTGCTTGAAAGGCGCTGTATCATGGCTTACCCTGTGATCTGACCTCAAGATATGTAGAGGAAAAAATACCATTTTCTGTAAACTTGATGAAAAAAATAAAAGAAGATTCTTCCTCCAAATGATCTTATCTTGTCAGATATCTAAATTTAGCTAATTTCAAAAACTTTGCTATTTTAAAAATAAAAATGTATTTTTCTATATAAATGTCACTTATGTCATGCAGTTTATTTGAGATTGGTTGTGTCACAGTTCAGTCGACCTTAAATTAAATTTGAGATATATTGTCTATCTAAAAATGTTGTGTGTTACATTGTATTTTGTATTAACTAAATCAACCAATTACTTCCAAATTTCCTTACAAATTAGAAGCACATTTCTTCTTATAGTTGACTAATATATTCTAAGTTATCAAATGACATTTCAACTGTTAACTGTTTTTAACATATAAAAATTAATTATAAAGAATAAATATTTATGCTATTTCATTAGATTAGATTAGATTAGATTAGATTCAACTTTATTGTCATTGTGCAAGGTACATGTACAGAGCCAATGAAATGCAGTTAGCATCTAACCAGAAGTGCATAAGTGGCTTATTTACAATAAATATCAGTGTATAAATAGGGTATGTGGTTGATAATTACAGAGGTGGGGGTAAATAATGTACAGAAGGTATATGGATAGAATATAGAGGTGTAACAATAGATTTTTAGATAGAGTTTTAGATTGTGCAAAGATGCATAATGATAAGGTAGTGCAAAGTACAGAAGTGGCAGTGCAGTAGTAATTAAAATACTGTATATCAGCTGTTCAGTGCAGAAACAGCCACATGAAAGAAGCTGTTTTTCAGTCTGTTTGTGCGGGCTCTGAGGCATCGGTAGCATCTGCCTTCATACAGTATATTATTAAAAATATAATTTAAGATTGCATACAATAGGGATGGCAATACGTCTGCCTTAAAAGACATAAAGTTTAAAAAATGATTAATCCCGAGATGATTATCCAACTTTGTAAAATTATATTTTTTTCAGTCTCTCAGATGTTTTTCAAGTTCCTAATCCCAGATGAGCCTGGTGTCCACAATTTTCTAATGGGAATTTTTGAATAGACCCTTAAATAACAAAACAAATTGAAGTTAATTGTTGCTCATGTTAATTAGTCCCATTGGTGAGTTCTCTAAAAAAACCTGTTGACCACAGATGTCACATTAGTAAGGCTGTAATTACGGCCAGGCCTGCTATCTAATAGCATGCATATCGCTCAAAATGTTAAATTTATCCATTTAAACATCTATCGGTTCATTTTTTTCCCATCCATCCATCCATCCATCCATCCATCCATCCATCCATCCATCCATCCATCCATCCATCTATCCATCTATCTATACATCCAATTTCAGAATTCTTTGAATCTGGTTGGTAGGTAGGTTGCCTGTGTGATAACATTTAGTCTGTAATTGCACCTTATGCCCAATGATGCTTTTAATGAATATAAATAATAAATTTAAAAAAACAAAACAAAAGATAATTATGTAATTATTGTAATAAGTACAGTATAGTTTATTTATTGCAAAATACATTGTCTACCACATTTATTAAAATATAGTCAGATTTTAAGTGTCACTAGCAATTTTTATAAAAGACTTTACTATGTCCACACAGTTATCTCTTTAAAAGACCAAAAGGGAACTTTGTGTGTGTGTGTGTGTGTGTGTGTGCTGGGGGTCCTTTGGGGGGAATGGGGCCATAGATCTGTTTTAAGAGTATTAACAGTGTGGAATAAGTGTGATAGGCAGCATTATAACACCCAAGGTTCTGCTCTTCATAGGGCCCATATTTCCCTGCCAGTTATAGTCATAACAAAGTTTGCAGTATCCCAAATGTAAAGACAAGTGGCCTATAATCGGTTTAAAATTTAGACAGATTTACAACAAAGCAGTTTAGCGATTGAGGCTTTTAACTTTCTACTTGTAGCTTCAAAATATTTAGTCCTACTAAACTCAGGTAGTCATACTTACCAAATAACAAAGCTTACTGAATAATAATAAGCCCAATAAACCTCATACAGACTTTACATATAACATTTTATAGAGGTTTTATTAATACTAAAATGTTAGCAACACAAAATACAGATATAGAAAATGAAAACATACTGCATTAATTGTGTACCAGAATAAACATGGACTTTTGCTAGCCCTGCCTTCAGGAAAGAATAAACCTTGATCGCTTTGGTTAGGATAAGAAGTCTTACTGCTAATTCACCTTAATCTTTCTATGATAAATGTTTAATGGTTTAGTTAAAAAGTCTTTAATATTTTTATCTTATAATTTTATTAAGCAGGAGCATGGCATGCTGTTAGAAACATTGTAAAAGGCTATGTTTGGGCCCCCTCTGGCCTTTTCTTGAAAAAAATGGCCCCTTCATCACATTTCATAATAACCCAGTTATACTAATGTGGACATCATTTACTAAAAGTTCAAATTATCCCATGTGACTATTACAGCACACATAAACATGTTTTGTTAAACACTACTACAGAGTCCACCCTGAAACCTATAAACGCAATTTAAGCCATTTATCCTCAGGGAACAGCGTCCCTTGGTTTTGATCCAGACTTTAATATGTTTTGTAATTAGAGCTCCTACAATTAAGTCCCACTAGTCACTATGAGGAAAATGACCATAAATAAAAAAATACAAAATGCTGTGTTTTTAAAAAAAAAATAATATAATGTATCATTGCAATAAAAGTGTAAAAATTGCCAATGTAAATTGTACAGTGGAACCCATAACATACATAATTTTATTACGCAATTGCTTATTAATCCACTATGTATCTTAGTGTACTCCAGAGTCCACTTGTTTTTCAAGTCCAGCAACACTGTAACAATGTGTATTCTCTGTGGCCAGAACAAGTAGGAACAAATGCTTAGCATGATAAGGCCATGGGGAAATCACTATGATGTAAACAACCTATTAATCTACATTATTAGTTAATAAATAATAAAAAGAAAAAATATTAAGTACATGTAAATCAGTGACTGTAAAAACTGTATTTAAAAATTAGCTTTATGTCCGAACCATAATAAATTTAGTTTGTGTTAAATATTATGCAAGCTGCTGCTTATAGTCATAGAGCTTTACATGTGAAAAGGTAGACAAAACTTTTAAAATAGTAAAATAGTAGAAAATATTAGTAGAAAAACATATCTGCGTGGTATGTTTGCATTATAGCTTGTAAAATAGGAAGCATATGGTGTTCCTGTTCTACACAATAAACAGAAAGTAACAAATTTTTAAAGAAATTCTTAAACTACTAAATGCTATACATACAGCAACTATACCTTGAAAAAGATGATACATTTGTATAATACAATAATCAACAAAAAATACATTCTATGAGTTTTTGTTCAATTATTGAGCATAAATAAAAATAATTTAAAAAAATAATATGGTGGAAGTAATTTTGTGTATTTACACTATTTACACTAGTTTGAGTTACATATATAAGGTGAGTATATAATAATGAATTGTACATACCTCTAGATTTATTCTGTTCTAAAATCAGAGTTGCATGCATTAATAATTTATTAACGACCACAATGTAAGTACATACTTTTGGAATTTCATAATGTTTAAAAAAACAGTTAGGTTTCCAAACTTGAGTTTAAGGTTCAGAAATTTTACATGGTATGCCTTTTCAAACTGTGTCAAATTATTTTGACAGAGATCTTGTTCACTCTGTTCCAGTTAGGCACTTTGAAGGGGTATTTATTTAGGTGTTTAACATATGAAGTCTAGCTTTAAATGAAATAAAGCCCTCGTGAAAGCACAAATCGAGGCAGTCAGGACCTCACTCTATAAATATAGGTGATTTCATACAACACGTTCTGCTGAACTACAGTAAGTTATATATCCACTGATATGTGCTTTTTACCAGTGTGTATATTTTTTAATGCAAAAAAACTTTTGCACACAGTGATCTTTGTCATTTGTCATATGTCACTAATATAAGCCAGTGACTCTAAAAATAAAAGAAATACCAATTATATATATACAGTGGTGCCTTGATTTACGAGTTTAAATTGTTTCGCGACAAAGCTTGTAATTCAAATTACTTCTATGTGAAATCAATTTTCCCTATGAAAATTAATCAAAATGCCACTAATCCATAATGGGTCCCCCAAAAACACCACAATTTTTTGTTGTTACATGATTTTAAGTAATAAAAAAATATTTATAAATAAAGAATATTGTATAAAAACAATACAATAGAATGTACTGCAATGAGGTATGTACAGCATTTACCTTGGAGATTAGATGACTGTGCTTGCTAACACACTTGCTAACACATGTCTGACTAGCTATCTAGTAAGACGTGCGTTAGCAGGTGGAGTCGTCTGATGCACTTTCTAACGCGCATGTATGACTTGCTATCGAGTGAGACACGGGATGCTGGGAGGATGTTACAGTGTTTACTGTGGTGTTCGCTACAGCAACTAGTAGGGTGTTTTAAGCTGGCTCAAAACCTGAATTTAAGCTCCCAACATAAAGCAAAAAAATTGCCAAGAGAGATCTCGTATCTTGGAAAAACTCATTAGTTGGGACACTCTTAAGTCAAGGTACCACTGTACAAATTCTCTTCTTATTCACAGTGATGGCAAATCCTATTGCACAGGCTAGTGAAAGAGAGAAAGGGTAAGAGAGTATGTGTGCGCATGCCATAGAGGAAGAGATATTGAAATAGTTTCCTTTCTGTCATTCATTCCAACAATGTATGAAGTGACGATGTTTGGGAGCTTGAAGTACCACTGATCTGTTTAGAAAAGGCCAATAAAATTGGCCTAGCAGAATTTGCATAACTGGTCACACCCGGAATTCAGGGTATAAATAGACCGGCCACGATTCAGTGGTGTTCAATGGCTGTGCCCATACAAAAACAGCGTTCGTGGATAGGTCATGTTCCACTTGCAAGCACGTTGTATCAGCACGTTGCATGCTCATCTGGGTTTTTTTTTGCGCAGCAAAGATTCTCGGCCAGCTCGGCTTGCTCTCATACAGGGCGAGTACATGTATTTTGCTCCAGGGGCAGCATCTGAGAGTGGGCTTGATTCCGTCAAGTGGATTACTCTACTGAGCCAGGTCCTTCAGGATCCAAGCATCAGTCAGATTTCAACACTGAGATGTCAGCCGTACATGCTTGGGCAGCCAAAGCCATCGGGTTGCAGTGGTGTCCTCCACGCTGCCCTGAATGGAAAGGCAGGATAAAAGGTTCCTGGTTGCTGGTCACGACTCTGAGTCACACCTACCCCAGTTCCTTTTTTTCCAGAGGTACATGAGGAGTTGGCAAAATTGTGGGGAGCAGTGTTCTCGACCAGATCCCAATACACTAGCTCCTCGGCTCTCACCTACCTCGAGGGCGGACCAGCAAGGGGGTATGAGGATGTCCCTCAGGTGGAATGGGCTTATGTGGTGCTTCCGTGCTTGCAGACTGGTGCCACATGGAGGGGCCATCTGAGACTCCCACCCAGGGCATGTGAGTTTCTTTCGCCCAAGTGGTGAAGGCTTAAACAGTCTCTTAACCCTAACCCTACATGCCATGGCCACCATGCAGGTATACCAGACATTGAAAGAGCTGCCTGAAATGTGGCCCAACTTGGAGCTACTTCAGGAACTGCGCTAGGTATCTGACTGCCAACCAGGAAACAAAGACAAGGGTGCAGACTTTGGGGAGGGTGATGGCTACGTTAGTGGTCAAGGAACTCAACGTGTCTGAAACAAGGGAGCTAGAGAAGGTTCGCTTTCTCTATGCCCCTTTTCACCGGTTGGCCTCCTCGGTAATGAGGAAATGGAGGTAATAAGCCACGTCCTGCCTCGGGGAAGAGTAAGCAGAAGCAGCCAGCAGGTCCCATCTGCTCAACATCGAACACATTCCCCTGTGAGGGCTGCAGCAGCCTTGAGACAGTCGCAGGGGCAACGCTGGTACGTCATCAGAATGCAAGAACCCTCATAAGGATTCCTGAGATGGGCAACCCACCGCCAGGCCCCCACCCAGATTTAGAGGCATTCTCGAGACCTTGGTCTGAGACAAAAGTGCTACTGTCTTGCGTGCTGAGATTGTTTCCCTTTTTCGGAAGGACATGATCAAGCCTGTCCCTCGGGCCAAGATAAAGCAGGGGTTTTACAGCCTCTACTTCATTGTACCCAAGAAAGGGGGGGGGCTATCCTGCATCTGAGGAGGACCCTTCACAAGTTCCTGTTCAAAATGCTGACTCTCAGGCACATGTTAGCACGCATAAGGCCCCAGAATTTGTTTGTGGCTATAGACCTGAAGGACGTGTACTTTCATGTCTCGATCCTTTCAGGACTCAGACCGTTTCTATGGTTTGCCTCTGAAGGACATGCATATCAGAATAGGGTCCTTTTCTTCGTGCTGTCCCTGTCCCCACGTGTCTTTGCGAAACTCACAGAGCCTGCTTTAGCCCCCCACAGGGACAGGGTGCCATCTTGCTTAATTGGGAACTTGGGGCAACTAGGCAAAGAGCAAACTCTCCCCCATGCAGAGTGTCTATTTTCTTGGTATCCACCTGGACTGGGTCATGATGACAGCCCGGCTCTCCTCAGAGAGAGCCCAGGCGGTGCTAAAATATGTAAGCTCCCTCAAGTGCAGTTTGGAGGTCCCCCACAAACATTTTCAGAGGCTTCTGGGGCATTTGCCATCCTTGGCCATGGTGGTCCAGCTAGGCTTGATGCACAAGATTACTTTAGCACTGGTTTCATGATCGGGTTCGGAGATGGGCATGGCATCACGGCTCGCACAGGGTGCAAGTCAAAGAACTTGCCAGGTTCTTTGCCCTTGCCAGGTTCTTTGCCCTGCCAGGCCACAGTCACAGTGAGACTTTTGCTTCCCATTTTGTAGAAAATGTGTTTCAAGTTTGATTATGGGGCATGATTATGTTGTCTCTGTCTTGTCATGTGAGTCTCCCAGCCATGTTCTTGTTTAGTTACATTTACATTTACATTTGGAGCATTTAGCAGACGCTCTTGTCCAGAGCAACGTACAAGAAGTGCTTTAAGTCACATCAAAAACATCTCAATGCTGATAATAGATCACAAAAAGGTGCAACAACAAAAAACCTGTTGAATAGAGTAAGGGTGTTTTTGTTTTTTGTTTTTTTTTTAGATGTCAAGAGCAAGGTATTTTAGAAAAAGATGGGTTTTCAAACGCCTCTTGAAGATAGCTAGTGACTCTGCTGTTCTAACATTGATTGGAAGTTCATTCCACCATCTTGGTGCCAGAACAGAGAAAAGTCTTGAGGCAGACCTACCTCGTGTCCTAGGGGGTGGTGGAACAAGCCGAGCAGTGCTTGTGGATCTGAGAGAGCGTGGTGGAATGCGTGGAGTGATAAGTGATTGTAGGTAGGAGGGTGCAGCTCCGTTTCTGGCTTTGTAGGCAAGTGTCAGAGTTTTGAATCTGATGCGCGCAGCTGTTGGGAGCCAATGGAGGGAGCGCAGCAGTGGAGTGGTGTGTGAAAACTTTGGTAGGTTGAAAACAACACGTGCAGCTGCATTCTGAATCATCTGCAGAGGGCGAATAGCACTCAGAGGTAGGCCAGCCAGGAGCGAGTTGCAGTAGTCTAGTTTAGAAATTACAAGAGACTGCACAAGCAACTGGGTGGCCTGAGTGGTTAAGAAAGGTCGAACCCCCCTGGATGTTATGCAGGATAAACCTGCAGGAACGTGTTATGTTGGCAACATGTAAGGAAAAGGATAATTGATTGTCCATAGTTACCCCCAGGTTGCGAGCACTGGTTGAAGGGAAGATCTGTGAATTGTCCAGGGTGATTGCAAGATCCTGGCATGGAGATGAGTCACCTGGGAGAAAAAGTAGTTCAGTTTTGCACGGGTTGAGTTTCAGCTGGTGAGCAGTCATCCATGATGAAATGTCTGTCAGGCAGTTTGAAATCCTTGCAGAAACCGTGGTGTCTGATGGAGGAAAGGAAAGGACAAGTTGAGTGTCATCAGCATAGCAATGGTATGTGAACCCGTGTGAAGAAATAACTTTGCCAAGTGAGTGAGTATAGAGGGAGAAAAGAAGAGGACCAAATACTGAGCCTTGTGGGACACCAGTGGAAAGTCTGCGTGGGGCAGATGTTGTACCTCTCCATGTTACCTCCACGCTCCCAAGCCTGCCCAGAAATCTGACCCGGAGCCAGCGCAAGACCCCAAGCCTGATGCCACACCGGAGGGGCCTCCAGCCGAGCCTAATGCCATGCCGGAGCCTGTTTGTGTTATGCCCACAACATCAAAGACTGATTTTGTCGTGCCTGCTGTGACAGTGGTGGATATTGTCATGCCTGCTATGCCAGAGATCGATGTTGTCATGCCTGCCACGCCAGGGATAGGTACTATCATGTCTGCTCCATCAGACACTGCTATTGCCCTGCCTGTCATGTCCAAGGAGGATATTGTTATGCCGGCCCAGAAACTGTTATTGTCATGCCTACCATGCCAGAGACTATTATTGTAATGCCTGCTACGTCAGCTCCGCCATAGTTTACTTATCTGCCAGCCCCGCCTTGGTCCACTGATCATGCCCACCATGCCCATACCCACTACTCGAACACCCCTTAAATATTTTTTTTAAGAGTAGGGACTCTTTAGCAGAGCCAGGACCAGGACAAGGATGTACTGTCCCGGTGACTATACCGGATCGTAGGCCATCCCCACAATGGTGCCACGATCCGCTTTACCATCCAGGCCATGAAGGGTTTCATAGCCTCCCTGTGGACCAAGGATTGGGGTTCTGCGGCTTTCATGGGCCTGGCCCGCCATCCCACCCCCTAGTTTAGCTAGCCTAGGCAGTTTGTTTTGTTTTGTTTACTTCCTTGTTTCTCATGTCTTCCTGTCATGTGCTTCCCCTTGTCCTTGTCTCATTAGTTGGTTTGGTCCTAATTGTTCACAGGTGTTCCTTGTTTAGTCTTGTGCTTTGTGGTTTGTTGTTTCCTGTACCACTGTGGTTAGTTCAAGATCATGCTCGGTTCAGGTTTATGTTCAGGTTTATGCTCATGCAAGTGTTTATGCTTAGTGTTAGTGTTCATGTTAAGTGGTAGTGTTCTTGTCTAGTCAAGTCAGGTCTAGTTTAGTTACTGTATATTAGAATTATCACCATCACACCTATCATAATTATCTCTGTAACAGGAAGCACAATCAGAGCACAAGGTTAGAATCAAACAGATAATATTTCTGGTGTTGGAACACATCCTTTGACTTTAAGGCAAAATGGTCTCTCAAGTCAACCAGGGTGAGCTGCATTTACGTGCACTCTTTTCAGGCTGATGCAGCAAATCCTGTTCTCCCCCTACAGAGCGTGGTGTAGTGTTTGTAAATTTATGTAATTACATATTTATTTACTAAAGGGCCACCTTAGGTTGACTGTGGGGGTTGTTGAGTCAGAGTTAAACTGGGACATGCATGAGTGGGTTGATTGTGGGAGCTGGTTGTGTTCTGTATTAATAAACATTCAGTTCAGAGTTATACACGGCACTAGAAGAAACAGTACATGAAAGTCATTGCTGACAAGATGATTCAACCAGCGAATATCTACATGAGTGCACTTACTTTTTCCTACAGCACTGTTAATGTCGCATTTAACCAAGACACAATACTATTGTGTGTATATACTGTTATTATTTTTAAACAATAAAGCATTTTAAAACAAGCTGTTCCCCGTTTTACATATTAAATAGTAAGAGGTCAAGGTTCTTACCCATTAAATACCCATTAAATGGAATCTAAAACCACGCATGCTGACAGTAGATGGTGCGAGGATGCAAGAATAAGGACAGCATGTCAACAGTGTTCCTGTTGGAGGCACCAACAATTCTAACATAAACTAAATAGTATACAGTGCAAATATCATTATTTGAAATTCATAAACTTTAAAAATGATCTAAAAATATTACAATATATATTACAGATAATACAACCTAAACAACTCATTCATCTATATCCTGTTTTTCCTATTTTATAATGTACATATTTTGGGCATTTTAACTGTTAGCTGTTGTTTTTACTCATCCAGACTTTCTCAGATGATAGATTGCTCCTTTTCAATTTACAGTCATGAAGAGTAATTAACCAGCCATTATTTCTGTATAGTGTGTGCATCAAAAAGGCTGCTAATTGTGTAAACAGTTTAATTAATTTATTCCCAAATGACTTTACTCACAACTCATAATTACAAGTCATTTACCTGTGGTTACTGTGATTACTACTGTAATTTTACTTTATGGTAGACAAACCCATGGTTTACTGGTTAAACACCCACACACGCACACACATGCACACACACATATACGTAGAATGTTAGTCATTCTATATCTATAATTGTATTTTTTTAATAAATAATATTTATTTGTATTTTTATATATTTACACATTCAGCATCTGTAGCAATTATTATAACTTGATCTACAGCTTTAATTGTCTCCAGATCATTGGCTCTATCCTAGGACCAGGAGGGTGTCAAGGGGAATAGAATTAATATTTAAGAGCTAGTTTAAGACTTAGTTTGGCAGACCAAGGACAAGATTTTACAACTTTGCTTGATGTACAAATATCAATAACAGTTAAGTGTTTTACATACATTAGCTTTATTGTGTAAAGTTTATTATTTTATATATGTATATTATTGCATAATATGTAATTGTATGGAAAAATTATATATATAATCATATAAGTTTTGTTTTGTTTTTCAGTTGAAACAATGGACCGGCCAGTCTACAACATCTCACATAATGAATTCCATTTAATTGGATTTACAGACCTTCAGGGATATCGGCCTCTCCTCTTTATTCCTTTTTTCATTATTTTGGTCCATACTTTAACTGCTAATGGTGTGCTGATTTTGATCATTATAAAGCAGAATGCATTGCACGCTCCCATGTACATTTTGATTGCTACGATTTCTGCTCTTGGGTGTGCTGTGCCAATATTTATTATTCCCAGGATGCTAAATAGTTTTTTGCTTAATATAAATGTAATAGCTAAAAATGAATGCCTCATCCAAATGTTTGTTGTCCATGTTGCAGGTTGTTTTCAGTCAAGTATTTTATTGTGGATGGCTGCTGACAGGTTTTGTGCTATTATTTACCCTTTACGGTATCATGACTTTGTGAATATCAAAAATTCTTTAATTTTCTGCTCTATTTTGGTTGTTCGTAATTTTGTATATGTAATTGGAATGGTTGGGCTTGTCGCACCACTGCCGTTTTGTAAGTCAAACCTGATTTACCACTGCTTATGTGAGCATACATCTGTTGTTAATATGGCTTGTGGTGACCTCTCTAAAAACTATTTAGCCGGCATTTTAGGGTTTAGCATTCCAAGTAGTGATTGTGTCTTTATAGTTTGCACCTATATTGCTGTTTTTATGGTAATATTTCGCTCTCCGTCTGGAGAATCTCGCCAAAAAGCTATTCAGACATGCAGCATTCATTTAATGACTATAGCAATTGCCTATATCAGTACTATGACGGCATTTGTTGGATATAGGGTAAGTACAATTCCACGAGACGTGCGTGTGTTGACTACCCTTATGTATCTTCTAGTTCCTGCCTGCTGTAACCCTATTATTTATGGTTTACGAACTAAAGAAATTAGAGTCAATCTGATCAAATATTTTAAACAAAATAAAATTAGCACCTAGTCACATTCCTTTCAGGAAAAATAGCAATTATTTTTACATAGATGTGTTGATTTATAAAAATTAAAATATATGTATGTATATGTTGGGTTTTTTTTGCAGTTTGTTGCATAGACCATCAGCAATTTGTCAACAACATATGAATAGATCAGTGTCAGTTTGGCCTTTTTTTAATTTTATGACAAACAAAATTACTTAAACTATCAAAAAAATAAATACTTTTGCAGGCTGTGTAAAAACATTTGCTGTATTATGCTGCAGGTACAGAGATTTTGTGTGTTAAAATCATGTACAGATAACTAATCTACATTTAGTTACATAATATATATGTAAAATTAACTACAGTATATCAGCTACCTACAATAATAACATGCTTTGAAACTGATGCTTTATGTATATCATAAATTACTGTATACTTTTAATGTGTTGATAGTTTAAGAACATGCCCTGCTTTGCCAAGGATTTATTTAAAATACACAGTCTTAACATTCATTGTAATTAAAATTGGTCTATAATAAAATATTTTTTGTGAACATGCAGTACTGTGTTATAGCTACCAGTGACCAGAATGTATTATTATTGTTTTTTTCGTGTTTTTTAAATGTACTAAATGTAGTTTTTTATGAAAAATATATAAGGCACATTTTATATACAAGTTATTTTTAAGCATGAGTCAGTGCCCATTAAAATTAAATCTGAATTGAAATGCTATGAAATAAGGAGGAAATTCAGTGTTGTCTCAGGCAGCTCTTTGCTGCTGGGTGGCAAACTGTGTTTCTCTTGAGGAATACATCGTCCAATTGTCTTCTAGATCAGCTTCATCCCTGTAGTGTCCTGCAAGGGCTTTTTCTTTTTAATGTACTTTCAACTTTTAGATTGTAGCTTTTCTCTAAAAGTCAGGTCATAAGTTGTATATTATGAATTAAAATTGACTGTTTATTTAAATGTGATAATTGTGGGTGCTACTTCAGCAGTGTATTATTATTATATATAGTTTGTATAATTATACACAAATATCACATAATTTTGACTCTAATAACTCCAGGTAATTGTTTTCAAAGAATGAATGCAGAAATAACAGTGGTCATTTTTTTGTTTGCTTTATTAATATTTCTTTTTATCTTGTTAATGATATATTTTTAATTTTTTTTTTTAATGAATTAATGCTAATTCATTCACAATTCTTAAAGCAGCTTTATATAAAATCTATTGTCCTAAATAAGGTTTAGTGTTGGCCAAATTTTTAAAACCAACTATTTTTAGTAAAATGTATAAACTCTTAAATTGGTAGCTTTATTCATTATAATCTAATCGTTAATTAGCAAGTGATTGAATTAGTTTTGGAATAATTGTTCCCACCAGACATGAGTTTGGTCTCAAGTGGGACTCGCAGCTCATTTACTCTGTTTGTATTTTGGAAATAAATGCTGTTTGTGGAACAGATAGGAATAACATTGATAACAACCGAATCTGTAACAAAGGCAGATTAATGAGATATTGAAAAACATTGTTAGAACCAGAATGTTTTAAGAGTATGTGAAAACACTAATAGTTAATAGATAATTGGATTGATTGATGCAGGGAACAGTATGTATGCGACACCCAGAAAGGTATTAACATCAATTGGAATTGGAATATCAAGATTTCGTGAGAGAAATGTCACACTTCCTATGAAATAAAAACACATCATGACAATTAAGTGATTACTACAAGTATGAATTGCTTTTGATCTGTGCTCACCTGCTGTAGTTCTCAGCACTACATACAGGGTTTTTACATAGGAAACAAAAATAACAGATTCCAACAAAACAGATAATCACTGCAATCCCAACTGCAGCATTTTTGGCAGTAGAACTACAGGATAGGCTAACAAGAGCCATGTGATCACAGTAACAGTGATGGATAATATTAGACCCACAGAAATTCAAAGATCCAGCCAAACCAACCAGAGTGCACATTATTGTTCCACTTCTGATTAATGTAAAAAGCAACAATTTCACAAACATAGAGGAGTTCATAATTGCTGTGTAACGAAGTGGATTACAGATTGCTACATAACGGTCCAGAGCCATTGCTAGAAGAATAGTAGACTCTACTGAGGAAAAGAAATGAATGAAAAACATTTGTGTTAAACATAATACAGTAAATACAGTAAATCTAAATCTAATGTAAACAGGCTGGGTGGAGAGCGAGGTGCCTTCCAGTGGAGGTTGGTTGCAGAGGCTTAGCGGCCCGTTCCTTGGCCAGAGCCTTTAGCAGTTTAGGCACCAAGGGAGATCAAAAGAGGAGAGCTATCCACAGAACCACCGAAGTGGCAGATAGGGCCTCAAGATGGCTGTGGCTCAAAAGAGGAAGACCATGAAGTCATGGAAGCTAGCTAGCCATCTGGTCACGAGATGGGGTCTGATCAGCACTGGCTGGGTCACCTTGATGAGGGTGTATGATGTTGAATGACCCAAAACACTCAATGAGTCAAGGAACATCACTGATGATGTGACCAGAGGCATCAGTAGATGTACCTAGCATAGTTCCTATTAAATTAACCTAGTGTCTTCGGTAAGAATAATAAGCATTCTAACTTGAACTTGCTTCCATATATTATTTTACACAATCAAAGCTGATAATTACTAATGACTCGATGAGGGTCATTCTTTTAAAAGGGACCTTGAGTAACGGTATAGAAGGTCACTGCATGTTTGGGGTACCCAAAATTACAGTGGGCCTTAATGGCTTTGTACACATAGGCATTGTCATGCTAGAACAGTGTTCAGACATCTTAGGTTGAATTTACATTGCATCTATCAAATTCTGAATTTTTTAGATCGGTTTCGAGCCTCATTCGTGTGTAAAAATAAATTGGATATGAATCGAATATGTGTATTAGCGGATTTTCCCCTGTCAGTGCCTGACTTCAACGCAGATGAACACCACCAGTTATTATAAATAATAACTTAATGCAACTGTGTATTTTGATACTTGTAATTTTTGTACAATTAAAATTTCTTTTGTCTGTTAACATCTGTTAAAATTAATACACTATCAAAAAATGTACCGATCAATGCTACATTTGGCTAGGCTACAACAAGGGCTCCTATCTTTTACACATTTCGTCTTCGTCTATTGAGTCTTTGGATTATCGATTATCGAACTTTTTATTTCTTTTTCCAGTCATTACGTCTAACATAGTTGATTTGCTGTGTAACTGCAGAAATCAGATGCGGGTAAAAGATGTAAGCGGTTCATCAAAAAAATTAGATAAAGTTACAAAAATGGATGTTGGCATCAAGATCTGCAGTGTAAATGCAGCCCCAGTTCTAGTAAAAAATTTATAGTATATAAAGTCAAGTTGTGTCAATGATTATGTAAGACAGTTATGGATATGTTGGAAGATACTTAAAATTCATATAGGCTGCTGTTTTTCTCTTCTACACTAGAGGCCCCCCACGCTTTACCCTCTGGTTATTGTTTGCACTCTGTGTCACTGTGCCAGGCACCTGTATTTTTGAAATGAAATAAGCTTGTTTAGTTATGATTTATTATGTAAAATACATAGCTTTGTAAACAGCAGTGCTGTATACATTCTGTATATGAATCTAACCCAACAGCTGGTGCTTAGGATAAGTACATTTAAAAAAAAAAAAAGTAATGTAATGTTATCTTTTCATGGACTATTCAAAATGCATGAAAGTTAACTGCATTCAAATAACTAAAACATCTGGATTTTTGTCAGTTTTGGGACTTACTCATTTAACCTGGTTTTCTAAATATCATTTGTCCTGCAAGTTATTCTGTTTCAGTTAAGTTATTATTACCATGCTTAATATAAAAAAAATTATAAATAAAACATTTTAAAAACTTTGACAAAAAATCCTGCCAGTTCTGTCAGTAAAAACCTTGTTTTATTCATCATGTGTGAACAGACACTCACAATGGGCTGGTGCAATTTCTAATAATTGTAAAAGTTATTAAAATCTTTTTAGTTGGTCAAAGCGTTCTTAACATTTCAATAATTTTGGAGGTGGGCATGCCAACTGGACAACTGGAGGCTGTATCTTTGCAAAACTTTATTGTTTCTACTTGCAGGAAATTTGGTATTCAGCATCTACAGGCCCCCCTAAAAAAAGTGTGAGTGCAGTTTCATTATAACACCATCTATGATAAATTATTTAATACAGTTTGTCTAATCTCATGTTGTGATCCAATGTTAATTAAGAAATCAACATTGTCAGCAAATTATTCCAGAATCAATAAATCACAAGCCTCAGCCAATTAGCTATTTTTTAGCATTTACTCAGTTAAATGTGGACAAAATAAGGAAAGATTCAAAAATGAATTGAGGCGGGTTTTGTTGACACACACACAGATGGTTATGATTGGTTGATGGAAATGTTAATACAGAATCAACAAAGGATGCTAATCCAGGATCACATCCTACTTGGCAAAACAGTGTCCACCATTAGTGTGGTATTGCATCTCATTTTTCTAAATGTCAAAGATGCCCTCAAATGCATTTGATTGGCTTGACTTTTAAATAATCACCCTGGTTAAGGGAATTCGACAACTGCTGTAAATATAAATGTTTAAGAAAGATTTATCTTGAAAGTACAGTTTTTGAATTATTGAACTCTAGAACCCCATGGCTGGTTCTAGAGTAAAGATTATTTTGTTTTTTCAAATAAATGCCTGGCCGTTAAGTTTAAGACTAATAAAATAATTATTTTTTTTATTACTGAACAAGGCCTCACTGTGTTTATATGGCTTGTGCACTTTTGTAGAGTTTATAGCTATTTGACGATTTAGCTTAATGCATTTAAAATTGCCACCCTTGAGAAGCAGATTTAAGTGCATTGGAAACAACAGTATAATATTAACTGCTAATACTAATAAAACGTTTTAAAATAGACAGGAAGAGCCTACACATTGGTTTTTTTATGTATGAATAAATAAGTGGATTTGGACAAATTCTAAATAAATGAATTTTTCTTACTTACGTGTACTGATTTATATTTTTATTTTATGACTTTTATTTAAAAAAACTTCAAGACAGTAAACAAGGCATGCTTGGAGATCAACTAAGTTGTACAAAAATATTTAAATACATCTTCTTGACAGAAATTTGCCTGATCTTTCATACAGGATAAATGAAATAGAATAAAACATTTGTAAAACAAGTGCATTTGATTGATAAAGCCAATGTTTTTCTGACAGTCTACAAGAAGTTGCCTTCCGGGTCAAAAAAATTTGGTTTTCTGGAGAAAATTTGAAATTCACTGCATCTTCAGCCATCAGGCCCTTTGGATGAACAACCACCAGCAATCAGCAATTTATATCTGGGTAAATTATATACAATAACCAGATTAGTTCTCAAACTTCTTTTTCTTCACAGTATTACAATTACATCACAATCAATACCACCAATGCATGAGGAAACATTGCGTTTACTGACAGTTGTAAACAGTTTCATTTGCTTTCTTATTCATTACAAATGTGATTTAATTTAACCCTTTAAAATTACAAAATACATCTATAAAAAGTAATGTTCATTAAAGTACCTTTGTTATTTGAACTATTTAGGACATTATATTATACATTAAATGATCACTTTGGAAAGACCTTCAGATGTTTCACAAATTTCAGAAACTGTTCTCTTATTTCTTTGGTTCTTACTGCATAAATTATTGGATTAAAACAACTTGGAAAAAGTAAATACATTGTACTCAAGAAGACACGACTAGAAGGAGAAATGTTGTTTCTTATTCTGTATGACATGAAGGCAATTAATGCAAAAGTTAGGCTTACAGTCATGACAATTATATGAGTAATGCAAGTGTTAACAGCCTTTAGACTGGAGTTGCCAGATTTCAGGATAGAATAAAGTATAATTACATATGATATTGTAATTAAAACAAAATCAGCAGTTATTGTAAGAAAAATTGCTACAAGCCCTAAGGCATTGTTAATGGATATATCGCCACATGCAATCTGAACCAATGCCATGTGTTCACAAAAACAATGATCTATTACATTTGTTGCACAAAAAGACAATTTTCCAGCCCAAGAAACCATAATGGTGATAAAAAACAGATTTCTAATAACAGGAAAAATAATAAACTTTAGAAAATTTGCCATTTCCATGTATTTGTGGTAGTAAAGAGGTTTGCATATAGCAAAAAAACGATCCAAAGACATCCACAGCAGTATAGTAGCTTGAAATGTGCCAACAAAATAAATGCAAAACATTTGCACCAAACAGCCCACTAGCGAAATTCCTTTCCAGTTAAATAAAAAACTTAGCAGCATATTCGGCACACAAAATATTGGCATAGAGAAGTCCACAACTGCCATAAGACCAATAAGTATACACATAGGAGAGTGGAGAGCCTTCTGAGATATAATTAAATATATGATAGTAAGGTTTGCAGTAGAAGACAATAAAAACAAAAAAAGATATGGAATGAATAGGATGGGACGCCATTCTCCCAAATCATGAAAACCATTAAGTGTAAATGTTGTGTATGAAATATTTTGTACAGGAGGCAACATTATCTAGAGATTACAAATTTATCAGAGCAGAAATAAAAGTCACCATGTATGTAAATATCAGAACATAAGTAAATATATAATATAGAATCTGGGATTCATAAGAGGTGAATGTTTTCTTATAAATGAATTGAAAAGATCCAATTTACTTGATTTCTTTTACAACTTACACATTTTGCATATTTTTAAAAAATAATTACTCTTCAGTATTGGTTAAAACTTCAAAAAAATTTACCTAAAAAAAATGTTTGCAAAAAAAAAATGTTGTTAAGGAGACCATTTGATTAGGAAAAAATGCTTTAAATAAAACTGAGCTGTATATTTCCATGTAAAAAATCTTTAAAATTATTTTTTACAAAAAAAAGCTCATCTATTTGAAAAGATATATAGTTTACTCCAAACTGACAACATGACAGTACTGGCCAGTACTCGTTTTGGTAGGACTTACACATACATCCCTTGTTTTATAATTGCTTATGACGTGATACAAGTTGCTTCTGGACACCACAATGCAACTCGGTATTGGTCTCTAAACACCACTATGCCCCATGTGATTCTATACTTAACTTAGATTTTTGTAAAAAAAAATTACAGATGAGCCTTGTTAAATTACACTTGCTCTTAGATACACACATAAACTGTATTTCATCATAGCATCTGTTCTATTTAGCTATGTAAAAATATAATGTATGTATTTTTACAGCTTTGAGGATAATTCATCAGGACAATTTTTTAGCTTTGGTGGTTCTTGTAAAATTGTGCCAGACTCCTCCTATAATTAATTTTGAGACACATACCCGGATGCTTTATCAGCAGTAAAATTGTTTTGAAATGCTCTCTAAATCAATAAAGCCAGATGTGCACTCGTCTTAGCCTCAGAAGTTACGTTACGGATGTGCACTGCTGTAACGTCTTATGCCTTGAACCATTCGGTTACGGACTTTGCTTTGAAGGTCTTTCTGCATCGGTCACATTCAGCTGTGGCAGGAGTTGCGAAGTTGGTTAAAGTGTACATGAATTCTGGTGTGTCAGATTGTTTATGATTCACCTAGAAAAAAAACAAAACCTTTAAAGAAGTAAGCTGTTGTGTTAACATCAGTGGCAATGAGCATCAGATGGATCAAAGATTATCGATTAAATGCTGTATTCATAAAAGTTTTACCATTTGCATTCCAGTCTGTTATTGTGGGGACCTTTCCATGATGCAATTGCCACTGGTTGCTTTACCTGTCAGTCATACATCCTTTTAGGCCAAGGTTCCCAGACCTTTTGGCCATCAGTCTGAATGTCTGACTATGAAAGACTAGATGTGCCCAGTCACAGATATTACAAAAAAAATATTGAATTTCATAATATTGCTTTTAGGTCAACAAAAAGTTAACAGAAACTATCCTAATGAACTATATATAACCATTGGTACTATTTACTATCATACAACTATTGTCTTTACCCTGTTATTCCTAATAAGGGCCATAAGGATCTGCTGGAGTCTATCCCAGCTGTCATTGAGGCGAAAGGCAGTGGTAAGCCTAGACAGGTCACCAGTCCATCACAGGACCCCATATAGACAAACAATTACGCACAATTACACACAGTTTTTTGGTCAATTTGAAATCGACAATTAATCTAACATACATATATTTGTATTGTGGGAGGAAACCAGAGTACCTGGAGTAAACCTACGCAAACACAGGGAGAACATGCAAACTCCATACAGAAAGGCCCCTGCAGAGGATAAAAAAAGAATTAAAAATCATTAGGCATATACTGCTTAGTGTTCTGTTTTTTGGAGCCGAATGCGCGTATAAGGATGTCCCTAAAGCAGTTTATACAGAATGCAGTAAAAAGTGAAAAATCCTCCTCAGGACATAACGATGAGCAATATCGCAGCTGGGGCGTTACCAGCTATGCAAATTCTGCTCATCCAATTTCATTGGCCTTTTCAAAATAGATCAAAGGTATTTCGGGCTCCCAAAACGTGACCCCTAGTGTCGTCACTCAACACAACCTCTCCATTCCCTTCATCAAAAAACGAGGGTTACCATACGTAACCGAGACATTTTTCACTTTTTACTGCATTCTGTATAAAGCTGCTTTGAGACAATGTCTGTTGTTAAAAGCACTATACAAATAAAATTGAATATAATTTTAAAAAAGGCTTAAATGTTGAAACTATCATAAAATGTAAATTGATATTTGATTTAGCAATAAGCCTATAGTTCCCTTGTGGCGGGAGCTCTAGATTGGAGTATGGTCTCCATGACCTTAGCCAAGAAACCCTGAGCTAGAAACTTGGACCCTTTAGGCCTCAGCACTTGTCTCGACAAGATGTCAAGATGTCTCTGGTTCAGGGACCCTGGGATGTATGTGGCTCTTAAGGAACTAATTTTCCCATAGGCCCACTGAAGGATCTGGCTCGCCAGCTTTAAAGAGGACACTAGCGCAGACCCCCTCTGAGTGGTTGGTCCAAGGCAAGGACCACTGGACTGACCTGGGATGTATGTGGCTCTTAAGGAACTAATTTTCCCATAGGCCCACTGAAGGATCTGGCTCGCCAGCTTGTAAAGAGGACACGAGCGCAGACCCCCCTGGTGAGTTGATGCAAGCGACCACAGACTCTCCGTCTTTTAGATCTATGGTGACAAACCAGACCTGATCTGTGATGCTCTTTGCTTCACAGTCAACATTTTGAACTGTAGTCTGCTTAGTTCACTGGATGCAGATATCCCATCTCCCATCCTTCTACAGAAGTATAAAATAAAACCGGCTGTAAAAGCTCAACCTCTCTTGGCCTGGCAGGATTTTCTCTATTGCACCTTTTGCCAAGAGTGTCTTCAGTTCCTAAATCATAACCAGAACCTGCTCAAAAGGCCACTGTTGAGTGAACCACCCCTGAGAAACGCTGAGGATGCAACCCAAAATAGATTCTGTATCTGCTTTGTATGGTGCGCAGGACGCAATCTGAGACACCCAGGAGGCGCTGCCATGCCACTCTGAAGTCTACTAACTATATTTAGGGAACCTTCTATTTCCTGACATACTTCTTCACGTTGGGCAAGTAGGCAATCCCCTTGGTGACACTGGAGGGGTTCTGATAATATATTTGCCTCATGGTGTTTCCCCCGAGGCCCTGCCGCTTGATTGTCAGGGCCTCTTCCTGGGGGTCTTCTTGGGGAGTGTGACATCCTCAAACTTGTCTTCTTCCTGGAGGACCCCGGTTGTTGTCGCTGCCTTGTCACCTCAATTTTAAAGGGGTGTACGAGTGACGACACTGTGCCTTTGAGTATAAGGAACTTTTTGTGCTTGAGGGATGCTCCCACCCAGCATCTCTCGGGACCTGGAAGTGGCGAGGCAGGTACCTCTTAAATGCCTTAGATTCTTGAAACCTCTCGATGAGGTAAACGGGGCATCCACAAAGTAGGCCCTTTTCCTGTAGCTTATCTTAGAGACCGAGATACAGATGCCTCTCAGTAGCCACTAGCGCTGCCATAGCCCAGCTGATCGCCCAGGTCATTTGCTTAGTGGCCCTGAGAGTCCAGTCTGCAGTCCGACGCAGTACTCGCGTCGTAATCATTCTCCTCAAGTCCCCTCAGCAGGTCATGCTGACACTCGTGTTTATATATACTTCCTGGGCAATGACGTCACCGCTTTCTCCGATTCATCGGATTACCTACATGCTTTAGGTACAAAGCCATAATCAATCAAAGCAGCAACACCAGTTTAAGCCTCATGAATTTTCTGCAAAAGTATTACAATCAAGCTATATATTTTAACCACTAAATGAAAGTGTATAATTAAGTTTGTTTTAACCTACTAATTTGTTCAGTTTATTCAATTGAATTTTATTTTAGATACTATGTAATTATATAAAAGCAAAACTTACATTTACAGCATTTGGCAGACGCCCTTATCCAGAGCCACTTACATTTATCTCATTTATACAACTTTATATGGGATATGCGAAAGATGGGATAAGATGGGATATGCGAAAAATGCATTTCATTGGTTCTGTACATGTACCTTGCACAATGACAATGAATTGAATATACTATACTATACTTTATCTCATTTATACAAATGGTGGTTGACGGCCCTGCTCAGTGGCCCAACAGTGGTGGCTTGGTGGAGCTGGGAATCAAACCCACAATCTTCAGGTTGATAATCCAACACCTTAAACATTCCCACCACCACTTTCCCCACCAATCTCATAAAAATTAGGTTTATTAAAAGGTAGCTTGCTTGTTGTAAAGAAATAAAATAAGCAACACCAAATACATTTGATTACTTTGGAAAGACCTTTATTCGTTTCATGAATTTTAGAAACTGTTCTCTTATTTCTTTGGTTCTTACTCCATAAATTATTGGATTAAAACAGCTTGGAAAAAGCAAATACATTGTACTTAGAAACACACGGCTGGAAGGGGAGAACTTGTTTCTTATTCTATATGACATAAAGGCAATTAATGCAAAGGTCAAACTAACTGTCATTACAATTATATGAGTAATGCAGGTGTTAACAGCCTTTAAGTTGGCTTTGCCAGATCTCAGGACTGAAGAAAGTATAATTACATATGATATTGTAATTAAAATAAAATCAGCAGTTATTGTAAAAAAAACTGCTACAAGCCCTAAGGCATTGTTAATGGATATATCGCCACATGCAAGCTGAACCAATGCCATGTGTTCACAAAAGCAATGATCTATTTCATTTGTTGCACAAAAAGACAATTTTCCAGCCCAATAAACTATTATCGTAATTATAAACACATTTCTAATAACGGGAAAAATAATAAACTTTGCAAAATTTGCCATTTCCATGTATTTGTGGTAGTAAAGAGGTTTGCATATAGCAAAAAAACGATCCAAAGCCATCCACAGCAGTATAGTAGATTGAAATGTGCCAAAACAATGAATAAAAAACATTTGCACCAAACAGCCCACTAGCGAAATTCCTTTCCAGTTAAATAAAAAACTTACCAGCATATTCGGCACACAAAATATTGGCATAGAGAAGTCCACAACTGCCATAAGACCAATAAGTATACACATAGGAGAGTGGAGAGCCTTCTGAGATATAATTAAATATATGATAGTAAGGTTTGAAATGAAAGACATTAAAAACATAATAAGATAGGGAATAGATAGCATGGGCCGCCATTCTCCCAAATCATGAAAACCATTAAGTGTAAATGTTGTGTATGAAATATTTTGAGCCAACATTTTCTTAAGATTAATATATTTTAATATTTGAATCCAATATTTCAGATCTGCCACATCACATTTAAAGTAATGAACAGTGTGGCTTGGATACAACTGTATGCAATTTTTTATATTTGTTATAAATTGTTACTATATCTAATTTAAATTTCCGTCAACTTTTACAGTTTATTTACCAAATATTGTCTTATTAAAATACCTTAGGAACTGCACAGTTTCTTTAGGAAATCAGTAGTATCATAGAAGGTTGTATTCCAAATATTTACCACAACTGCTACAAAAGTATAATGTTGTTTTCATTAATATATTAACATAGAACAATGTCCTGCTATTACACAAAACTGTTTGCAAAAAATAAGCTGTTTAAGAAAACTAAAAACCTTTTAAACCGATTATTTTGTAAGTATTTCTAACAGAAAAACAACAAGAACAAATTAATAAAGAATTGTACACAAATCTCAAAGTGTGCAATGACAACCAAACAACCTGACTTGTGACATTGAGGCATAGATGTGCCTTGTTATATATAGCTACCACATACCCTATTTGGCCTCTGGACATTTCAAACACGTATTAGTGTTTCCCTCTATATACTATTCTTGTGGGATTATACTTTCTTCAGTGAAGTGTGAGGAAACATAACAGAAAAGCCCTGATGATTCAATGTTTACCCCTTCATCTGTACAGACAATTTCACAGTAGAAAAAAGATCAACATAGACGTGTGATAACAAATTATTAAGGTCTAAAATAAAATCAGTCCTACAATTCAGTCTGTAAATAACTTTTTAACATTAAGGGTGGATCCACACCCAGTTAGCTGTATAGCTACTGGCATAATTAAGGCAGTCCATAATCATGACTTTAGTATGGCCTGGAGTGTTCACATAATATAGCACATACTGTAGACTCTTCATCCACGTTATTCTTACAGTTACATGCTTACTTTCTCTCTTTCATACATTCTTTTTAAAATTTTGAACATTTGTATTTCTTTATTAAAATGTTTTTATTGACATGCTTCTCAATATACTCAATCTGCCTGTAACTTGTACACAAATAACAAATAAAGTTTGCTGAATTGAATTAACCTTAGCAATAGTAGAAACAAACTGCATTAAGTCAAGAAGAGGCTCAGAAACAGATTTCAAAAATAACCAGCAATTTTATAATGTTAAAGACACATGATGGTAGTAATTTACATAATCTGTAATGTTCTTTTTCAGAACAGGAGCAATAACAGGTTTCTTAAAGCATGGCCTTACTTTGCATATAGGGTACAGCGGGGCAAGTGTCACTGTGGTGTAAAAGGCGCCTTTCGTTTCATTTTGTTTCAAACCACAAAATGAGATACAAACCCAAATTAAATGCTTGTTTACACATCGGTTTTTTATTGGTAAATAATGTACATTGTTAAAACTAACAAGAATCATTAAAATGACCAAATACTGTATATTTTTAGAGTAACATCTCTAATTTTATTTTAAAGTTTTTTGATTGGCATTTAAGTGCAGGTTTTTCCATTAGATGTAAATGAACTAAGTAGGGTAAAATAATACGTATGATATTTGGGGTAAAAAAGCACACCTATTATTTGGGCAAAAGGCCGAGTCTAGGCGTTCAGCCCCATGTAAACACTTTGTCTTAACAGAATAGGTGTAATTAAAGTGATCCTAACTCTTTCCACACACTTTTTTAGGCTCAGATCAGTGAAGTGAATTTACCTTTGTAAAGATCTGAATGAATTAGGGATGTGCTGATACTGGTATTGGTATCGGACCCAATACTGAGCTTATGCACTCATACGCCCCAATACCAAAGGCCAATACCTCTTGTGACGTGATTGACAGAACTTTTAGTGCACAAAGACTCTGGCAGCAGCGAAGGGAATATCAGGCAAATGTATTTTGTCATATTTTTATAATAAATTGACAAATATTTTGAAAATATTTTAAAACAAATGATGACAACCCACACATGGAAGACCACAAACTTTGTTCTTAAAAAATATCAATAGGGAACAAATTAAAATTAAGTTTTTTTTATAGGTGTTTGGTCCATGTGTGCAGAGAATAGAAAGTGATTTATGCAATGTAAAAAATGAGGGGTGAACTATTTTTGTGTAAATTCAGCATTAGATGGTGTGTGTTTTTTTTTTTTGGGGGGGGGGCTGGTGTAATGGACAGAGATCAGCTTCCTGATAGTCTGATGGATGAAGCTGTTTAAAAAAGCCTTGGGGCTGCATTTACTATGTGTTTATGCTCAGAGCATATCAGGCATGGCAAGGGGCATCATTAAATGGACAAAGCTTATACATTTGGGACAAACATGCTAACAGAGTCCAACTTAATAATGTGTGTTTCTAATGTTAGCTCTATTATTGTTTACAAATACGTAAGTAAAGATAATTGTCGCACACTGACTCCTCAAAGTTATTCACATAATTGGCCCCCTGGTAATTTCAGCTGTGGCCGTAGTCACTCCAATTCCGTTCTGTGCCACCTGAGAGCAATTTGTTATGTTTGTAAAGTGTTGAAATCAGACCTGATATTAAAAATAAAAGTCATTAAAAAAGTCATAAAAGTCAATAATGTCACTAAATAATAATGGAATATGATACTTACCAGTAGCTTTAGTACGTGTTTTGTAGGTGACACCTCCAGGAAAGTAATGCAGGGTTAAGACCAAATGCAAACTGTTTACTACTTTTTATTGGCAAAAAAAACGTTTGTCAATCCTTCGATATGCTAAGTTTATTTATATTCTAGATACGTTTTTTATACGCTAGATAAAACTTTGTAATTTGTAACTCAGTGACCTCAGTAAATCTGATACCCGATTTCACCCTGAGCATCTGATGGCTAAATGCAGTGCACATCAGCTATTGTAGTAGAGGAGGCAGTCATTTTTTCTCCAAGTATGACTTAATGTACCAGCAACAAGGTTATTAAAATAACCGTGCTTTCCCATATATACTGACCTTTCTTATCAATAATATCTAGACTTGTCACTTTTCTGGAATCGTTCCAGTATTCGAGAATTAAACAGTGCGCCCAGTTTTCAATATGGTCTGCGTTTGTCCCGTATTTTCAAGTTGCGCAGGGAACCATCACACCCGCATTCTGTGAAGACTTGCTCTATTATTGCTATGATTGGATAATGCTTCTCCAATCTCACAATTCTTCAATCTGTGAAAGAATGCATAAATAAATTGTGGAAAACTTTTTAAAAAAGTGTTCCTTAAAGTAAAATTAAAAAGGCTTAAAAACTGGTGAAATCTCTGTGCGTAAGGGACAAGGCCGAAGACCTCCGTTGGCTGTCTGTGCTCTTCGGGCCCTCAGATGACACTGGAAGATACTGTCCAGATACAGTAAACACAATCCACCGTGTCATATAACACTCTATCATGCAACTAGATGTATAATGCAAAATTAAAACCTATAGAGAACATTTGGCGCATCATTATATGAAAAATATGTCAAAGATGACCACAAACTCTTCAGCAGCTGGAAATCTGTATCAGGCGAGAATTGGACCAATTGGATCATCAAAAAAATCTCAGTTTATACATTTGTTGTTATCTATGTTTTATTGAGAATAACATATTAGCTTATGTAATTTATTTTTTTATTTATTTTATTCAAATACATTATTAAAATTTATTATTTATTTAACAAACTTTTTTTTAAAATTAGGGTTGTATATGTACTATACACTTATTGTATCCCATTTTAACCCCTGTTTATTACAATTACTTTAGTGAATTGTTAAAAAAATTGTATGAAACAATAACCCTAGAGAACACAATTAACAACCCATATTGGATTATTTAAAGTAGCTTTTAACATCTTCAGAGGAATTGAAATATTTAGGCCTAACTCATTTTCTCTGATTGCAACTATGTTTTTAAGGATGGCTTACAATTGTAATGGGGTGGCAAAGGTATTTACGTGCATTATGAATGCATTACTGCTGTTATCATTTCTTTTTCAAACTAACATGTAAACAACAAAAATAATCATTATGTTTTAAAGGTGGATTACACTCACATCTATGTTTTCACCGAAAGCTGCTAATAAGGAGGAGAAGAGACAAGGCAGAGAATAAGAACATGACTAGTATGTCTGTAGGATGACTACTATGGCTTTAGTGGCTGTATGGTGTCATGTAATTTTGTTCTAAGAGGAAGACAAAACTCAGGCTCACAACAAGGAAAAACCAGGAGAACCGAGAAGTTTATTGGAAGTTTCAATCGAGGAAGTTCCAATCGAGTTTTCTGTCAACAAAGAGTCTAGCTCTGTGTTTGAGGAAAGCACACTAACATCTTGAAATGACAGATTTTTATAGGCAAAAGATGTGCGACCATATCTGTGTGAGGAGACATTAGTTAGACGATGTTTTCCCATTATCAGTGATCAGGACACACAGCTTGTTCTATAGTATCTCCATTACATTAAAATAGAACAAGAATAAAATATTGTCTCACAATTTGTAAGAGGAGTTACTAACTCCTAAGAGTGTGGGGCTATGCAACTGTCTGCTTCAGAGAGCTAACTGATCCCACCAATTTACCTTATCAAAAAAAAGTAGAGAAAAATTATTGAAATTTATTTAGATGTATAAAAAGTTCTACATTACCATGACATAAATAGTGCTATTAAAGCTTTATTGAGGAATAAATAACTACATAAATTGTGAACATAATTATGTACACAATCATGTCTTTTGTTTACATCACATGCATCCACAGATGACTTTTAGCTCTTCTCCCACTGCCCGAATATTTTTCAGTTTAAATTATCAAAGTAACTTGCACAACTTGTACAAATTAGGTGAAGAAGTGTTGGCTGACCACCACGCAAATCTTTCCGGTGAATACTTGTGCTGTCAGTGCTGTTAAACTTTAAAGGTAGGAAAATCAGTGAGAGCAAAATAAACAGCTATACATTACTGCACAGGTGTCATAGATACAGTAATTATCAGCTGTTATGTAAGTAATAGTTTAAATATTAATCCATCCATCATCGTCTATACCTGCTTATTCCCAAGCAGGGCAACAGGGATCTGCTGGAATCTATCCCAGCTGTAATTGGGGAGAAAAGCAGGGGTACAACCTGGACAAAGTCACCAGTCCAACATGCAAACTCCAGAAAGGAAGGCTTCAGCTGGGGATACGAAACTGGGACGATCCTGCTATTAGGCAACTAACATTACATTACACTAAGCCCCCATGCTGCCCTAGTTTAAATATATTATTCAAAAAAATTTGCCATATAACAAATCTATACAAGTGCCACAGTCATTAAAATATTTCCACCTGTTTTGCAACCAATGTAATGCAGATATTTTTAAAGATTCATGTCTTTTAACAGTTTTGAAAACTGCTGCCTTATTTCTTTTGTTCTAAGTCCATATATTACTGGGTTGAAACAGCTTGGGAAAAGTAAATACATTGTGCTCATAAATACACGGCCGCTTGGTGAAAAATCATTTCTTATTCTATATAACAGAAACGAACTAAGGGCAAAAAAAAGTGTAAAAGTAATAACAATTATATGAGTAATACAAGTATTAAGAGCCTTAAAGTGGGCCTTACCAGATTTTAGAACAGAGATAAATATTATTATATAAGACACAGCAATGAAAATAAAATCTAGGGTGGGTATGAGAAAAGCTGTCAAAAGTCCTACCAAGTTATTAAGAGAAAAATCTTCACATGACAACTGAACCAATGCCATATGTTCACAAAAACAATGGTCTATTACATTGTTTGCACAGTAAGACAGTCTTCCTGCCAAACAAACTACTGCGACAATCAATATTACATTTCTGATTAATGGAATGCCAATGAATTTTAAAAAGTTACATATTTCCATATACTTGTGATAAAAAAGTGGTTTGCAAATAGCAAAGTAGCGATCCAGTGCCATTGCCAACAATAAAGTAGACTGGAATGTTCCTGAATAATGAATGCAAAACATTTGAATCAAACAGCCAACAAAAGAAATACCATTCCAGTTAAATAAAAAGCTAAACAACATATGTGGTACAAATAGCATTGGTGAACATAAGTCCACAACTGCCATAAGAGCAATTAGTACAAACATTGGAGAGTGCAAAGCTCTCTTTGATATTATTAAATACACAAGAATAGAGTTTCCAAAAACTGACAGAAAAAACATCAGAAAATATGGTATGAAAAGCACAGGTCTCCATTCTCCAGAATCATAAAAACAATTCAGTTCAAAATTGTTTAAAGAAATGTTACGTATAGAGAGATTTTTCATTTCCTTTTCTAAGTTTATACAAAATACTTTGCTGCTGATTAAATAAAATTTTTAGTTAGTAAACAGAAAAAAAAATTCCACATCAAGCCATAAAACACTGAACAAAAAATATTATGCATGGTCAAATGATTTTGAATCCAGTCATCCTTTTTAAAGGTGGTCAAAGCTTTTGTCATTTTCCCATGAGTCACTTTGATTTTCCACCCACTTCAGATGATTTACGTTTTCAGTTTTACATTTCATAAATACTTATTAAGGATTTAATATTTAAATATTTGTGCAAATTATTTTGTAAGAAAAAATCCATATACCTCTACAAATCCTATAACCAACAACCAAAAATCCCTAAAAACTGATAAAATATGTCTACCTTTGTTCAGCAATACTTGTTTTGGAGTAGCTGTGATTTTCGTTTTGGTAAATTGCATGATTAAGAGTAACAAGGACTGGTGAGTAATTTTAGTGCCCAAAACCAGATCACATATGACCACCTGAGGCCTCAATGTTAGTTAAGACTGTAGAAAGCTTACTTATTACTACAAAGGCTTTTATAGAATACAATTGATAATAAGGTAATTCGGAAAGCAGATTTTTTTTGTGCTTTTTAACCATTTGTCCATATAATGTAGGTTTTTTAAGATTCAATACCTTATTGACTCTGAGGGTTGTGTTTTTACAATAACTCACCTATTGGATCCGTATACATGCAATTAGTTTTTGTTACAAACAAACCATGCCCTATGAATAAACATAAATGTAAAATTTGAAAGCTATGGAGAGCCATTGAAAAAGATTTAGCCTCTGGGTTTATTCAACCATCAACATTTCCAGCAGAGACAGGATTCTTTATCGTGGAGAAGAAGGACGTACCCTACATCCTTGCATAGAGGGGTCTCAACGCAGTGACCATTAAATATCGTTACCCCTTACTGCTTGTGCCATCAGCAATAGAACAGTTAAGGTAAGCACATGTTTTCAAAAGCTTGACTCGAGTAGCACATACAATCTGGCGACAATAAGGAAAGGAAACGAGTGGAAGACATCCTTTATCACCACTAGAGGGCACTATGAGAACTGTGTAATGCCTTATAAACTGTCTTCCAATACTTTGTTGACAAGATACTCAGGCACCTACTGAGTCATTGCATCCTTTCATACTACTCTCATACCAGGGACAAAATGTGCATCACTTTTGGGAAGTTCTCACCAGACTCTTTCTTGGGTAAGTCATCAGCCACCAGGGTGTAGCAACTGATATGACCGAATTGCAGGAAGTGACTTAATGGCCTCAGCTACACACAATAAAGGAGCTACAATTGTTTGTTTTTGTGCTTTGTGAACTTTTACCAGCAGTTCATCCGCAATTATATCTTTACAAGTTAGCATGGTTAGAACAGGTGCAAGCTGCCTCTGATAAACTAAATATCAAGTTCACCAAGGCACCCGTACTATGTTATCCCAACCTCTTGAAATTAGGGTTGAAAAATGGTTGCTTCTGACTGTGGATTGGGGATGGTCTTATCTCAGAGACTTGGATTGGCACCCGAGCTACAACCATGTGCCTTTTACACCAGAAAACTTACTGCTTTTGAAAGAATCTTTGATATAGGTAATAAAAAACTTCTGTCCATTTAGGTGGCACCAGAGGAATGGAGACATTGACTGGAGGTGGTCAGTCATCCATTCGTGGTAACCACTGACCACAAGAACCCGGAATATATAAGGGGGTTAAGCGTTTGAATGCACTAAGGAGAGCCCTACTTGGTAATAGCAGTGGCAGACTGGATAAGCTGCAGTGCCCACATGAGGCCCACCTGATCTACCAGGAATCTCAAATTAAATCTGCCTAGCATAAAGTTAAGACAGAAATACATAGAGTCCTTCTGAATTTTGAGGCAGATAAATCTGGTCACTTATCATTAAGAGCTGTCTGCATTGTATCATACTGTGTCCTTCCATGTTTCATTGCTAAAACCATAGTGGACTGCAAGAGCACCAGCCGAGTCAACCACCATCTGCCATGAGAGAGATTATTGACTCAATAAGGTGGGGAGTCCAGTTACAGTACCTCATAGACTGGAAGAGGTATGGAAAGATCATGGAAAAGTGCACCCCTTGCGCCCGACACCCAGACCCTGAGAAAGCCCGAGAAAAAAAGATAGAGAGGTGATGTAAGGATAACTTATGCTTATATTTTTTTCAGGTTTTTAGGTTTATATAATCCTAATCTCATGAATTATTGCCAGCCTGCCTGCATACTTAGTGTTGTTTTATTCATGTTCTCGTTTGTTTATGTGTATGACCTCTGTCTCATATTTTCCCGATTACGTCTTTGGTTTTCGTGTTTTGGTTCTGATCTCCTGTGTCTCTTTCTCTTTCTCTCTGAAAGAGAAAAAGACAGAGACTCTGTCTTCGTTTTGGATTATATGCTTGTAAATAAACTCTGACGTAGACTCTTTCAGGATGTTTCTGAGAGTACTTTTCCTATGCCTTTATTTTGTCACATATACTTTTACAGCACAGTGACATTTTTTATAAGTTGGGGTCAGAGCACACGGTTAGTGCCCGTGGAGCAAATGGGGTTAGGGGGCTTGCTCAAGGACCCAACAGTGGCTAGCTGAACCTGGGTCTTCCTGGTCTTCAGATCAACAACTCAGCACCTTAACCATTTGAGCCACCACTGCCTGAACAGACTATGCTTCTAAACCAAACCACACCCAAAAAAACCCCCAATGTGTCATGTGATGTGTTTATGATTAATGTGAATAAGACATGTCCAGGGCCATCATTTAAAGGACAAAGCTAATGCATTTGAGACAAACATGCTGACGGAGTCCATTTTAATGATGTGTTCTCCTAATGTTAGCTCTGTTATTGTTTACAAATAAGTAGGTAAAGATAATTGGCCAACACTGACTGCTCAACGTCATTCACATAATTGGTCTCCTGGTAATTTGAGTTGTGGCCGTAGTCCACTTCAAATCCATTCTGTGCCACTCGAGAGCAATTTGTTATGTTTGTCAAGTGTTGAAATCAGACCTGATCTTGTTGCTTAAGAAACAAATGTTCCAAAAAAAATTAAAAGTCATTAATAATCAACAAAATATCACCATATATTTAGGAAATATAAAGCAATGCCCAGTAACTTCTGTGCATTTGTTTTGTGGGTGACGTATTCAGGAAAGTAAAGCAGAGTTAGGCAAATGCAGACATAGCATATTTATCTATCCAAACAAATCAATATTAGCACATCATAATTGTTACAACTTCTTTTTATTTGGCGTCCAGTGTTTTAGGAGGGAACACAAAAAAAATAAAAAAACGCTTTTTGTTGCTATGGAGGTGCAGAGTGTGCATTAAAGAGCAGGCAGAGGCAGACTAAATCCAAATTTTTTAGCATTTAGTAAGAACAATATAGTATGACAGAACACACGAAAAACTACCAACAGTGAATTGAAATTTACCGTCAAACAATAATGTCTATTTACAACTTACATACAAAAACAGAGTAATGGGTAACAACAAAATTGAAGGACGGGAGCAATGCTACGGCAAAGAAAGTAATAAAACATAGAAATCAAAACTACACAAAATAAGCAGAGAAAAATAACATCTTTGGTGTAGGACGGCACTAATTATACTGGCTAGCAACATAAATACATGGGTTGGTATCCGTGTGTCTTAACAACTTTGCCCAGCGTGATGTAAAATGTAAGTGATGTGCCATGTTTAACTGGTCCTATCACTATGCGCTGAAATAAGTAAATTTGGGTAAACTCAGAGTCGAGTCACATCTTAAACTTAAAAAAAGCCAAAAGCAAAACACAGGGAAGCAAACTTGAGCAATCAAGCAAAGAAAAAGCACATCGTTTCTCTTGGTGCCCGCCCCAACTTAGCCTTGCCTTTTACTACGCTTTCCTCTTTGTCCTTGACATCCTTCTTTGTCACCATCTTTCTCACAGCCCTCCTTTGCCTCGCCATCCTCCTCGCTTTCCCTTGCCCTCACCTTAATCCCCCCCCTTTCCTTAGCCTTGCTGTCCTCCTTGCGCCCCCTTAGCCTTGCTGTCCTTCTTACTTGCCCCTTGGCAAACCTCAGCTTTGTCATGCCTTGAGCCCAGTGCATACCAGAACCTTAGGCCAAATAGGTTTTTTGTGCTTCAGAAGACAAGCTTAAAAAAGAGAGCTCTGTAAGGGTTACTGAGAGTGGTTTTTCTCCTGGCCACCAGAAGGCAACCCTAGGACTTTTGTCTCTTTGTCAACATTTGCCATGTAAACTATGTTTTTTTGTTGTTGTCATGGTCATGTTTCTTGTCTTGTGATTCTCCTCGGCCTTGTCATTGGTTGATTGTTTCCTCATTATGTCCAGAGGAAACAACAGGGAGTTTATTACAGTTTCCTGAGCTCTTTTTTTTCTTTACTTTTTACTAAATAGAAAGAAACAATTATGCATGTTCTTTTTAATTAGGTTATCTATAACAGGGACGGTTTTAGGCATGGCCAAACATGCGTCTTGCCTACCAAATCAAAATTTAGGTAAAGACAACATTTCTCTTATTTTTATGTTTCGTGCATTAACCGATCACAAAATTACACCAGAAAATCACAGTATTTTCAGATGTTTTTCATTGGCCAAATGTAATGGTACAGTTTACCACATGAGATTTCAATTATCTGGTTTATCATCTGTCATTTTTATAAAAAAAACTATTTTTGTAAGGTTGTAAAGGTTGTTAGTGCCCAATATCACTTCAAGGACAAATAAATTATTTATATATCTATTTAAGTTGTTTAAAATAAATATATCCATTTAGACAGTTTTTAACTTTGCTGCTACTATAGAGGTTTTGGATGAATGGCTGTAGGTTTAGGTGTCAGTAAGTAAAAACATGTATGCAACAAGAAGTTAAACACCTTTGTTTATTAAAGTTTAAAAACAAAAGTATCTATAGGAGACAGTGGTAATATTCTGAATAAAACTGCAATAACTTTTCACAATACAACTATTTTATGTTTAAATAATCAATTATAGGACATGGAAAAAAACCCTCGTAAAAATATTTTTTACAATGACCGAAATATGAAAAAGCAATTAAATAACGTGTTAGTTCAAAACATTTTGGTGTCAATTTCTAAAAAAAAAAATAATAATAATATGGAATATATACTAGACATTGTAGCTAGACATTGTTCACAGTGTGTCATTTGCAAGGATGTCTATAGGGTTTATGCTTTCCTCACCTGCATATGTAGCAAAGTGGTTCTTCAACTTAAAAAGTGTATGTAAAAGAATGAACAATTAATTAAAGCATAAAGCAGCATTTAATGCAACAATTATTTAAAATACATATAAAAAAGTCGATGTCATCAATTTAATGTAAAAAACTTAAAAATAAAATTTTTTTGTAAAATTGCATGTGCCACACTTTGACTTACTGAATTGAATGAGTGGGGAAATAAAATAAAAATATGTTAGAATATGAGGATAAACACTTATGTTACTAGGTTATTGTTGTATTTATTTTTTCTGATTCAGGTTTTTGCAGCTTTAAATACATCTTAATTTCAAATTGAGGGTTATATTATAAATTATATATCTTGGTTTATTTTTTTACATAATGAAATCAATCTTTTTCAAAAGGGGTTTGTAGATGTTTTATATTCACTGTACATTTGCACCACACATTTTTATAATATATCAGCTATAAAATGAAAGTATGCTAGAAAAAAATATTCGATGATAGTGTGGCCTGATGTACATAACACATCCACCTTAAAACTGTTTTTTTAACTTCTTTACCCTAGCCAACCTAATTCGTGTTTATGTTCTAAATGTTATTAAATCTGTTTATTTATAGCTGTATGTTCTAATTTAATTAAAAATGTTATGAAAAAATAGTACTTTCCCCTCTAAAAACCTGTGATTTTCTCCTTTTTGGTCACAGATCCCTAGTGACTTTATCTACAAGTATCCCCTAAATAAGACAAGATGACGTCCCATAACAAAAGTGCCATTGTGTCATTGCTCAATAAGAGCAACTTACATAAAAATACTTTTTTGAAACATTTTAAACATACGGTAATATTTTTTTCTGAACTTAACTGTCTATAATTTATACTCAAAAAATCTTTCTTCAAAAAAAATTGACTTTGTTTTTATATAAATGCAGGACGATCTATTAAAACATTTCAACCTGACAGTGGTCATAGTAATAACAATTCTTTTTTTAATATTTTTTTGCAGAGTGGTTAGGCACAAACATTAATTAAATAGGTTTAAGCTATAATATCTATTTTAGGACAATAAACAAAAATAACAACAAAGGCATGCTATTTTTAAACGTAATTTTAACCATTATGAAATTCTATACCTTACTGTGCCTACAGGCACTCTGTAAAAAGGTATGAATCTCACCTGCTAAATGCTTATTTAAAGAGGTAATGTTTTTCAACACTGTTACATTTTTACACCCATTCAGGATGGAGAAAACATATGTAAACGGGAGCACAACAACTGCACCACAGTGATGTGTAAATGCATTCTTCTGGTTTGTCCTAGGACTTTTCAACAGCTCCCTTAAGGTGTGATAAAGTAAACCATTTGTCAGGTTTGTCTATCTGTCATCTAGTTTAGGTGAGTCTATACCTTCTTCCTCTTCTTCTTTGTCATCTTTCGCTCCAATAAGTCGTTGCCTTGCAAAATCTTCAAAAATGATATCATCATCACTAGAAGCAGGAGGAGAAACGAGGAGACGGTTGTCAGATGCTTTTGAAGCTTTATTATTGATTATACGCTGTTTTGCTCAAAATATATTTTGTATCAGTGAGTTTATCACAAAACAATATATTGTTACACTCACATTTCTCATGTTTGAGTCATTCATTGTAAGGTAAATTTCTGGAGAATGATCCAACAGGTAATGTTGGGATATAATATTGTGAACATTCAGGGATTAACTGCTATTATGCCACAAAATACAATGTTGCTTACTACATCTTTAATTTTCCAAAGCACAGTTTAATCATCTGATCTTTAAACAAGTACATACTGTATGCCAACTCAATATCACATAACTAATAATGGAACTCATCTGCTTTATAAATAACTACACCTAGCTTTGTTTGCTTGCTATATATTTTGAATATTTCCTATTGTCCCACTGACAGCTTTAGCAATGCTTAATACTTTTATCCTAAATAATCATCATAAAAAAGAAATCAGATATGCGTTCTGCTTCACCCTATTTTTCTGTGGCACCCCTCTGACCCGAGTCAGATTTTTTTGGACGTAAAGTGTGTTAGTGTGTGTATCTAAAGAACATTTCCAGAACTGTAGAGGTAAAAAAGGTAAAAAATTAAAATTAAACAAATAGAATACAAAATAAACAAACTACTACTATAACTAAAAACAACAGCATAAAATTAATTTTGGAGTGAGTTTTGACAATCAAATAGGAAAGATTAAAAATTAAAAAAAAAAAAATAGGATAAAAAATTACTTACTTTGTGTCAAACTCGATCAGGTTTGTGTCAATTGGTGCATCATTTTCCAGTACTTACACAAAAAAAGGGAATAAAAAAGAGTAAAGTAAAAAAAAAGTAAATTTAAATAGAACATGAGTAATTAAATACTTATCTATATATCTATAATGTATATAGGCAAAAAAATCAACTACATCAGGAAAGTATGTAACTATTAACTTCTTAACCAGGAAACGAAGGCTATTAATTAAGCATGATTGGTATTGGTACAACGAAAATGTATGGTATTGGTATAGACAATGAAAATGGTATTGGACAATGAAAATGTAAAAAAAAGAATTAAAAAAAAGAAAAGAATCCTCCAAACTTTATTATCTTACTGCTTTCCTATAGCTTTTTTTCAGAGCTTCTAATTTTTAAGTAGTATCGTCTTCTGTTATAAACATGCCAGAGTCTAAGTACAAGTATTATTTACAGTTTGTTATTAAGGTAACATTGTCATTATTACTTAAATAAACAAGCAGCTAATTTAGAACACACCATCTTTGTAGATGGATTCTTCATCTGGTTTAGGGTGCATTAATGTGAACGGTAGCTCTACTGCAACATCACTGGGAAAACAGCAGAAGTAAAAGGATTTTCAGCAAAAGATAGATAACATAAAGACTGTACAGATGCTAGAACAGACATGCTGCAATGCAGGGCCGGCCTGTGGCATAGGCAACATAGGTAGTTTTTTTTTTGTCGAAGTGCGCCCTCTTGTGATCATTGTGAGCTCCTACATCCATATGTTAAGCAAAAATATTTTTTAATTATATATTTTATTCAGCTAACCATGAAAAATTATTATAATTAACAACATGTCATGTCATCATTAAGTGATATTTACAAAATAATTGTGAGTTTATGCACTTTGATTTGCACAGATTTTTTTGTGGTAGGGTGTGTGTGTGTTGTTTGGGGTTGGGCGCAAATCTCGGCTAGGGCACCACCAGGGCCTGGGTCAGCCCTGCTGCAATGCAGTTGTCTTTGCCTTTTACTATTACTGTTAAAGATTCGGATTTTCCTTCAAAGTAAAAAACTGAATTGTAAAATCAATATTTTATGAAAACATTCAATTTGTTTTTGTTTCAGAAAAATAGTATAATACATAATTTAAAGAATAAAATTAGTTCTTGTACACCAAAAGCACTGAATATCAATAAAAAATACATATACACCATAATGGTACAGTGTTTTCATTCTTTCTTTCTTCTCTCTCAGGTTCATATATATATATATATATATATATATATATATATATATATATATATACACACACCAAACATCATTCTCTCTCTCTCTTTCTCTCTCTCTCTATCACTAAGACAGACTAAATGTGACTGTTAGATTAAGTTTACTGTACCTCGAAGCAAGATCTCCCAAGAGCCTGTAAAGAATTAAACAAATTTAGTCTTTGTATATAGTTAAAAAAATTAAGTTGCCACATATAGCACTCTTGTAGACAATTGTAGTGTATTCTGTGAAGCTTTTGGAGGCAAGACTTTAAGTTTGTAAACATGGAAAATTTTAAAGGTTCCACTTTTGGCACATTTTCCAGGACTAGGACAGCATCAGCTATATAATCAGACTGGACCACTTTTTTAAAGTTGATTATTACTTTGTTGACATATTCTGCTAATAGGTATTATTTATAGACAAATAAAGAGACCTGTATTAGTTATGCATGTCAAGTCTTTCTGAGCCTGTTTTTCAGGTACCTCTGAAGCTGTTTGGTTTTTAGGGATGCACATAGCTACAGGTACATGGCAGTCAATCCCTAGTTTCATTGAAATTATTTAAATATACTTTCTTACATGATAACAATATTCATCTTTAAAAATATTCTTTATATGCATAAAAATCAGTTTTTAACATTAAGAGCAAGTATTCCAGGGTATAAAAATAATCTAGTACCTTTATATATTAAAGAAAAGTCAGTTATTTTGGAGGCCACTCAAATAAAAATATTCAAACTTACCCACCACGAGATACGACCAGTTTCACTTTGACTTTGTAAGACACAATGATACCCAAAATTTCTTTGCTGGCTCCCTCTCGTAACCTTTAGTGTAAAACAAAAAAAAACAAAGTAGAATAGGGGCATTGCACTGTTGCTACTTACCACAAAAAAACCCTTAATATTAAGTTAATCTTTCGGTTTTAAGATTACTCACAGCGTGCTTGAGGCTAAATTTGTGTCCTCATGTTTAAGCTTTCCATCTAGAGCTAAGCCACGCTTTTCTCGATTGTTGGCAAGAAAGGGGGTAAGAGTGTAGACCTTACAGAATGTTGCACTTGGAGCCACAATGTCACTAAACAGACATAAAATTAAAATAATATTACACACACAAACACACACCAACCATATATTAGAGAAACAGACAGATAGCTAGCTAGACAGACAGACAAACAGATAGACAGGTAGATAGATAGATAGATAGATAGATAGATAGACAGACAGACAGACAGACAGACAGACAGACAGACAGAAAGATAGATAGATAGATAGATAGATAGATAGATAGATAGATAGATAGATAGATAGATAGATAGATAGATCTGTATACATACTCTGATTCCTCCATTGCAACTGGACATTTGTACTGGGCAGTGTTGAAGAGACAGATATCAGCATACTGACGAACTATAATTGTATAAAAAAGAGTGAGGGGTTACATTAACTTTGTCAAGTTAATAGTCTGTATATAATTCGAATGTGTAGATTTATAAACACCTGAGATCTTTATTTTCTTAACAGTCTTGTTTGTGTTGTTTGTAACATGAACATTTACACTAATTGGTTCACCATGGTAGTAGATCTAAAAAAAAAAAAATATGATTAACAAACATCAGTTATAATATTTACAGTTGAAATGGTTCCTCTTTACTGTTTCTTTATTGCAAAACAAGGAAATAAAACAACTCGAACCTGTTTCTAAATGGTCTAATTAAACTGGAACACTGAAACTAAAGGGCAAGTGTAATCTGCGTTCTGCTATACTTCAGCAAATATCTTTGTAGCGCACTTCTTTAACCACTAGATGGAGCGGATATACCACATAACTAAAATCCAACTTCCTTCTCATTATATTTCGATCACGGGTTCTATAAGAGGGGCAGCATGGTTGGTTAGTTAAGTTGTTGTCTCACAGCAAGACTGTCCCAGGTTCGTATCCCCTGCAGGGGTTTTTCTGTGTGGAGTTTGCATGTTCTCCAAATGTTTGTGTGTGTTTACTCTGGGTAATCTGGTTCCCCCCACAGTCCAAAAACATGTAAGTTAGATTGATTATGTTAGTAATTCTAAATTGCCCATAGGAGTGAGTGTAAGTGTATGTGATTGTGTGTCTATAGGTGGTCCTGCGATGTACTGGTGACCTGTCCAGGGTGATACCCTGCCTTTCACCTAATAATATCTGAGATAAACTTCAGCAGATCCTTGTGAGCCTGATTAGGAAAAAGCGGATATAGACATGGATGGATGGATGGATGAATGGTTGGAATTCTTTAAAAGAACTGCTTTCTATTACAGGTTTATTAATTTTACAATATAACCACAAAATGAAACATGCATTAATTTATTCATCTTCTATAGTCACAGGGATCTGCTGGAGCCTATCCCAGACGTCTCTGAACTGGCAAAAGGCAGGAGAGGTACACCCTGGACAGGTAGCCAGTCTATCACAGGGCCACACACACACTCACACTCACTCTTATGGGCAATTTAGAATCACCAATCAACCTAACATACATGATTTTAAACTGTACTCCCAACAGTGCTAGCCACTTATCCACCGCGCTGCCCAAAATGTAACATATTAAGAAAGTAATAATCATTTAGGAATTATTATGCAACGCAGAAGTGAAAACAACTAAATTAACCAATATAAAGAAGGGTTGTGAGCAGGTCAGAAACTACTGCCTGTCTCTACTTAATTAGGAGTTATTTGTTTGCTTAGGGAAAGAAAACATGGTTGGTTTATGTAAGCTTTAATTTTAACTTCTTTAAAATGTCATATACATGTGAAGCTTAAAAGGTCAGATCAAATATTATCTGTTTAAACTCACATTTTTTAGAGCAACCGCATAAGGATTTTACTGACCTCTTTGTCCAGTGAGGCCTCTAAGTGTAAAGGTTTATCTGACATGAGAAACTGTCTTGTCGTTTCTGCCATTGGTTGTGGACCTGGCTTCTCTGGAGCATACTGCACTTTTCTGATGATTAGACGCACTGAGTTTCTATGTAAAGAAAGCATATTTAGGATTAGTAAACCATACTTTTTTACTGTAGCATCATTGTGGTTTAATCTAAGGCAAAAATATATTCTCTTTGGCCTTTCTTTATCAAATAAGAAAGATCAAATACACTATAACACATAGCAGACAGCTCGATTATAATAATTCAAAGCTAGTGTAATGTGTTTTTAAGTGAAACGGAATACCATTCTAAAGGGTTTTTAACTGCATATCAAGCTAACTAAACATTAGTTTCACTTGTTTACCCAACAATTGCCTAATAAAACTTATTTATCTTTATTCTTTGATAATAAAGAAAATGAACCTACCTTTTGTGAATTTTTTCTTCAATGTTTTCAGCACAAAAAGCTTTTACTTCAAAATCAACCCCACAGGCCTAGTCAGAAGGGAGAGAAACAGGCCAAAAAAAAGATGTTATGTAATGACTCTTTAAATCCGTATAATTTTTTGTCTATAACACTGAACACATACCTTCCCAGTATCCTCTGGTCCCGGTTGAAGTGTGACTGAGCAGGGTAAATTAGGAGGTATCTATTAAAAAATATTCAAGTTCCATAACATTATAGCACTCACAATTAAATAAAAAATATGATAAGTTTAAAAGTGTTTACTCATCATGTAAGTGTTACTTATGCTAAATCATGCAGATTTAAAGGAGCACACACAAACCAAAGTGTATTACAACGAATTGAAATGTAATGACTAGGGCACAGAGAAAATCAACATAAGCACATGCATAACACTACATAATAAAGCTCATATTTAACCCAAAAGGAAAGTGGGTCACATTCCTCCCTAAAAGGGTAATATTTGGCATTGTAAATGTCTTCTATAATAATCAGTATCTTTGAATAATAGCCCAGCAGGAAGGAATTAACCTCAAATGTGAAGGGATAAGCATGCTCTCCAAGCTTTTTAATAAGTCGTTCCTGTAGACGTGTCAGGTTTTTCTTCTCCTCAGGCACAGGAGGGAATGCCTGTATATTGGCCACAAAGAGATCCTTTCGAAATGTCAATCCAAGAACATCTAAGTCCTCACGCCCATAGCGGAACGCACATGTCAGTGTTATAAACACTGTGACAAATAAAAAGAAATCAGAGACAATAAGTAACGTGCCTGCTTATTCACTAATACAAAGTAAAACAATTTACATTCTACAAGGTAAAAACATCATGATAATAATATACTGGTCTTATAAGGTTCCAAAAAGACGTTTCCTCACCTTTCCTCTCCTTTAAGTACTCTGGATCAATTAAAACCACACCATCTACAAAATAAAGAAAGGAAACAAGTACAGTAGAGAATTTATAGGTTCAGGTTAAAGAGCGGAGAGCAGATGGTATACATTTAAATAGGGATGCAGATCTAACCAATACAGTAGTGTCAGTCAGACAATCTTATATTTTTATATCATAATTTTCATATAATCTACAGTTGCTAAAAAATTAAAAACAAAATAAAGAAATAAAGAAATAAGAACATAATTAAAGAACTTAAAACATATACATTAATTTAATACATAAAAGACATACCAACAGGCTCTACAATGTCCACATGGTCAACAAAGTCCCTTTTGCCAAGATACACCGTTAGCTTAAATATATAAGAAAAATGATCAATACAATATTTAAAGGGGTCATCGGATGCAACATTCACATTTACAAATTGTTTGAAATGTGTGTTGGCAGTGTGTGTGCACAACCACCCTATCACGATAAAAATCCACCCACTGTTTTTTTAATGTCATTAAATCATTTGCCGTTTTCAGTTGCCTGTCTTTGTGACATCACACAGACTAAGGCCACTCCCATTATTGTTGATTGACAATGCTGTTCTAGCATAGACACCCCTGAGTTTCGCCACTATTTAGACCCTGGAGCAGAAAGTTGTCTAAGCGATTGTGTTGTGCAGTTGTTGAGTGTAATAACAAACACAGCAGTCACAGACTGTCAGCAGTCTAAGACTTTTAAGCCGCTGAAGACAAAGTGGCTGAATTTTGTTTTAGAAGGGAATTTGCTCCCAATCAACCTACTAATAAGTCTAATAAAAGGACTAATAAGTCATTTAAATGTTTTTATCATTTTTGAAGCAGTTAAAACTGCATGAACAAGAATGTTATCATTAACACAATACCTGCAAAATAGTTACATTTACAGTGTTACAGTGTCTAAATGGCCCACAGAACAGAGGGGTAGAGTAAATCGAGCTCATTAGCGTTTAAAGCATCATGCACTGAAATGGGTGACTGCGAACAGAACTGTTTTTAGGACCCTATAGAATCATATCGAGTATATGATGACCCTATTAATCCAATATTTTTTAATGATTTAATATTAACAGCATATTAAAAACTGCTACATTTCCTATATTACATTTTTTAACTTTTTGCTAAATATTTATTTATTGTTAATTGCTATTAGTGATAAAGTAAATCATTATGTTGCATTTCAGCCAAAGCAACAGTAACTAAAAAAATTGATCAATTGATGCATTAATGGATATGATATTACATGTGTGTAAATGTGAATGAAAGACTTTAAAATACCTTTCCATTTGGACTTGCCTTCTTGAATACCCTGTGTGAAGAGTTAGATAAAAGGGGTTTAGAAAAGCTTAAAAATACATCTACATAAACCCAACATTTAAAACAAACATATTAAATCATCATAACTTCCGTTAAGCGTTAATGAATGCTTTAACAGATCACTTCACCTTAACTACGCGTCAGTGGCAAGTTTATAGGTAAATGATCACAAAAGATAATATCCAGCTGGCAGCAATAATAATTATTTAACAGTGCAGTTTACCATGGCTTACCGAACAAATAAAATTTTACTAAAGTTTCTTTGAAATTATGAGATATTCTTTATACAAACAGTAAAATCATATAAAATCATCATATAATCATATAAAAGTTTCACTTGTTTTTATCTGGCCAAATAATGTTTTAAATATATGTTAAATATATGTTGTATATGTAATGCTCAGTAACATATATTTTTGACATTGAAAATGTCAAGAAAATACATTTGCAGCTGTATAGACCTTATGATAAACAGATTTCCTTTAGTCTTTTATCGATACATACAGTAAACTTTGATCAGCAAAAATAAGACCTTTGTTTTTTAGGAAGCTCAAACAGAATCTGTAATAACAATGAATGAAAACTGGTCCTTAAACAACAAACAAGCATTAAGCCGTGTAATTATTCCCAAAAAATATTGTTAAATAATTATATGAACTGAATGCTTATTGTCTACACATACTGTAAGTTAAAGGTAGTAAAGTTTAAACATTTAATTTTGCCACAATACACTAGTTACAATTGTCAACATGTTTATTCAATGTTTTTCATCAAATCTGTTACAACATTTATTTAACAAATATCAAAATCCAAAAGAACAACATGCATATGAGTTCATAGCAAAACGCTGTAATAAAACTATGAAAAAAATAAATGGTTCAGTGCTAATCTTGCAAGTTATTTGACTGATGGCTGCCAAGTCATGAAATAATACAGTCAATATTAAAAATCTCAGTTTACACACATGCACAGGGGCATGGGTATTCAGTATTTCAGACCGATCAGAGCCACAGAGAGAAACTTAACTGCAGCTACTACTGGCTGGGCCCAACACATGTCTTGTTCAAAAAAAGCTTTAAGCTTTATACAAATTCAGAACATAAAACATTCCTCTACAGTTTCCGTCTCCGGGTTGGTTTTAGCACCTGTTTACATACAAAAAATAAAGAACAAATCAGCTTAAAATGGTGTATTCTTTCATAGCAATGCCACAGAAATCATGTGGACTAAATAAATAATTTCAAAACTTTTTCTGTCATAAATTTAAAATTTTCTCTGTCAACATTAAACAGTCTCAAACTAGTCATTTATAAATACCTTATAATCTATTAAAACAATAAATCCTTGTACGTTTATGTTGCCCTGTCTGGACAGCTATTTAATTCACTTATCAAGTCACACAGATTTTAGGCTAGATTCAGGTTTGGGCTCTTGCTAGGTCATTCAAAACTATTGATCTTTTTACATTTCTTTGTTGATTTGGATATTTGTTTTGAGTCATTATCATGCTAAAACAAATTTGCACTAAGTCTTTAACGGTTAATGGTTTAATGTTTAGTGAAGTAGTACATGTCAAATCAACATCCTTCTAAATGTCTTGACCGAAGACTTCCCATCAGAACACTACTCTGAGCATTAAACTGCAGCCTGCTTGCATTTATCCCATAGTGCATCCTGGTGCTATTTTATTTCCAAGTAAGCAACACACAAACATCTTTATAACATTTTCAACATTAACATTCTGCAAAATCAACAAAACAAACAAAGCGTATCATTAATCAGAACTTTATGCTTTCTTTTCGTTTGTCCATTTTTTTTGTACTAACTACTATATAGTAAAGCCACCACAAATTACTATTAGTTTAGGATGCTGTAATGCAGTCATTCAGACATTCTAACTTGTCTGTTGTCAAAGTCACTTATATCATTACTTTTACAGACTCATAAACTTTAAGAACTGTCTGTCCAATTGCCATCTAATATATCCCAGTCCTTAAAAGGGATAAAGAGATAATGTCGTTTACTTCACCCGCAGATTTATGAGATATTGGCTGAGGCTGCTCCAGACATGGCTAAACATTCGACATTTACTCACTTATATTTATTGATTATAAAACTACAGACAGAGTCAAAGAGTGTGTTGTCGCCCAAATAAAAAGAAAATGAATTAGATAACCATGTTCTCGCTAAAATAAAAAATGCAACATGCTAGATAAGAGCTGAGTCATTATAAACACATATATATGATGTGCTAATGTTACTCATGGGTTTATGAAAACCAACCTAAGTGAATCCACAAACTTAATAGAGCTTTTAGGCTTCTCTTCTAAAAGCCCAGAAGTATGCAGTAAGTGACTTTAAAGTGTGTATGAATTTTAAATGAGTGCATGCCTTTGTAATGCACAGGCAATCTCTGTTGGATTCTGTGGCTGAATCAGCTCTGTGTATGCTTGGCATATTATATCTTCAGCATCTAGTCTATGAGTATTGTCTGATGTTTTTATTATGTAAGTTGTAATGTATCCATTTATTATAAATTATATTACAGGACATAATAAAGCCAACTTAGTGTCATTTGCATACATCCCTTTAAGGCCCCCTTCCCTATAGCTCCCAGGATCAACCATCTAGCAAGCGGTTACTGAAAATTAAGATATTATTTATTTATTTTTACTATTTAGTTGAAGTTTTGTAAACCCCCTACAAGCCCACCCACAACTGTATGTGCCTTAATTAGTTGGTACAGAGTTGGAAGCTGTCTTTATATGCTGTAACATTAATATTTCCCATCACTAAGAGACCCGGACACTATTTTAGCATGACTTTGGCTCTGTAGAACATGGTGTGTTATAGTTGAATTCAAGTTTTCAGCCCAAAGAAACAGTGAGAGTAAATCTGGAATAGATTGTGCAAAAAAAGAATAGAAGCGACTGAATCTGTAATATAATAATAATAATAGTAATATAATTACAAATATTGCACTCCAGTTCCTGCATTTAGCACAGGTAGTAAAAAGGGAGAAATGGTCTAAACAACATATACTGTACGAGTCTAGAATTTAGAACAGAATAATTTTTGTCACTCCCAAAATTATACAGCAATCTATGTTTTTGTCTGACTATTATCTATGACTATACTTATATACTATACTCATATACTTACAGTACTATACCATCATGTGAAATCTAGAAAGCAGAAAACAGAACTTATTTTGAGATAAATGATCCTTGTCAGAAACAATAACGTCAGGAAAAAAATGTTAAGGCAGATGGTTTAGCACTGCTTCTGGGAGTAGAACCCACAAATCTTGTTAGCATGTGGTAAGTTTTATTAAACAGAAACTCAACCTATATCCAGACTGTGATGCAGATGTAAGACAATATCACACTGACTCTAAGCTGTGTCTCCTGCATGTAATTGGATATGAGTTATTTGCCCTGTCACAAGATAAATCTAATGGCTTCATTTTGTCCGATGGGTAAAGTCATCTCAAGCCTATAGGTTTCGGGGAATTGTGAGAGTGAGCTGAACAATATTATATGAATAAATATAAAAGACCAGAGATTTTGGCAGATTCTGTTGACTAAAATCACATCCACAAGATATATACTAAAAGGGACAGCATTTAGCACTAAGCAGCACAATTATTTGGCAGGTTTCTGTATCCAAGGCAACCGAGAGGAAAGGCAAAAGCAAAGCCAAGCATGTATTTAATCAGTTGAGGGTTAAAAACATCACCTATGAATTATGATTTCTGGCATCTGAAAGATCATTTGGTTTGATTAATGCTTTTTTTGTTTAAGTAAAACATTCTTAGTGCAATCTATATAATGTATTGCATGGCAAAAGTATTTAGCTTATACATATATGTAGATATTACAATTTTATTAAAATTACACTAGAAGAACTCATTTAAACCTAAAGTCTACATCTATTTTCTAATTTGCTTTCGTGACATTCTGTACATTACTGACAGTAAGGAGATGCATACATTTTTTCAACATGACCATCCCACTGTCCACAAAGCAAGTTCCTTAAAAGCAAATACCTGACAATTTCAGTCCTAAAAGTTAAAGTCAGTTTGACAAGAGTTTAAGGGTCCTGCACAAAGCCCTGATGTCAAACTTAAATTTTTAATAAATTGTAATTAATAAACTGGCTTCATTGAGGCTCCTATTGCCAAATGGGCTGAACATTTCTAGAGGTATAAATGTTATTACACTAGCTTATACCTGCAAGACGGGGGGACAAAATCTAAAGCATATTCTTAATTGTTTATAATACACTTCATTCATCATTAAAATAAGTATAGTTGTCAACCTTACTGTAACAAGAATTGTAATAAAACAATGGAATTTGATGATAATGCTTATGCTAGACTTTAAGAAAATTATATATATTTTCCCAGAAATTTGTTTCAAATGAAACGTGTCCGCAGGAAAAAGAATGCTGTTTGAACATCAATATACGGCTATTAAGAACCATTATTTTCCTTCATGATAAAATCTAGAAAGTAATGTATTTTCTCTCTGACTTCCATTTTCTTTCCTGCATTTTCATGCTTAATCACATATATAACCACATACAAACAGCTTCATACAAACTAAAGCTGAATGTGTAACAAACTAAGAAAAGAAACAAATTGAAATTGCTTTTAAAGCTGGCTTTATTGCCATACTTTAAAACAAGAGGCAAATAAAAAAAAGCTACTTAAAAATAAAATATATTTCAAAAAGCATTTGTAAATGTAAATAAATTATTTTGGGGAGAAAATCATTTCCAACCATGTGTTTGGCCACTGTGTATTTGAATTTAAGTAGACATTTGACAAACAAATGGATATCTAATTGAAGGGTCCATCACAGGTCACTGGAGATTTTCCTCTTCAGTTGTTGCTGACATTTGGTACTATACAGTATTAGCAGATAGCTCTGCTATTACTGTAAGAGGATAATTACCTCATTATCCTGCTGAGAGCACAGATATGGCATATAGCTTACTTCCTCTTTAGAGAGCTCAAGTAATTTAGAACTCTGTTGATATGGTACCATGCTATGTGTGAAATGTCAACAGTCATGTAGTGACCAGCTGCGTCAAAAACGCAGCAAGACACAATGATTGAAAAACAAACTGTTTACCTTTACACCATAAAAAAAACTAAACGGAAAGCTGAAATGGAAACTAAATTTTCTAGAAAATAATATAGTGTAAAAAAATAGTGTTAAAAATTGCACACAAATGGCAATAAAATCCATTTTTGAAATAAAATTGTAAAGATCACACACAACAATTTATCCTCCAAGACCATCTAAAACATTGCACTGGTACGTACAAAAATATTACACCATATAAACCGAAAACAAAATCTTTAAAGTTGTATGAATAAATTAAAACATTTAGAAAGAAAAACATAAAATAGTGATGTAATACTCGATTACAGTATTGTTTTTCCTTGCAGCATTTATTGTAATTGAATCCCTTTCTTACCTTGTGCCTTTATCACCCATGATGAAAATGTGGGCAATTTTTTAATTTGAACTTGCAGAAAATAACAAATAAAACAAAATTGAAAGAATAGAAGAAGATGCTGAAAGGGAGCAAAAAAAATGCACTTTTGTGAAATAAGCACACAGGAAGGGTAATACAGCCTTTATCATGTATATTTCCTGCAGGTTAAACACTCTCCAGCTGAATTTGATTACAAAAGCATCTTCTCTTTTGCCTGTCAGAAAGGTCCCTCTCCCTAAAGAACGCAAAAGCAGGTGATTCCCTGGTCTGTATGCCTACTTTCCGCTTGCTTGCTATTTAATTAGCCATTCCTCAAATGAACTGTGTATCAGAAATCCTGAGATTTAAGAATCTTCTGTTTAAGGTCCAATGGGAGGCAGTGCTGCTGCTTTTGCTATGTCTCCATCTCCCTCCCACACTCTCTTCCGCTCTCTTCCTCTATCACATGCAAACACAGACACTCTCTCTCTCTCTCTTTCTCTCTCTCTCTCTTCTCTTTTGAAATGAAGGGGTATGTGTGCTAGCAGTATTGAGTGGGTGATAACAAGCGCTAAATAAGACACATTTTCTGCTCACCATTATGCTGCAGACACTGAAAAGCAAAATTCTATCCAAACATTTACTACCAGCGCAATACCTAAAAAAAAAAAATCAGTAGCTTTAAAAATTTAAAATTTTTGTTTAATATATATATATTAAAAACTAAAATGTTACATAGGCTTATAAAGCAGTTTTATCAGGAATTCACTTTTAAAGAGAATACTTGAATATACAGAATTGGGCTTGATATATTCACTAGCCGGGCTCTAAAAATTGTAGTACTGTCACATGGTGTAAAAATTGCTAGAAAATGTACAACTGCTACTTTAGTTTTGTAGTAAAGTTTGGCATTATTTACAAGTAAACCATTAGCATGGGTAATAAATCGCATCCTATGTTATATTTTATACTGTAAAAAACCTTGTGTTACAATAAGAACTATTAGGTTTAATGCCTTAGAGTAGTTCAGCATTACTGACAAATCATTTTCTCTACGTCATTAAAGCATATGACACATCAGTATATAAGCAAAAGGTTGCCTCCATAACTGTTAAAAAAATGCTCTATTCTCCTGCGTTTCTGTATACCGCAGAGCCTGATCTTATGCCACAATTCATGCTGATGTATCCTTTAATGTGGTTCCATGAAGTCAATGCAACCAATGTATTGTTAAAAAAATCACAAACAGGGATATGGTAATAGTTAATAGTTAATATAGTAATTATAAGAAATTTATTTATCTAGTAGTCAGTTTAAAAAGCATGACAGTCAGAACAACTGGGTTGAAAATTAGAATGTAAACAGCCCTATACACTCACTGGTAAAACTTGATACTGACTGGTAAAAGAGATTGTTAATGAATGAGGTTAGGAAAATGGAACCTCTTAGGGTGGTCGAAGAAGCGCTGCAGCACAAATCATGCACAGATCCACAGAAAAATGATGTGTTTTTCATAATGCATGACACTAACGTGTATTACAAATTAGACATTCTGTACTAAATAATTTGTTTTAAATATTAGCTAATTTTTATGTATTATAACATATTACATCACTGATGAAAATATAAGCATGCCTTAAAAAAGTTACCCTTACCTATATACACTATATTGCCAAAAGTCTGTGGTCACCTGACCATCAGAATTATATGTGTTTTTAAACATCCTATTCCAGATTTACTTTATAGGACCACTATTCTATTAAAAATTTCCAAACAGGAAGTCTGTGGTGCAGTCAGTGTTTTAGTTCATTCTAAAGGTGTTTAGTGGTGTTAAGATCAGGGCTTTGTGCAAAACACTCAAGTTTTTGAGTGCTATCCAATCATAACACATCAGGTCTTAATGGAGATCAGGGGCTTTGTGCATTGTCATGCTGGAACAGTGTTGGAGTCTCTTAGTTTCAGTGAAGAAATAATATAATGCCACAACATACAAAAACTTTCAAGACAGCTCTGCGCTTCCACAATTTTAGCAAAATTTTAGAGCGGAACCACATATAAATCTGATGGTCAGGTGACTACGAACTTTTGGCAATATATTGTACCTACCTGTGTGTTTTTGTTACAGAATAAACACATGCATTTACACATTAAGTCAATTATTTGAGAAAAAAAAAGATAATCAAATAAAAATAACAATAAAAGACAAACTTGACTGTTTTATGAAGCCAGACCAAAAGTAAATAATCTCATTTCATTGCTTGGAGTTCTTTGGTATTTTAAGGAAACAATTAAGCTCTTTTAAAGACAGCTTTGGTTTAGTACATGTTGTTCCTGAATACGGATGTGTGGATGTTATTGACGCTGGTGTGTAATTTAGCAGCAGACATTACAGACACTTTAATCCAGTTTTAAATATCACTCCACAGAACAGCACATCGGCTCTTATCCACGCTGACCATATACTCGCCTGACATTGACCAAGCCACAGCATTAGCTGAGGTTCTGAAATACAAAAGGAAGACTTGTCAGTAGTTTCAGTGATTTGGCCAAATCAATAAAGCTATGCAAATATTTCTAAAAAAAGATGATGCAAGTCATCCCAACATTCCAAACTGCAGCTTAAGAGTAACACTATGAGTGATTGATTTAAATGGCAGCATTAAGTAAAAGAGGAGCTGACTAAGACTTTAATGCACACATAGTGACATATTCTTAAAGTATCCTCTTTAGTTCACTTATGAAACAAGCGGTAAAAAGTTTCATGGTTAGGGTTAGGGTTAGTTTGCCAATAAACATTAAACTTATCTGTTTGTAATGCGGTTTAAACCAGAATAGGTATGCAAAACCTGTTCCTTCATTTCTAATAAACAATGTTTACTATTTTGTGGTACTAATGGGATCCTTGGTACCTGTGCATGGGTGGGAGTCGTGTTTCCAGGTTGCCTGTGCTAATGTTCCAGATGTACACACCACCATCTGCAGAGCCAGCTGCCAGGTAACTTCCATCTGGACTAATGTCAGTTGATGAGAACATATTTTTGGAAAATAACTGTATTTTATAATTTTATGCAACACAATATGATAATAATGTTTATGATGATATTATATTTGTATGCATGCTACAAAATATGACTTATTATTGGAATAATAATATTTGAAGATAAAAAATGTAACAAATATTTTACCTTCTTGAAAAAAAATATATGTACATGAAAACTATGGAAAGATAAGAGTAATTCTCACACTTCTGTGTATATTTTCTTGAAAGCTTTTTTTTTTTAAAGAAATGATGTCCCTAAAAATATTAGGTAATTAATAAAACCTCAAAATAAATAAAGGTGGAACTATTTGTTTCATGATAAACTTGAGTGTAGACATTATATAACTGTTTTCTTATTCCGCCATTCAGATTGATAAAATCTTTTTTTTTTACAATTTCTTTTCAGGTATTTAATGTAACAAAGTAAATTTGTAAACACAAATATTTCTAAATCAGTACATGAATTTTCTTATAAGATTTCATGCATTTTTGTTTAATAAGATATAAATGATCAAATAAGACATTTCTAATCGCATATCCATTAGCCCGTCCATCTCTGGTTTGAGATTACACAGACCTTTTAGAATGACTCAATGCATTCTGGTCTTGGTGTTGCTATAGAAACTGCTAAGTGTATGATTCAACTGGGAGTGTGCCACAGACCAGAACCGCAAATGGGACTTCAGCCCTTGTCATTTCTGCATTGCATCCTCCTCCATTTCTTGTCTCATCTAATATTACTCTAAGCAGTTACATACCACGCAGTTAGTCTTGGTATGGCCACAAAAGGAAAAAAAGGTCTGTTTTGGAGCAGAAACCCAATTACGAGCTTTTAGCTTTTATTTTTTCCCTTAATTTGTCTAAACTTCACCAATGCAAGTAGAATAAATAAAGGTAGTTTTTTAAATTGATTATAATGTTTTTCAATGACTTTTTCACCATTGTATACCGATTGCATATATCTAGGCTGCTTGATAGAAAGCTCCCTCGGCTAATGCCATAAGTCTTTTAAGTGCAGGCCACTACATTTTAGGTAACCCGGCCTCCAGCAGCAGGCATGTGTCGCTCATGCACAGGCACAATGACTAGATTAATGATGTTAATTAAGTAGTATTGGTCTGTCATGTTACCGCTCACAAGGTGTAGGGCAGTTCTGTATTGACTAGACAAACTTGGCCAGACTGTAATACCACCACTTCCAAAGGCAACAGTGGCTGATGCCAACAGTGTTCAATGTGAATCTACTTTTATCAGAAAATAGCACCCACTAGTTTCTCGGCCAGCATGAATGGCCATGCAAGACAGTGTTGTGGTCAGGTTGCCTCACAGGTTTTCTAGAACGCTGATGATAGTGGTTTCAAATGGTCTGATGTAACACTTGGGTGCCTATCACTTCTTTTAAAAGTGCTATTATTATCCGGTGCCGCAGGACACTGTTCACAATGAAGCGCTCCTCATCATGGCATGTGGCCAAAGGACGACCAATTCTATGCCTTTCTGTGACTCTTCCAGTGTTTTTTTCTCTGTTGTAGCTGTTCTGATGACACTCTGTGACACACAAGGTCAGTGGCATCATCCCTCTGAAAAAATCTTGTTTGAAGCCTTGCAATTGCCAGGTACTGTTGATTAATTAATAGGAGTCATCTTGGTGTCATGATGTTAAAATGTGAACAAAATGTTGAAAAGGACTGTTTAAATACAAATTGTCGTTGAACTGGGACATTCATGGAATTCATGAATCAGACACTTGTTCAGATTTTTGCGTTTAATCAAATTAATTTTACCTGTAAAGGTTATAGCGCATTTTGCACCCAAATGTTGAATATTTCTTACTTTTTGTAAGTAGTGTAAAAGGTATAACTATACAGTAAAGAAAAAAATTATTTCATACCCCTTATGATTTTGCACGTTTGCCCAAGCATTTAAAAATTGCATTTTAATGAGTGAAATAAGTATTTGATTCCTTATCCATCAGCAAGATTTTTGTGTTTTCATGTGTTTTTTATACATGTAATGAGCAGACATTAGGAGAACTCTCCTAAAGGGACTCTTTAACAGGGAGAGCTACTGTAAATGTATAGACTGATCATTTAATTGTCTATAACGTATAAAATCAGCAGGGGATCAAATACTTTTTCCCTCACTGTAACTTTCTAGAAGCATTTTTAAAGCAGCAATACCAGGGAACCCAACTACGGAATTTATTGTCATGACCTTTAAATGTTAAAAGTTTATTGTGTCCTACCTGAAGATAGCCTTAGTGCTGTCACTTCCACATTTAAAACCATCAGCCCTAGAATATGATGAAAAAATTATTGTTTAGAAATTATTATTACTTTTTGATTTATAAACAATAAACCTTTCATACACAGAAGGTTCACAGACAGGGAACCCTGCTATGTGGGGAAACTCAGGGAAACTGTTTTCCTGATTGTATTATGATGTACGTATAACGTCAATACATCTTATCTATACTATCTAGTCAGTCATTGAGCAGTGCAAAGCAGCGGATATCTTTGACATGTTTTTACTAAAAAATTTTTTAAACATGTTATTTATCCACAGCGACTTACATTTATTTTTTCCATCCAGCTGAGCTATTGTGGCAGATATCTCATTTGTAATTAAATCCACTATCTTCCAATCAGCAGCCCAACACTTAAACCACTAAGCAACTAGTTCCCCCACTGAAAAGACACACTGACCTGTGTCTTTTTAACTACAGCCCACCATCCACACCATCTTCCCACCCCTAAACTATCACTGTATCTACATTCACAAAAATTATGGAACTTTCTTCACAGAAGAAATCACTGACTTAGGAAGCGGACTTTCCAATTGACTTAATTACACCTTGAAATTTGTAAAATGTGTGCTTAATCTTTATAATGCTCTGTAATCTGCAAAATTTTATATCCAGCATATGTTTTAGAGTGATAGATATCAGCCTGTTTGAAAGATCACCACCTTTTGGTTTGACATTTTAAAGACACAACTTATAGCTTATTTAGTCACCTGTCTTGACTCAACTTCTTGTCTCAAATACTCTTCCTGCTGGCAGACCATCTAGCGCTAATAAACCATTGCAGATGAAAGCAGCAAGCCAAGTCTTTATGACCCTGATGCTTACATTTAGAGTACATAATGGAATGTCTTCCACATTTTATGGTTTTTGAGTGAACACTTCCTAGCAATATAATTGCTCAGTGTTTTTCTAAATCACGTTGTTTGGAGAGCATCTAAATACTTATGCACCTTCTTTTTTGTTGCATATGTTTTTAGTGTGTGTTTTTTATTATAGTGGGATTTGTAATGGAATCAATGTCTCATAAACTCTATTGTTACATGTAATTTTTGGAGAGTTTTAAAAGATTTTGTAATTTTTGTGTGGTTGACTACCGATTGGATGGTATGACTTTTCCGCAGGTACATTTATTACAGATGAATGTACCATTAACAAATTAATTAAAACTAACTGCTACCTCACTTCTTGGGACCTTAATTGCTCAATTACACAGATCAACCTTAACATTAAATTATTTTTTTTTAAATGTTTACAGTGTGGAAGTGAGCATTATCACTTACTGCTAATAGGGAATAATATCAAAGGGTAGTAAATTTGGTCTGCAACAATGTCTAGATAGGTTGTATATGTAAAGGTTATATCCAGGCCAGACCACTTTTTCCCCATTGCTTCATGGTCCAGTTTTGATGCTGATAAGCTCACTGTAGGTGCTTTCAGCAGGGGATAATGAAAAACATAGTCATCCTGACTAGGAATTACACAACCCTGTATCCAGCAAGCCACACTGAAATGTGTGTTCTGACACCATACCCTAACATCATAAAGGTACTTTTTAGCCTTCTTAGCTACAGCAGCTCTTCTCTAGAATTAAATCAGACAGGTTAGCCTTTACTGCGCACACGCATCAATAAGCCATGGGGTAATAACCAATGCATATCAACTGTTAAGCAAATACAAGCCAACAAAAAATGAGGTATTAACAATACTAATATATCCCCATATATAAAACCCCTAAACACTTGCAAAATTCAGAGTGTGTGTATGTGTGTGTGTGTTCAGAATTACATAAATAAATAGTCTGTACCGGAAGGACATTCTGGTATTGCTCATTCTCAGATCCACCAGTTGCAGGCTGTCATCTCTTGAGCAACTTAGTAATTCTCGGTGGTTGGGTGAGATGTCAAGTGATGTCACCCTACCTTGTAGGGGAATCTCCTGAGTGCAGCTTGATGCCCTGAAGAAATATAGTACACCTAGTTATAAATGAATACAGCAGGTGTAATATCTTTGTAGCCAATTGTCTTTGCACACCTGACGCAACTAGGTCACATGCACCAAATGCGATCATATCAATTTAAGGCTATAATGTAATAAATGCAGTAAACATAATTAAGTGGTGCAATGTAGGTTATGTAGGTGACAATACATTAATGAAAACAAAGTATAATGTTTAATAGCCTGTTTCAATAACACAGAAAAAGCCCATCTGCAAGTGTCTGCATAGGATCACAGATCTTACACTTGACAGTTGCCAAAAATCAAATCCTGTACAAATCTTTTTGTTTTATTTTGCTCACTGCAATATTACAGTATCTGTACGCTTTTAGACATTGAAGAAGACAATTAGTATGTGGGCTGACGGTTGCTAGGCGACAGGCGAGCAGTTGGCAGGGCAGCAGCTGGAGGTTACTGCTGCTTGGAGTGAATGAGAGATGTCAAGGGCTCAGACGTGGGCTGAATAATGCATTCATTTCTTTAAATCTTTAGATGCAGAAGCAGCACACAGGAATCACATGACGCTTCTGGCTTAAAACAATTCACATCCCATTAATTTGTTTTAACATGTATTTCTAAAAGGTGATTGCTTTAGAATGTGTTTCTCATCTTTGTGAATACTGATGGTAAATTCTGCCAGATCTATTGTGGTAATGCAAAGCAACCGAACAGGAACTATAAGATTTTTCCCCTAAAAGAAAATCATGAATCACATAAAAGGTAGTGAAATTATTTTTAACTATTATATAATGTAGGTGATACTGTAATATCAATGTTTAACAGTTACATCACCATGTACCATTCTTATTGTTTCAGTACACTGTATTTAAACAGACTTGTACATTAATTTTTTAATATATAATTCATTATTATTTTCAGTATATTATGCATATATTTGTACATACCAGCTAGTCTGCTGTTTTATTATGATCTATAAATTAATCCCTATATATTTTTTACATCTTAGATATCATTTATTTAAAGCAGTAGTTTATCCATTCAAATCAGTCGGCATACAAAATTAATGCAAATAGTTGGCAATTAAAAGCATTACTGCGGTTAGGACCTAATATCAGGTAAAGCTAAAAAGTGTTTATGGTGTTGGACTGCTAAAAAGGGTTTGATTCTCAGCACCGCCAAGCTGCCACCACTGGGCCCCTTAGCGAGGCTCCTAACCCCAATTGCTCAGTTGTCTGGAAGAGATAAATGTAAGTCGCGCTGGATAACGGCGTCTGCCGAATGCCCTAAAATGTACATTTAAAAATGTTAATGTTAATGCAGCAACACCAAACTTAGCAACCCATAAATTTATAAAATTCACTTCGCTCTCATGGAACTTTGTCATGATAAAACTGATTTAGCAAGCCCGCTACACTTACGGGGCTAGCCTGTTAACCAATTACTGTTTTTTACTTTAAGAGATAACAATTGAAAATATTTCTTTACCTGCTGTCCCAAAAGCGTATTTTCCTGTCAAAATGGCAACTGATGATGTAATGCTCTGAGCACACCAAGTCACTACAGTAGGACAAAACCTCAATGGTCTGTATACCTAAACAATAAAATGCAGATATGAATCAAGTTAGAGAAATTGTACAATATAAGTACATAGAATGAGGAACAAATCATTTCATATTCCAACAAAAATCATTTCATCTCAACAAAATAGAATTCCCAACCAATAGCTGCCTAGAAAACTGGAAAATAGTGTAACTATCTGTTTGAGATCTGTTTGTATCATTTAGTAGGCTGTCCAGCTTGTTTAATACTGGCATCATATTAGGATTTAATGAAAAAAAGCAAAAATTTTTGATATTTAAAAGGTGTGTGTGAAATGATCTGACTGCTAAAAAATGTAATGTTTTTGTCTTTGTTTCTGCAAATGTAAAAGATTAAATAATATCTGTGATTCTGTAATTTGCTGCTAAATTTTATTAAGACGGTCATCCATCAGAGCAATAGTGCAATTTAAAACTATAGTAACTGATGCACAACACATATAAACATAGATAAATTCCACATACAGTACTACTATTTTTACACAAGCATGTGTTGACAGGCTTACAGGCAGCACGTTGCAGGTCCCAAATCTTTACAGTCCTATCTCCACTTCCAGTCACCACCTGCTTTAGGTTACACTTAAACCTTGCTGCTGTTACTTTGCGAGAATGGCCTGTTAATGTAAACTGCAAATACGAATAAAAACATACAATTAAATACAATTAAAACAAAGTAATTAGCAGTCTGTTAATATAATGCAAAAAAAACAATATTGAATAACAATAATAATAATAATATAAAGGTTAACAGTGGAAACAACACTTCACAGCCAGCCTCTTTAAACCAGCACAATATTCAGTTTGCAGGTGTCTTAAGTGCATGAAAGGGATCATTTTCTCCATCAAAGAGCCACATGACACCTCTAAATGTAAGTTGGCATGTCTTAATGCAGATCTATGTGGATGATGCTCTGCAGAGCATGTTTCAGGGAAACTGTAGAGTACATCAAGAGTGCTCAATAAGACTGTGGGGGGATGGAGAATCTGTTACCTTTGGAACTGGGTCATCCAACCGCCAAATGAGGGCCGAGTTGTCGTATGATCCAGCTAAAATTCGGCTTCCCTGATAAAGAACAAAAAGGATGTTAGTTTGTACACAAATAAACAACTATGCTTGAAATAAATAGAATTAAAAATACTTTTATTATGCAACATTTTAAATCAACTAATTCAAGTTCAAGTGCCTTCTAACTAACAATGATATGGTGGGTATTCATACCATAGAGTCAAACTCAATGCTAGTGATACCCTCATTACTCCCATCTAGTGTCCCTCTGTAGCGCAGCATCCCTAAAGGCAAACAAATTTTTAAACATATTTTACATTTATCCCGAATAGACTTGTCACTGAAATTATGAATCAATTCAACTTCTGTTTGCTGTTAATATAAAAACACAAAAATGAACTCAAATCAGACTGATAATAAGGACATAAATGTTGAGTTAATAAACAAATGGAATAACATTACAAATAAAAATTAAATACATAAAACTTACCAAGAAAATGTAAATAAAGTATTATTAATATTATTATATATTATTATATATATATATAAATATATTCATTTTCACTTGTATTATACAGTACCTGAGGTGATATCCCATAGTTTGATAACTCTGTCTGTGCCACCTGTAGCTAGCAGATTTGACCCTGGACTGAACCTCACTGCATTGATGCCGAGCTCATGAGCATCCTGCAAAGAGAAATTTTAGAGCTGAGACATAGACACATACTTTGTACCCTAAAAATCACACAGTACTCCCTGTATTTTCATTTTATTTTCAAAATGTATTAATGTGGCGTTCATTAAATTTAAATTGTACAAAAGTTTTCTAATTCAGTTCTGACTGTAGTGAAAGTATGTAACAACATAAATTACTTCCTATTCAGAGAAGTTAATAAACTGTTGATACAGAATATTGAAACTATGACATTTGTACCAGTAAAGAACCGTTTGTATCAAATGCTAATTTAGGCTGACATCGTAATTCCCATTTGAAATGACAAAACAATAACAGTGTTTGGTGCCTGCATGTGACAGAGATGCACTGTGCCACTGCAAGACACTGCTCTTCAGAAATGTATAAAGGCCACTGTGGTCCTTACTATGGAACTAAAGCTTCCTTCACTGATTAACAGTTAAACCTAAAGACACATTAATCTGCCAGTCTGCCTTTTTATTTTCATAATGATTAATTATTATTTTTATATAATAATTATTTCATAATAATGATCTAATTCTATTTGACTTATTTAGTGGCCCCTTAACTAGGAACAACAATGTCATGTGAGGTAACTTTAAACAACTGACTTTGTGAAGAACCAGAAGCAGGGACAACTTAATCCTAACAAAAAATCTAGAGTGATCAAGGTTTGACGTCGCAGAAAATTGACAATATTTATTTCAGGTCAAAAGGCTACTGAAGCCCTTGACAAGTAATATTTATCCTAAACTTAAATGTAAGTAACATCATTTTTGCATCTCATTTTAGCATCATGTAAAATGTTAGAGGATATAGAGGTTTATTTCATATATGAGTTAGACATCAGCATGATATTCTGTGTTTGAGACATCAAAGGTGTAAACTTGATGTGACTGTTGCTAGGATGCAGGACTAAACATTTAACATGGTACAGTCTAGTGAATTTTCCTGATAAGACACCCTCTGTGTACCGACAGTGTTTATTTATATTTTATTTAATTATTCCCTTTTTTTTTTAACGCCATGCCAGCATCGAGAATTTTCATGGCGATTACACGCATACTTCACATTCACTTAAACTAACATACATGTTTTTGGACTGTGGGAGGTTTATTTATATAGAATAGTTCATACACAGTGACAATTCATTTACATAAGAATAATTAAAATGATCATTAAAAATCAATAAAAAATTAGGAACTGTTTTAAAATAAATGAAAGTAAATGCAGAATTCCCCTTGTTTAGAATGGATCCTTGCTATGTCTAAATGGCTTGATCCAAATGATCTGGTTTATATTCAATAAGCATATCTGAAATGTATTTAGGCCATTGAGTGATTTACAAAAAAAACAGGACTTTGAAGTCAATCGTAAATGTGATTGATCAGAGAACCGGTGTGATATGTTCAGATTTCTGTTTTTAGTCAGAATTCTGGCAGCAGTTCTTTATGAACTGCAGCTGTCTAATGATCTTTTTGGGAAGGCCAGTCGGGAGTACATTAGAATAACCCACTATAAATCCACAAGCCTATAAACCTGCACGCTAACTAGAGGTTTGAACACTTACCACTGTATGAATGACTTTGCTTGGCACTCTAGCTACTAAGCAGACTCCTCGAGGAGTATAAAGATCCTCTTCCAAACTGCTAACTGAATTACCTCGCCTCTTCTTACTGAGGACACACACAGACAGAGAAACATTTACAATGGCTAATGGATAAATTCCTTAAGTATAATTGAATCTCTTTATGTAGATATCAAATCAAATCCCATTATTGTACAAAAGACAGAGCAGCAATTGGATTTATTGTAAATCAAAGCTCTCTGTATTAACATCTTGTTTTTAGGATTCTATTACTATCTTTCACTTTAGAGTTTATATAAAAAAAAAAATAACATTACCTTTAAATTTACTATCATTACTACAGTCTACATAAATAAACATTGCATTATTTTGTTACATTAACAAAAAAATCAGTTAAACTTCAATAATATTTTATTTTTTATGTATGTGGTTGTCCAGGGTTGTCCAAAGTATGGCCACAGGGTCAAATGTTGTCCATAAATAAATGTCAACTGGTCTCCAGCTTGTCTATTAGATTGTTTAAATTATATTGACTCATAGCAACAGACAAGAAGCACAGAGCTAAAAGTCATGAGCAATTTCCAAAAAGCTAAAACTATTATCATTTCCAAGCATGGAAAATTTCTGATGACTTCTTGTAGGCGTCCTTAACTAAAGTTAATGCGCAACAAAGGATTAAAAATGAAAATGGATTTTTTATTGACATGGGGAACACATTTACGGGCTTGCATTTCCTACAGTGTTTAAGCCATTTTTGTGAGCTCATATTAAATAGTAACTTCATACACAGCAGACACAAAGCCATTTATTTTCAGCGTGTCTCTCATGCACAACAATAGGAACACTGTTCGTTTCTGTCACATTGGTACTGCCTGCAGGTTGATATATTGTGTTAACAGTTTGCCTGTAAAATGTTCATAGTTTCTTCATATAATAAAGTGAACGACTTTAAATATATATATAAATATATTTAAATATACTATATATACGTTTATTTATATGGGTAAGTGGTAGTGCAGTGGTTAAGGTGTTGGACTGCTAGTTAAAATATCAGGGTTCAATTCCCAGCACCACCAGGTTGTCACTGCTGGGCCCCTGAGCAAGGCCCTTAATCTCCAACTGCTCAGTTGTATAAATGAGATAAATGTAAGAATGTCTGCCAAATGGCATAAAAGTGAATGTAAATATGGTCATGTTAATAATGCCTGTTAAATTGAATTACTTCCCACACTGCTTTTCCTATTTTGTATTTTTATTTCCGTGTCTACATCCTACACAAAGACAAATTTCTTGTGCTGTGAAGTGCCCCTTACTGTACCGGGCAATAAAAACTCTTCTGATTCTGATATTTCTTTTATATTTCATCATATTGTATGTAACAACCTTCTACAATTTCCTACAGAATTGATTAATCTAGTTAGAAGATGCTAATGATATTAGAGGGCGCGTATGCAGAGTTAGTAAGTAAGTAAAAGTGTAGCATATACTTACTCAAACAGGCCTCTGATTGAACCAAAAATTCGAGGGGAAGCAACCGAAGCTGACCTGAGACCAACAATAATCGTTGTGTTGTTGAAAAAGAAAAAAAAAGAATCAAGTAAACAAGAACCAAACACTTGTATACTTATGCTTAAAATTTGGTATTTATCAGGTCATAGTAATATATAGTGCCATAATATCAAACCATGCATAACAGAAAACATTTTATCCTTTACATATTCTGTTATAATGTTACTTCTTAAAAATGAAAAAAAGTGGTCTTACCTGAAAGCACGTAAATGGCGACTTTCCAAATCCTCCCCACTTTCATTTCTGTGTAGTAATGGTGATGACGGTAAAGATACACTTTTTGGTACTCTGGAAAAAAATATTTATTTATTTTTTATTTATTTTTGAGGCAAATTTTGTCAAAGTATTGTAAACTGTTTGGCAGTATCAGGTCCTATTCCAACATACCAATACATATTTATTATTTTAATATAAAAAGTATATACTTTTTATAGTCCAAACTAGAACTAAAGTACTGTATAAACCTAAGATTATACACACTTAAAGGAAAAATAGTTCTGATCTGTAAGATTTTATTGTTTCTGGCAGTCAGGAAAAAAAACAACCTTTCTGTCAGAGTGTGTGTGTCATTCAGCATCACAGTAAATAGGTACAAATTGTTTTTATGCTTAAAGTTAATATTCAGCAGGATTACTTACTTCTCAATGTTCAAACTCCTGCTGGAAGCCACTTCAAGTTCCTTATGAAGACCAGCTTGCCTGGCTCTAAATACACAACAGACATTTTGAACATGAAAAAAGAGGACGAGAGAGAAAGAGCGAGAGAGAAAGAGAATATTTTGTATATATGCATTAAATCTTTATGTATTTTTGTTATTAAAATCACAGGAGCAATTAACATTTTAATATTTCACATCTAAAAAATAGAAGACAAAAGATGTACTAGACTATCCAGCAAATTGAATATGTATATATTTTCCAACTGGAAATAGGCTACAGGATTTGACTGGTTATATGACATTGCTAGACACATTGTTTTACATTAGTACACATTCCTAATGTTCTTATAGTCAGGTCTCCTTAGGGTGCAGATTATTGCTCTGCTGCAGACAGTTCTACCTCTAAACTAACTTTTATTGTTCGCCCGGACAATCTTTCTTTCTCATTGTGCTATCTACTTTCTGAAGTGCACTAGTATCTTTTTCCAAAAATGATGATATAGAAGTTTCTTAATGGTGGCCATGCATAATTTAGTTTCTAATACCTCCAATACCATCACCATATTCTGTTGCTGTCTTGGGGTTTACTTGTCTCTTTCAGATGATTTTTTTTGCTCATAACTGGACACACAAGTTGTTCTTTTCTCTTTACAGTCAGCTTGGTGTGTGTAAATTTGACCCACTGAAATTCTGATACTAAAGCTAAATCAAATCTGTCTCTAATAAATTGCTTAAAATTTACTTTCAAATGCAAACAAAGGGATGGCCTTAATTGTGCCTCCTCAGTTCCTCACCTCAGTCTCCTCTCATTGCGGTGGTTCATACGTGCAGCAGCCTGTGTTTTCAAATGAATCATGTCCTCCAGTACATCTGAGCCATAAAGGTTCTCCTTCCTATAAACTTCATCCAAGTGCTGATAGCTCTTACGCAGAGCGTCATATTTACTCTTAAGTAGTAGGTTACTATCGGTCATCATCTTCTCATCAGAAATCAGTGTGTTTTTCTCTAATTCAACAGCCTTTAGGCTGTTCTGAGCATCACGTAACCTGATAAGACAGAGAAATAGAAATGTTTGATATTTTCTTACAGGAAGTAATATTTTTACCCACAATTTTATATTTTATGTTTTGTGCAAGAGACATTTCAGTTTATATTGAAGGTGTTCTGTGGAGTCAGTGTTCTGTGCAAATCACTAAAACTCTTTCACATCGACCATAACACACCATGATTTCATGGGGCTTTGAACATAGGGACATTGCCATTCTGGAACAATGTTTTGGACTTTTCGAAAGTTCTACAGAAGAAATGTAATGCTACAACATACAAAGAAAAGACATTCTCGGCAACTATGTGCTTCTAACTTTTTGACCAAAATTCCAGAGGGACATGCTTATGTTAGGATGATGGTAAGGTGACCAAAAAATGTAGTGCATATATTATAAATATAAATATAAGGAAACCATTTAAAGATAAAGATACAGAAAAGAGGAGTATGAAATCTCTGTTGCAAACAGTCACAAAAAAAAATATATATAGTATGTTAAAACAATAATAATCTTTATAATAACATTAGAATCTCTTAGGAATAGAAGCTGAAGTCTGTGCAAATGGTTTCTGGTATCAGTGCATTAATGGATGATATTCTATTTTCCAGCTAAAAGAATATAATGCAATTTAGCAATGGCAGCTGCTGAACTCAGACATGCAAGTCATTACATTGTCCTGTACACAATATTAAAAATGCATAAGAGAAAGACTTCCATCCATATGGGGCGCTGGGGTGACTGGTCAATATGGTGTGCTGGGGTGCCTGCCCTCTGGGGGAAGAAAGCTACTTATTATGTTAAAATTAAAAATTAATAACAAAATAAAGTACTATTCCACTATTGGTCATAAAATGATGGTGAGCGGGGTGTTCCTAATTCTTATCGGGTTTCCACTGCTTTGCACCCCAAACCCAACCACTTGTTGTTAGTGAATCAATCATGTTTTTATATTTTGGCCTCATTGGACTATTGTAATACATGCCTTTCAATGTTTTTTATTTGGCAATTAGTAGTAGACAACATTAACTCTAAATCAGATTAATATAAATGACTTAATCATTTGAACGATTACTGTTATTACTTACAACCCGAATTTCAGAAAAGTTGGGAGAATAAAGAAGTCAATACTTTATTCACAATAGAACAGAAATAACATAAAAATGTCTGAAGGTCTTTGGTCTTTAGGCCCTCATACGACAATGCATCACTCATCTTTATAAAACTGTGATTGACATTATTAAATGGACCCAGGAATACTTCCAGAAACCACTGTCAGTAAACACAATCCACTGTGCCATCTGCAGATGCCAACTAAAGCTCTACCATGCAAAAAGGAAGCGATATGTGAACATGGTCCAGAAGCGCCGTAGTGTCCTGTGAGCCAAGACTCATTTAAATTGGATTGATTTATAGTGGAAAAGTGTTCTATGGTCAGATTTGAGATTATTGTTGGAAAATACGGACACCGTTTCCTCTGGGCTAAAGAGAAGGAAGATAGATCTTCAGCGCTCAGTTTAAAAGCCAGCATCTCTGATGGTATGGGGTGCATAAGTGCATACGGTATAGGCATCCTACATGTTTTGTTAGCCACTATGAATGCTGAAAGGTTATATGGGTTTTAGAGCAACATATGCTTTCCTATAGACAACGACCACAAACCCTTTAGTAGCTGGAAACCTGTATCAGGCAAGAATAGGACCAAATTCTAACACCAAAACTCCAGAAACTCATAACCTTGATGCCCAGATGTCTTCAAACTGTTTTGAGACCTGTAGCACTCATCAAACATGAAATATGCCTATTTTGTGCATTAAAGTGTAAAAATTCTCAGTTTAAATATTTGTTATGTTATCTATGTTCTATTGTGAATAAAATATAGACTTAAGTAATTCAGCAGTCTTTTAGTTTCCATTTTATTTAAATATTAAAAATGTCACGACTTTTCAGAATTCGGGTTGTAATTACTGATAATAAACCCACATTAAACTCAGATTCACTGATTCATGGTACGTTTACTGCATTCTTTATCCATTAACAGTATTAATATTTCAGCTAACAGTAATACATTATCACCATCAACTCCTCACAGCCCTGATTTACTAACAGTTTTTTTTGTGTTTATTAGCCATGCCAGGATTTTTTTCAGGACCAGCCGTCACTGTTTGCATCAAAAGTGAAATTGTTTTAAAAGTGGTAGCAAAATAAATCAAGTTACAATCTAAATGAGCAGACATTCAATCATATCGCTCGTTTTTCAGCACATACTCCTGAGTTCTTTTAGAGATTTGGATTGTGGCACTACTGTTTTATTCAGCATTCATGTTGTCATTTAATCAAAACAACTTCTAATTTTAAGCAACAGAATACTGTCAGAATACTTTTAGGCATATAGTGTATCTATTAGCTCTTTATTATAATGCTTAAGTCTTAGCATATAAAACAAATATTTACACACAACATTTGCTTAAAATGTAAGCAGTATTTAAACGAGAATGTTCTACATGGATAAAAAGGCATACCTGGCATGTTGCCTTTCCAGAAAAACATCCTTGATTTTTATCTCTTGCTGAAGCTGAACTACTTTGTAAGCAAGCTACAATAACAAACAGAAAACAAAAGATTAATTCATTCAATTATTCATTGAAACAGATTTTATATACATTTACAGTATATAACAAAGAATTTGTATGCTCATGAACAAAGATGGGGGGAGATGTATTGTCTTCTCAGCCCTATTCATTTTTAAAAACATACTTATTTATTCTGTGCTGTTCAGTTTTCGCTTTGAGCAAAACAATATGATGCAATAGAAACACAAATACTAATGGGAGTGATTAAAACTATATCTAGGACATTCCATAGACATCCGTCTGGTGACAGAATTGGCACTGCTCCCTACCTCACCGGTTGCTGTCTTCAGGGAAGTCAAATCCTCAGACGAGGGAACCGATCTATAGAATGATAAAGCAAGACAAGGTGTTTATGATGTTTGTTACAGTGTTATTGGTTTCAGAGTTAATGACGATGTATACTAGTCAACATTTCGCATCTTTGCACGATCTATAACTAGCTATTGTTACACCTCTATATTCTATCCATATACCTTCTGTACATTATTTACCCCCACCTCTGTAATTATTAACCTCATACCCTATTTATACACTGATATTTATTGTAAATAAGCCACTTATGCACTTCTGGTTAGATGCTAACTGCATTTCATTGGCTCTGTACATGTACCTTGCACAATGACAATAAAGTTGAATCTAATCTAATCTAATCTAATTTAAAATGGATCTAAAGTAAAACTGTCATTAAAATTGGCCTAAAACCAAAACAATACCTGTTCTTGACTTAGGACAACATTGATTAACTTTTTCGATCCACTGTAGAATCTACATCTAAACTCCCAAACTTTTTAAAATGATTTATAACATTTTTATGTACCTCAATACTTTATGGTACAATTTAAGCAAGGACTGATTTGTACTAAATTATCATTTGAATAAATGATAGCTTGGTGGAACTGGAAATTGAACCACCACCTTCGGGTTGGTAATCCAACACCTTAACCGTGAGCCACCACTTCCCCACCACTTCCTCCACTTATTTATAAATGATCATGTTTATGTGCTAATGTACAGGATATTAGCGTTAACCAAAGACGTCATTTGATAATAGTTTATACCTGTTTAGAGTAGTTGTTATTCTTTCATGTCTAGGTCCATAGGTTAGTCTGAGGAAAGTGAATATTGTGGGAAGTGTAGTAGGTTATTTGTTGTTGAAGTGTTACTATAATAATGTTAGTAGACAACAAATAATTACACTGTAATAGCTGTTTATTCTGCTTATTTATGGTTTGGGCTGCTTGACAGAACTTCCCTAGCTGTCAGGCAGTGTAATGATCAGTAACAGTAGAAGCTGAAGGGGTTATTAACAGGTTATTACCTTGAAGGTGAGAAGAGGCTTTGAGTGATTAAGGCACGTTGTGCGAACCGATCCAGCAGGTTGACATCTGCAACACAGACAGAAAATAAACTCGCAGTCAACTGCTTTTCACGCCTCAGTAAACTTTTCTACTCGCATTTCTATCCACTAAAGCGCCTCTTTTAGACCGTTTAGCTACTGGTGTCTTACAGCTAACAAATCTTTTTCTTCTTTTAGATTAGATCTTAGAACCGATTCATCTTTCCATCGCTCGTTTATTAGAGATCAAGTTAATTCACAAAACATCCAAACGAGAACGGACATATTTACTGGTGGGAATATAGATAAAGATGGCAGTTAAACAGTACACACACTTGTACTACTGTCATAACCGCGATGTCATATTTTGATTGAATAATTTTAACACAGCCTACAGGATCGTATCACATCTTGGAAGCCGATCTTCTGGGCTTTATCGCGATATTTCAGTTGCCTGATGATGTGCCGTTTCCATGACTCGCAGTGTTTTGGGTCCGGGCTTAGCTTGGTTAAATCTCTCCCAGGATTCCTGCACTCCGTTGAGGCCATAGTTAAACAACTCGCTGGGGTTTCATTCCAAACACACGGCCCATAGTGGATTTCTGCATTATTAGTCGATATAAACGATCGATTTAGACTATAAATCTCACAGGAACTTGTTCGATCAGTAGATCTTCAGACAGTCAGTGTGGGAGTCCCCGCCTGCGCAGTCCAGTCAGCCTGCGCTTTACTAAAGCGGAAAATGCCCAAATCGGTTCCTCTCAAACGCCAAGACACAGACAAGGAAGTTGTCAGTTTCCCTTTTTATCTAAAGCGAAAATGTCTAAAATTAACAACTTGACACCTTTATATTAACCTAAAAAAATGGAGGGGGAAAAGAAAATCTTTCACGTATATGTTAAGCCCTAAACCAAATTAGGGTTTATGTTCAAACAAACAAACAGCCAACCACCATGCTAATAGCTTTGGTTATTTCATTCATTGTTTGACAGCTTTATAAAAATAATCTTACATTGTCATAATGAGATATAACTGAGAAGAAGGGTTTTTTGTTTGTAATGCGTCACTAATTTGTCATTCAAAAAGCCATAAATCTCAGCCATTAGTCAAACATTGACTTGTCCATAAGCCATTCATTACACTACACAAGTCCAACTCAGCAGGTTAACTTATATGTATAAATCAAGCTGGATTGTGTTCATTTAAAATAAAAATAAATCAACCTTTAAATAGCATTCTTTAATATAAAAATGTAGTTTAATATAGAAAGAAGATTGAAATGTATTTACAAGTAATTTAACGAAAAGGCTAATAACTAATAACATACAGATATACATGTGCAACAGTAGAACGAGTGACTGAGTGCTAACACCAATGTGACGAACAGGTCAAAAATTAAAACAGTAAAAAAAAGAAAAATAATGAGTATGTCTCCCTCAAGTATTTAACAAGCAATACTGTTTTAACTAGAACAACTCTTGTACCGGCAGAATGACTATTTTGAAAAAAAAAAAAAAAAAAGATTAGAAATCTTCCTATAGCCCAAAACCCACACCACAGCCCAAAACACTCAGCTCAGCTTCCCTTTCATTTTCTGTCTATTTTGCTGAAAGCAGCTTTTTATAAGGATTTTAAGAAAACATGAAAGGAAAGATGATTTAATTGAACACGTTTTCTTTCAGACACAGCATGCTGAATGAAAATACAATTTCAAACAAAAAAACAAAAAAATAGCAAAATGGTTGCTGTTGAAGTGTAGCAAACATCATTCCAAAGTATAAATAATCTGTGACAAACACTACTGTTTAACTAGTGCTTTAAACTCGAATTCTGAAAATATAAAGACTGACAGCAGCTGTAATTAATCAAAGCAAAAAAAGAAAACAATATATGCCAATTTTTTTTTTGGAGTGGGTGGATGGGTGAAAGGAACTAAGAAAATTTGTGTAAACAGCCATTGCATCATCAGCACTGAAAAGAGTATAGCCAACAACTCAATTTTAGTCCAACTTCTTTTCAGCCATGCGCAAAAGAAGCATTTCGGAATATCTCTCCAACAGGGCCATGGCACGGTCATCCCTGAGCTGACGACCTGGAGAGTCTTCAGGAAGTGGAGGTACAGCAGAGCTTATATCCTGGGGACAAAGTGAGTGAAGCTCTTGTAGAATTCCACCAAATGCCTCCTGTAGCATGCTTTTCATCTGTATCTGCTGCTCTGATAACTCACTGATGCCCTGCAACTATATGGAGAGAAAATAAGAGGGACTTAATAAAACTGGATCAATTTTGTGAAACAATTACAGATATATTTTGGCATGCATTGCCTACATACACTATTAACTGTAATTCCTAACAATTAGGAGCTAAATGCGATGTCTAATATCTAATCTAATCAGTCATATCTAATCTAATTGCATCATTGAAACCCCATTTGGTGTAAAAAAAAAAAATACAAATACAGACTTGAGCCTGTTTGGATCAATTGCTAAATTTAAATCAACAAATTCAATCTGATGGTTAAAAATAACATTTAAATCCTAGAAATAATATTTTTAACCTGAGATTTTAGCTTAATGAGAAACACAAATGAACACACAAAGGGCAAAAAAACCACATGCATCTGTCACTTTGCTGGCACAAAGAGATGCATCCTAAGCATGTGAATCATCTCAACAGACCACAAAATGAACCAGAAGTAGGCGGATGGAGAAGTAATCTTGTGACTTCTTGTCATAGATGTTTAATATAAATAAAGCAGGAAGACAACATACCTTACAAAACCTTAAACACGAGTTGCCCCTGTGAATTTTATTTAATGTTTATTTTATTACTTTAATCAAAGCCTTTGGCTGGGTGTATTAAAGCGGTTCTACTTACTTCGATATAAAAGCTGGCTGCTTTCTGCATAGTGTGCTGAAGTACATTTACAATCTCCTTACATGCCTGTAGATTTACAGTCTCGTCTAAAAGACAGAAGACAGGTTTTACAACAACCTGCCTATCTACTTAAGTTTGAATGTTTAAACAGACCGACATCTAAAGAAATGAAATAAAGAAAATGAATGCATCAAAAAGGCAAAAGAACAAATGAAGAATTTAGTAAAAATATTCAGTTCTAAACAATTATAAGCCAAATGTTGATCATCAAGTGACACACCTTACTTTACACTTTACAAATAATGGTGTAGACCGTATTTGGGTTTTTTTAATCTCTATATTTCACAGTCTGACAATAGTAAATGTATAGACCGGCATAGTAGTTTTGGAAAACAACAACAACAAAAAAAAAACACTAAACAAAACAGTTGTTATCATAGAACTTAGAAATACCTAGGTCTAGAGGGTTCGGTCCTTTTATCGTAGGCACTAGTATTTCTGATTTTACGGTGTTGCACTGGGCTACTGATTGTGTGTTTTCCACATTCTCTTCTGGTGTTACAAGCGAGCAGTCTTCAACTGGTGGATTTAAAAGGCTAGACGAGAGTCTGAGTGGCATCAGTTTCTCCTTAATGCACCCTTTTTGTGTTTGACTCTCTCTTTCCTGCGACTTCATGTCTGTTGGTCTACAAAGAGGATTTATAGGCTCCACCTGGTTCTGCAGAGCATTATTAGGAGCAGGTATAAATGAAGGTGGCAGGTTCAAGTGGGAAGCAGGGCAGGAGCTTAGACTACTTTGAGCAGGAGTAAGTAGTGATGGAACCGATTGATTTTTCGTTGAAGTAAGAAGCAGTTGAGGAGGAAGGTTTTCCTTAATGTCTTGACTCGAATTATGACTTTGATTAGGCGGCAATGCTTTCCGGAGCATCTCACATTCTTGATTATTTCCTTGCTCTAGGGACACGCCTCTTTTACACATAGATTTAGTCATGGCATTGCTAATACACATGTCACTTTGACAGGAAGATTTGGAGGCATCAAAGGCCATGTCATCTGGTTTAGGCACAAATAAGATGTCATTTTCTTGGGAGATTAATGCTTTCTCTGTAATATATGGAAAGAAAAAAATATATAACTTTTTTTTAGAGCAGCCTGAAACACAACTGCAAAAAAAGTACAAGCAAATTATAAACACACCAACAAGACATAACATTACAGATTTGTACACTGCCCAACTGTAAACAAAAAGGTAAAATAATAATTCCACACGGGAGGTAAGGTAAAACATTAAAACAGGTTTATATACACAGGCAATCCAGTTTGGATTAATCAGAATTTAATAAAAAGTATTACAGGACAAGTTCTACCAAAAAAATGACATGAATTACTCACCTTGGTGTTGTTCCAAAAGCAGAAGGCCTACTTTCAACTTTGGAACATACTAACATTTTTTAAGAAATCTGAGGGCTCTCGGGTCCTCTGATAGACAGAAAGGTATCTACCACCTTCAACCTCTAGAAAAGTACCTAGATTATTAATAAAGAAGTCCATGTGACATTGGTGGCTCAACTGTAATGTTAAGAAAAAACAAGAATTTTTTTCACATTCACGAGAGTACATGATGCATGCGTGTTGCGGTGTGTGATAACGTTGTACTTCTATGTACTTCTTGTGCATCGTGCCTTATTTACAGTCAGTAAACACTCACTTGCAAACTACTTCCTGTAAAAAAGCTCTCAAAATGCACACAAATGCTTTATTGTAAAGACCAAACCAAAAACAAAAAAGTCAAACATTGTAGATTTCACTAGCTTTCATACAGCATGCGACTTTCTTCTAGGCACAATGCGTAGTAGTACAACACTATAACGCCGGACCTGTGGCAACAATAGTTCAGTGACTGACAGAAGCTTCTCTCTTACTTTATCGTCTATACATTCTGGTTTGATTATATAAGGCAGGCCAAAAAAAATGCAACCTCAACCTTACTGTCGAAATCTTCAGATATGTTTACAAAGATGGTTTTCTGTACAGCATGCATCTTTCTCAGTGTAATCCAGGGACAACGTCATCATGCCAGATCATAATCCTCTTTTAAACATGCATCCACAAGGGACACAGTAGAGAGAAAAATGTGGAATAAAGTTATTTTTGTTTTCTTTGTGCAAAAAAAAAAATCTCGTTGCTTTGTAACATTACAGTTAAACCACCAGTCACATGGACTACTTTATTGATCATCTTGGTACTTCTCTGGGGCTTGAACCGAGCCCTCAGAGTTCATCAAATATATGTGTTTGAAAGATGAAAAAAGGACTTCTGCTTTTGGAGCAACACCAGGTGAAATAATTCATGTCTGAGTTTTCAGTTTTGAATAAACTATTCTTTAACTACTGGGACCATGGACCATACCACTCTTCTTCTGATCATCTTCCATGTCATTTGAACTGCAGGCCTCAGAAATTAGTTGTGAGTTGCCCTTGGGGAAAAGGAGGAAACAGGTGACAACAAATAAAAATAACAAAATAAAATGTCAAATTTAAAGCTAGGTATTGACTTCATCATAAAATAACTCTGGTCATTTAGTTTTCTACACAGTAATCCAAAATTGTGTATTAGCTTTGTGTAAACATATTAATGCACCATTTATTAGTGGTATTTCATAATGTCGAATCTTGCTCAGAAAATATTTTGAAAAGACCCTTTAAAAAGTACCATGTCTAATAAACTCATTTGGTTCCGATTACACTGTTTGGTATAATACCTCTGTTCTTTCCAGCCTGCTATTGGAATCATCTGGAATACTAGGCAGGCAAACTCCAGGTCTGCAAACACGGATGCTTCCTGAAACTGCACCACTGCAGGATTAGAGACACATATTTAATTACAAACTATTTCTTCAACCTACATTAAAAGTACTAAATAAAAAAAAATTTAAAGTCCTTTTACACACCAGTCACTCACCGTATGCGGCTCTGGAAACGCGAGAGAAAACGGGTAGAAATGCTCAGACGAGGGTTAAGGAAGTTCTCATTAGAAGGCTGCAGATTGCGCAAGTCTGTGTTAAACTTTTCTGTAACAGTTAGAATAAGCAGTTAAATTAATTTGCTTTATTTTCAGATTTATAACAATAGATAACAACAACCAGTAATAAATAATCTCAAAAAGTTTTGAAAAGGCAGACGCACCATTAGTTCCCAATGCTAAGGTGTCATAGTGCTGGTGTAGAAGATTTGCAGGCTCTTCTTCCATTTCTTCTTCCACTCCAGAACTACCTATAGAGCTTGCCTGACTGAGCGAGTCAGTGTCCTCTAAAATGCACAAACATACAACATTTACATTTACATTTATGGTATTTAGTAGGCGCCCTTAACCAGAGCAACTTACATTTATTGTCATTATACAACTGAGCAATTAGGGGTTAAGGGCCTTGCTCAGGGGCCCAGCTGTGGCAACTTGGTGGTACTAGGAAAAGAACCCACAGTTTTTCGATTAGCAGTCCAGCACCTTAACTACTAAACTACCCTCTCCAATATTTACAATCAGTTAATAAATAGATGTATTCATAAAGTAACAAATTTATATGGTAATAATAATAAATCAAAAGTATAATAAATGTATCAGGGCTCAATTTCTTTCAATTTCTTCAATAGATCTTGGGGCTCCATATTATTATAAAATGCACTTTAATTATATATAACCCAGTATAATAATGTTTAAACTTTTCCTAGAAAAAGAGATGTAGGCTAGCATATTCCTCTAACTTCTTTGTCAACACTGACAGAACTTACGGTCGTGGGCCTGGTCACTGTGCACCTGATCGCTCTCAGCTGAACAGGCACTGTCAGGACTCAGCTCTCCTTCTGGGTCAATTTCAAGTGCCTTCACATCAAATTCCCTGCAATAATTGTACAGGAATGCTGTAAAAATGCGTAGTGTAAAAGTGTAAACAGTAAACAAAACTTTGAATGCACACTTACAAACGTAAGACAATTAATTAATGTGTCATTACAGTGCACACTTATGTGGAAAAGGAGTAAAAATTAAATAGGTTTTTCTGTTCGGTACACTTACACTTCTCCTATGGTGGATAGAGCAGTGCTGTTGGCTGGGTACAGGGCATAGTCATTGCTCGCAGAAGAGCTCAGCCTTGGGCTAAAATACTGCAAATCTGTGTCTTGAAGCACAGAACTAAACTGTTCAGAAGCCTAGAGTACACAAGTGTGCACACAAAAACGTATTTATATATTAACGAATTTAGTGTAGGTGTGTATATATATGCAAACACAACACTGTAAAAAATTGTTCAAACAATTCCTTATTTGTTATAGAATTTTATATTATGCACACTACAAACCCTTTCAATATACTCCTCTTCATCTATATCAACATCTGCTTCAACTAATAGACTATCTAGGCTCTGAGGATGAAAGTCCACTTCATGTCCCTCTTTATCTTCTTCACATTCGTCCTCATGCTCCTCAGCTCGGCTTGGAGTGTCAGAGAGAGGAAACTGTAGGCTCCTGGTCTCAAGTACAGAGCGAATAGCCAATGGATCAGCCTGCGCAGCCCAACGCCCCTGTGGTTGATATTGAGGGACTCTCTGTGGATCCCCACTGCTGTTGCCAACTCCAGCCCCCTAAAGACATTATGACAATTAGGAGCAAAAATTAAAAAAAAATATTCTATTTTATTAAATTTCTCCTTTTTCACCATCAGTACGATTGTATTAACTGGCATAAATTGCCTTCATGGTTTTATATTCACCCAAACAATAGCCATGGGTCAACAGCGTATTATACAGACACATGTGTGCCTTTATATATTTGCTTTTCTTTTAATACCTTTTTACTGTACAAGAAACTTACCAATCTGCGGGCCCACATAGGGAGTCGGCCATTGGTTTGTGGCATCATACTATCCAGACCTCCTAAAGTAATTATATACACACACAATTGATTTATCAATACACATTTAACCCCCTTCTTGAAGGTTATATGAGGATTGGCCATCTTAAGAAATAATTTAACACTTAAAATTGATAGTTAATTAAATGAGGTTATAAATAGCAGAATACCAGTACACATCTTAAATAAGGATAGAATCTGGATATACTCACCCACAGGAATGTCTAGACGGGCTGGAGTCTTGGGATGTTCAACAAAGTAATTCTCCTCCAACAAGCTGTTTGTTTCTCCTTCTTCTGGTTTAAACACCCTACCACAGGGTACTGCAATGTATGTTTCTCTTCTTTATAAGTAAATTGCAAAAATACAATAGGCTTAGAATAAGTTATCATTGATATTGAAATTCTGAACAAAATGTAAGAAACAAAAGGCATAAAACATGAGATTCAAGTTGCACCAGACTGAGACTCATTTGATGGTCAATATTTATTGAGAAAGTTCCTAACTTGTACCTGATTGATTGTTGTTTGCATGTAACTCTGTTCAAGTTCCTCAGTCCTGCTTTCAGTTTCCTCTCTGCCAGTCTCTTTCGCATCGAGTTAGTCATTTGAGAGCACAGTCGCCACACAAACACACAACTAACAGAGACACAGCAGTCACCATAAAAAAGAAACTTGGCACGCTGCATTCAATAAGCTAATTTATAATAGAATTTTTTAATTTTGATATTTTTTCTTAATTTAATACAAATAGTGTAGGATGCTGTATTTATTTGAAAAAAAAGATAAATGGACAAATAAAAAATCATTAATATAATGTATTTATTTACAGCAGCCCAAATAAATTACTAAAAGTAATGTCACATGTAAGCAACACAAAACAAACCAGAGGAGCGGAGTGATGCATACCTATCACCACAAACTGTGATTAGATGTCTGCAGTCTGGACTGAATTTTATACCAGTCACAATTTCTGTAAAGAAAAGAGATGGACATTAAAAAAAGCTTCTTCTAAAGTGTAAACAAATTGTACACAAATGATTTGTGTAAAAAAAAAATTTTTTTTTAATATCACCAGAATGTCCAAATAATGTTGCCACACACTCTCCAGTTTCATAATCAAAAACACAGATGCTCTTGTCTGAGCAACTGGTAGCCAAGAACATCCCAGAAGGATCCAGTTTTGTACCTAAAAATAGGGATTATAATTATGTGATTTGGATGACATTATTATTACTATTATTACTACTAGTAGCAATATAATAACAATAACAATAATAAGCCATCTAGCAATTTGATTTAAATGTGTTGTTGACACTAAAGCATAAATCAAAAATTACTTGCACGCAGGACAGGTTACACAATAACAGAACTAAATAATTATATATGTATGAGAAATTTGATTATTAGCTGGGTTACTTAAAGCTCTGTGGTAATTCATAAATAAATATCCATGCTCTTTAGAGAAAGAGCAGATGTCCTACCGCATACCTTTAATACTGGGCCATCATCAGTCAAGGAGCCTTTAAAGCACCTTTTCATCTTTCCACTCTTCACATTGTATACTCTGAGGCGGGAAAACAAAAACGCAGGGAAAATTATTAACATTATTTGCAAATGATCTATGTATGAGACAAATTGACAGACAGAACCTGATGTTGCGATCTTGGCAGGCAATGGCAGTGTGTGCGAGTGTGGCATCCAGGTCCATGTCATATAATGTACTTTTCTCCACCACATGATGTGATCTTGAAAAAGTCAGGTTCTGAGAGGTCTGCAAAACAGTTAGAGCAAATCAATAAAGATTTGTCCTGAACATTATAGAACCAGTTTTAAAAATGATACGCTTGGCCTGTTTACCTTTTCAGCAGAGAGGAAATAAATGCTTTTGTCAGCACCACAGCTTACCATGGACACCTTCGTACCCACACCTACAACACAAACAGAAAAAAAAAAAATAGTAAACAAGTAAGCAGTGTATAGCAAATAAATGTTCTAAAAAAAATTTCCTAAACTGACCTGAAAATTTTATGGCGGTAACAGATGCCGAATGATCATAAACAGTCTGCACAAGACTGTAGCTTTCGTCCATATTAAACAGGTGTACCAGTCGATCGCGACCAGCTGAAGCCAGCAGATGTACACCTGGTTAAACAAAAATTCATATTAGAATTAAAACATTTCCAAAATCTAGAACATAAATGTCTTCAAATCCTATTTTTTTCTCAACTAACTGTTAAGATTACCGAATTGGCAATGACTGTTTAGCTGGTCTTAATACCCATTAGCATTAATGGTTTGATGACTTGTAAAAAAATTTAATTAATATATTTATTCATTTTATAACACCATTTTGTTTTTGGTCAAAATGCATTGAGGATCATGTTGGCTTTGTTGGTAATTATCCAACAAATTATCCAAGTATTGTAAACCTGAATAGATTTACACATAAATTAAACACACATTAAAATGTAGGCTACATTAGACAACCTAAAGATTATTGCTACTGTTTCTATCAAAGAATATAATTTTTCTGCAGTATAAATCAACCACATTTGAATGCAGTAGTAAACCTACCAGTCTCTAAAGGAGAAAAGGCCAGACATAAAATTTCAGAATCATGAGCCTCAATTTTCAGAAGTTCATCCATGAACTGAAGTCCGTAGATCCTGAAAAAATATTAATGAATGTAAACAGATTAAGCAAGAAAATTATATTTGATTAAGACAAGCTCTAAGAGTAGTAAGTTTTTATTAAACATTTAGCTCAATGACTTGAACAGACTGACCAAATGATGAAGATGGCTGAAATATTTACAGACAGGCCTAGCATGTTGAAACAGCTACTATACATGTGTTACCGTAGGTTCCCACTACGATCTCCAGCTGCCAGGTGCTGGCCATCAGGGCTGAGTCCTAAGACTCTGATTCCAAATTTGCCATCTTGGTTAGGCTCTGCTTTATCTGGCGGGGACTTGAGGTGCCCAGTGTCATTATCCACATACACAATCTTCACCAAATCCTTTAATGCACACACAGATAATGAGAATATTATTTCTCTTTATTATCTTAGGGAACTTCACATAAGAACACAAAATATTTACCTGACTATAGACTTTAGAACTTTGGTAATGGCTTTGTTGAATATCATTGTTCCAAAGACGAATGGTGTTGTCAGATGAACAAGTAAGAAAGGAACCAGGCAACAAAGCTGCAGCTGTATCCTCCAACTCTGGGTAGGTCTAAAAACAAACAAAGGTTTGTATGTTTAAAAACAATGCTAATCTTAACAGTTAACTAACAGAGTTTCATTTAAAAAAAACCCAGAAATTTTAGGCAAAATAAAAACAGTTTTAAAGTGGATGAAAATATAAAAATTGCATAAAAATGAAAGTGAATGTATACTGGTCTGCATTCAATAGTAAACGATACCTCAACGCTCCAGACACAGGCACTGTGGTACAGGGAAGAGTAGACTTTCTCTACATTGTTGACATCATGCACATCCCAAACATACACACTGTGGTCATTATATACACACGTCAGTTGGCCTGCCACAGGGTCATGTGTGAGGGCCAGGGTATCTGGATACTCTGCATCTGGCCTTTACAATAGAAAAAGCAAATAATTACAGTTAGACACTTAGCCACGCCCACTTGCTTTAATAATATCTATTACAGTTGACAATTTCACGCCTCGTAAAGGATACTGGTGGTCATTTAAATTGGACCAAAATACCCTAAAGTTAATAGGGTTATAATTTCCAACCCAGGAAGGAATAGATGAACTCAAAATTCTTACTTGGAACGTTAAACTGTGTCACATCACAACTAGCTGGTGAGATCATTGCTAATTATAGATAAACATTAAAGCATCCAACTTATTTAACACATTGTAGCACAAATGCATGGAGATCAAAAATTAGGTTCTTTTAAGTCTTCCAAAATTTCCAATTTTGAATTAATAATATTTTCAAATGTACAATATTTTCCTAATTTAATTACAATTTTGAAAAAAGTCAATTACTTGTGTATATAAACAGATAGGACAGCTACAATACAGATTAAATTTATACATTTTAATCTGTATATTGTAAAGAAGACTCTTACTGAGGCAGCATGCCTTGAGAGATATCCACTCCCAGAAAGTGCGGCCGGTGCAGTGTGGTAATGTAATGCAGGTTCTGTGGGCTAAATACCCGAACTATACCATCTGCACAGCCACAAAAAATGAAAGCTTCACTCACAGACAGGCAGCATGCTGAAGACGTCTGCAAGATGAATAATAGACAGAAATATTAAGCATTTTTGAAAGGTTTGAACTCAACCAATACAATTACAATAGTTAATGTTAGATATATCTAAATTGTCTTTTGGCCGAAATGTTGAGAGTTCATATGTAGGATAAGACTTACTTTGAGGTCAACCCATAAATCCAGCTGCCGGTTGCTGTTGAATTGGCACAGCAGACCAGTACGAGTAATACAGTATGTGCTGCTCGACATTGTGCCACGACCACAGGCCAAATCACAGAATTCACTATTCTGATGTTCTCCTAGCAGCCCTGACCGACCAATCAGGGGCACAGTACTGTTCACCTACAGGCAAACCAGTGCACAAAATACAGTAGACAATTAAATGACAAACATCCTTAACTTACAATTTAACAAATTTCACTGAAAATTATGATTAGTCTTTTAAAATCTATAAAAATATTAGCTTTAAATCACAGTAGATGACATTTCTTTTCGGAATCAGAACAGATAGCAAGATTTTAATGCATGCTTCTTTCCTGAAACTAAGTGAAATGTTTAATTTGCTTTACATACGTTGAATGACTTTCAATGCCAGTGCATTTTAGTACAAACGTTAACACATTAAAAACATCAGCAGCATCTCAGATCATTAGTAAACCAGTCAGGAAGTCATTAACATACAATACATATTGCAATAATAACTGACTCTGTTAACTTATTAACATAAAAATAAAATTATTTACACGTTTCTCCTTGGAGGCATCCAAATACCAGAACTTTACATGTCTGTTTCCTGCTGTAACAAAGTAGCTACTGTCCTCAGAGAACGAGACCGCCAGCACACGACTAGACACTTTATTAGATGCAATGACAGTCCCCCTCTGTAAAAAAAACAAAACACAAAAAAAACAGTAATTATTCACCCAAGAGTATCAGTCAAAGGTTAAAAATAGAACACTGGTTAAAGATTTTTGGAATGCATGTTGCTACTGCCAAATAGAGTAAAAATATATTTTCTAAAAATACATACATTAAAAAAAAAGCAAATCAAACATAAATTGTACATTTAAATACATTAATAAATCTTTTGAAAGCATAACCAAACTATTTCACATACACTGTAAAAATAGTGACCAGTTGGACTAGTTGTGGAATTAAACTTGGTAATTAACAACAAGAAGGACATGGCTTAACCTACCTTCCACTCCCAGACACTGACAGTCCTGTCATGCTGAAATCCCACAGACACGATGTAGCTGCCATTAGCAGAAAAAGCAACACAGGCAACTCCATACTTGTGGCACTGGACCTCTGCCACCTGGGAACGCTCTGCCACATCCCACACTCTGACACAGGGCATGTGTCCACTCTGTTCACACAAAAGAAAGGGGAAGCAACACAGCAGAATGTAAGCAATGTGTTACCGTGGTGAAGTTGCTGGGCAAAGTAATCTACAATACAAAAGTATATTATTAGGTATTTATATTTATTATATATATATATATATATATATATATATATATATATATAGATAGATAGATAGATAGATAGATAGATAGATAGATAGATAGATAGATAGATAGATAGATAGATAGATAGATATATATAGAGAGAGAGAGAGAGAGAGAGAGAGAGAGATATATATATATATATATAGAGAGAGAGAGAGAGAGAGAGAGAGAGAGAGAGAGAGAGAGAGAGAGAGAGAGAGAGAGAGAGAGAGAGAGAGAGAGATAAAGATTTTTTTTTAATTTTTTTTTTTATTAGGTATTTATATATAGGTAATTACTATATCTAAAATACAGCTACTTACCTCACCAGTGACCAAATATTTTCCATTTTGTGAGAACGCCAATGCACTGAAGGTTTTTCTGTAAAATAATTTTTTAAAAAATTGCCAGTTTACTAAGAAACTACAAAGATTCTGTATTAATTGATCTACATTCAAATATTGAATTGTATATTGTTTGGAATATTTTACATTTACAGCATTTGCAGACGCTTTTGTCAAGTGCTTTGAGTCACATCATTAAACAGCTTAATACTGGCACAATAGATCACAAATCAAAGTGTAACAACCACAAAACTTGCATGGATAACCGGTTTTTTTCTCTGTTAAATGTCGAATGCTAGGTATTTAAGAAAGATATTATAGTTTTTTTTACCTCAATTCTAACCAGGATGAAATGGTCAATCTAAATATATTATACATTATTTATATATATATATATATAATATATATATATATTATATATATATATATATATATATATAGATATATATATATATAACCAACTAACTAACTACAGGAGGCAGCTACCTATATGGGTCCTATACTACCTTAAGCATCAAATGTATACATATAAAAAAGTGCATACAGTTACCACATGGTACAAAAGGCCAAGTGATACTAATTTTTGTGGCACATTTGTTTGGAAGTAAGATATAAGCAAAATATATAATATTAAACTGAAATAAAACATGTATGATAGAAATTTGTCATAACGTTTTCATCCAGGTGTATTTTTCCAAAGCAACTTTACAACACTGTCGAGAGTCACTTTATATAATACAAAGTATTAGAGAAAAGATATTTGTAGCAAACACTTTGGCAGAAATTGTCTTCACTCCAAGAAGTATACTGATTCAGATTTAGCGACTCACATACCTGGATGTATTAAAGATGTGGCTTTGTTTGTTAGACTTTGGATTCAGGAGCACGATGACACAACTGAAACAGAACAACGTTTAAGTTAGTCTGATATTAGCTTCGCATTAGCTTTAAATAAGTCAGATAACCATGTCAGCTTTAATCTTTACCCTGCTGGATATGCGACCGTGCCTGTATTCGGGTCACAGGCCAAACCACTGTTACCAGATGTGGTGATACCTAAAACTTTCTCCAGAACAACCTGCAGGGAGAAACAAATTCTTTCAGCAAAGCACAGATTCAGGGAAGGCATCACTTTGAAAAACTTTTTTCTAACCCCTTTTATTGGCATATGCTGCAAAAAGTCTCCAAATACTAAAAAATACAAAACTGACACCAAACTGTAAACGATTCCCACTGATTCAAACATGATTTAAATGAACCGACTCGTGAATCTGCCCCACTGATTCACGACTCACAGAAACAAATTCAGAACCAAACAAAATCAGTTAAACTCCAAAATATTGCTTCGGCAGTGTTTTTAACAATTTATATTGAAAATCTAAACTTTTAGTCTATCGCCTGGCAGGTTAGAGTTTGTCTAAAAACTGGCATAAAAAAAAGTAACGGAAAGCGGGTGTAGCAAAACAGACCGTTAAACCGGACCGTTTGTTCTCTAAAAAGCCGGAACTACTTTCAGCGCCAAACTTTTACTAACTAAACACTCGATATAAACAGGTGAACATACCCGAGTGTGAATGTCCCTCTTATGGCTTTGTCGGCTGATCCGTCGCGCGTTTGCTTGCACCCCGCCGCTGTTTGTTTTCTTTACTCTAGAGGTAAAGGAACTTAGATGGTGTCCTCCAGAAACAGACGCTGCTTCCGCCATGCTGAATACACAAACACACAAAAACCTAACAGAGTTTTTTCTCCCTGATGTTATAAAGGTGCTTCGGAAGGAAATACGGTTTTGCTTAGTAAAAATAATCCGTATAAAATATCAGAACTCGTTAAACTTTTCAAAAAAAAAACTTGTCCGCCTGTTCCAAAAAAACATAAAACTGCCCGTTCTTTTAAATGAGTACCGTTAAAAGTGTGTAAAATAGTTATATGAAACTGACACTTCAAACTACAAACAAACGCAGGAGGCTATAAAAGCATCCGTGCGACATTTGATAGGGTGGAACAGAGTTTCAAACACAGGGCCTGTCCTAATTGAATATAAACACGGCTACGTTCCGTTCCCTTAATCCCTTGCTTTACCTACCGGATAAAGAAAGCTCCACCCTAACTTTCCGAGTCGGAGTGTCTAGGGGAAGGGCTTGTTGCGTTGTTGGTGAGTGCTTTTCTTCTTTGCGTTCACTTTTACAAACCCAAGAAAACGTTGTTCATCGCCGCCTAGTGGACTAATAACCTCAGCGCTTAAATAACCAGCCAAAAATAACGTAATGTCTGAATAGTCATTAAATAGAAAGGCAAAGTCAGAAAGTGTGACTGCTGATCGTGAGATCGTCTGGGTTTAATTCCCAGCAACTGCCGAGCCGCTGAACAAGACTCTATACCTTCAACTGCCCAGTTGGATAAAAATTAGATAAATGCAAGTGTCTCTTGGTATGACTCCTGGTATGACTCTTGGTGTATGGATCTGGTATGACTGGTATCCTTGGTATATGACTCTTGGTATGACTCTTTGTATTACTCTTTGTATTACTCTTGGTATGTCTCTTAGTATTACTCTTGGTATGTCTCTTAGTATTACTCTTGGTATGTCTCTTAGTATTACTCTTGGTATGTCTCTTGGTATGTCTCTTGGTATGTTTCTTGGTATGACTTTTGATATGACTCTTGGTATGTCTCTTAGTATTACTCTTGGTATGACTCCTGGTATGTCTCTGGTATGACTCTTGGTATGACTCTTGGTATGTCTCTTGGTATGTCTCTTAGTATTACTCTTGGTATGACTCTTGGTATGTCTCTTAGTATTACTCTTGGTATGTCTCTTGGTATGTTTCTTGGTATGACTTTTGATATGACTCTTGCTATGACTCCTGGTACGTCTCTTGGTATGACTTTTGGGATGACTCCTGGTGTGTCTCTTGGTATGTCTCTTGGTATGACTTTTGATATGACTCTTGGTTTGTCTCTTGGAGTATCTGCCAAAAAATGTAAAAGTAAGTATTGCTTGTGAGGAAACTCCAAATAGCTCATACTCAGATACTAACTCCTGAATTTTTGATTTATTTATACAGTGAGTAGTGGTGGCTCAAATGATTAAGCTCTGTATTGTTGACTGGAGGATCAGGAAGACCTGGTTTCAAGCCCTGCCACCGTTGGGTCCCTGAAAAAGACCCTTACCCCTTCCTGTTTCAGGGGCGCTGCATTATAGTTGATCCTGTAATCCTTGTGTATATACTTCTTTTAGTATATATATATATATCTCTTATATTTTTATAGTTATATTTTTTATATAATATATACTTTTAATACCTCTATACTTATTTTTATTATCCTATTTTACACACTTTTACTTTCATGTTGGACAGTCCTAGAAGGCATTTCACTGCATGTTTGCCCTGTATGAAGATGTATGTGACAAATTATATTGTTATATACAGTAATACAGTACAGTATGTAATTTTGGACCTCTCCATTAAAAAATCTTAACACGAATGGCACTCCTTTGGAAGCTGTACCATTAATTTCATCTGCAGCTCGTGTCCTTCACCCTGTGTCCTTCCAGTCTGATGGTGGTTTCATGGCTGAAGGCTTTAATGCAACACACAGCATGGTGTTGAATCACTCTTTCAGTGACAATGGAGAAGTCCATTAACTCGACAGCGTACGAATGGACATATGAATATTACTATGATTACCTGGATCCCATTATTGTGAACGCGAGTAAACTCAAGTACAACAGATGTGAGTTTGTCTTGTGACTGAAATGGCCAACTGTGTGCGATGTTTTAAACTTTTCCCAACATGCAGCCTTTCTTCTGATTTACTTTAGATTTAATTGTTATAATATTCTGGATCGTTATGGCTGCCTTTATTGGATTATTGTTTTTGATTTTGTCGAATATCTCAGGAACCAAGCATCTGTCGAGGTAAGAGCTGATTAGTAGCATGTTTCTAATAATATTATAAAATACTAACTTGTAGATTTAATTATAGTAAGTACAACATTGTTAAATTAAAATCTGACTGGAATATTAACAAAATGATCAGCTGATGTTGTTGGTGATGCACTAAACACATCTGATGAGATAGATTAAGCTTTATAATTACAAATGGTCTATGTAGTTTTTATATAATTAAATATGCTTAAAATAATCATTATTAGAAAATGCTTATTCATAAATGAAATCCATAACAATATTGTGCATTGTTTCTCACTAAATCAGTAAACGCAGCTCTGTTATGTTGCACAGGCAGCCGAACAGCAGGAGGAAGCCAAGGAGAGAAAAACCTTTTTCGTCTAAACCTGCAGTGTGATGATGACCAGATGGCCTCCCAAAATATCTACTTAAAGAATTGTTTATTCTTTGCTGCTTTTATTTTTTTATCTTTAAAGACATACTAAATCAAAAGCTTTCTGCTTATGTCCTCTGGGTTTTTGGGAACGGGGTCTTTGGCGTATACTCAAAGATAAATTTTCACTATCTCTTAAATTTGCAGTCTAAAAACAATTAGTTAATATAGATACTTGTGTGATTAAAAAAAACGATTACATGACAACAATTTTGTGCCTCTCTGTGAGAGGGAGAGGGAGAGAGGGAGGGAGAGAAAGAGTGCTCTCAAGGCTAAAGATGCTAACCTTGTGCTAAGATTAGCATTACTAATTGCTGCTTGTCTTGTTTAAGACTGATGGTGTTTTGCTTGACAGACATGTTTATTTGTTCACTTCGAATAAAAGCTACAAAGAGAAAAATGAATGTCGCCATATACAGATTGAGCAATAAATGTCTGCTTATTACGCAACACAAGACTGAAGGCATGTTGGTCGTTGTAGATAATTTAGATGTTTAGCTCAAATCATATCACTATCAAACATGTTGTTTTCAGAAAAAACATACTAAATTTTAGGGGGTTTTTTTAATTATAAATTTGAGTTTTATTATATCTGAATAGATTTTACCGACTGAAAAACATTTAGACAATCGCTCACAATGCATTATACTGTGTTAAGTTGTTGGCTTGTCTGTCCATCCATCCAAGTGCATCTAATTCTCATTAAAGTGGTTTATCACCCCCCCCAAAAATATTCTTTCAAATATTCTTCTTTCTTCCCTTCCTTTGCTATTCTCTTATCTTTCATTACTTACTGTATGTCTCTTCAGTGCTACAGCGGAAACTCTGTATTTTATATAAACATAAATCATGAACTGGATTTCTAAACAAATGCAGAATTCAAAAAAGAAATTAAACAATTTGCTTGATCCAGTGTATTTATTGGTAAAAAAAAAAAAAGCATAACTTAATTTGCTTAAGTTTTGTCAGGTAAAATTACAATAAATAAAAACATTGAGAGTAAAAGTTCAAATGAAACTTAAATCCAACTGAAAAAATGTACAGTAGTTATTTCAGGCGCAGGAATCGCTTAAAAGCCACCTGTTAAAATAATCAAGTCTTGTAATTGAAGTCCAGTATACATACAGATTTACTCTATTTATCCAGTTTACTCTATTTCTCTATGCTACAATTATACTCTATACTTTAACTAATCTATTGATTATAGAACTAATTACAAATAAAAACTAGTTATTACATTTTGTTCCTCTCTATGGTGACTGAGGTGCATCACCATGCACATAATTCAGTCCGTCTTCTGCTAAATCTCCTACAACAACTTGCTGTTTTGGTTTAATCGCACAGGTGACGTGGGTAATTTCGGGCCCTATAAAAGAATATAAGGATTGGTCCGCTACCACATGGATGCATAATTAGGCTCTTCTCATGAGAAAATGGCTCCTTTCGTGAATCAGAAGGAACAAACTGTTTCCGATTAAAACAGCAGCATATTAAATATCAGATTAACAATAAACAAACACTTTAAATGACAACACTTTTCACTGAATTACCTTACAGCAAACAATATAACATAATGAAGCCTGGAATATAACACAATATAAAAAACTTAATATATAATATTAAGATTTAGTATAAACCCATAGATTTAGAGATTATTTGGTATTTAAAAAAAAACTCACACTTTTACACACACTTAAATGTGTAACACGAAAAGGCGGCCACTAAAGCCACATTTCCACTACAGATCATGATGTCCAATGCCGATTTTGTGACTATAATAAATTTTTTTGATGACCCTCTTACACCTCCTTATCTGATATCTGCATTTACACTATACACAGAAAAACAACCCAAGTTAGACGTGCTGACCGAAAAAGGAAGTAAAAATGGCGCAATAATCCAAGGACGAAGACCAAGGATGGCTTCCGCGTCATACCTAAAGGTCGGCAAAACACTGCTGTCTTTGGGTGTAGAAAAAAAAGAGGAGCGCTTTTGTTGCAACCTGGGCGAGTGTAGCATTTCAATATCTTTTTTTTATTTAATAGTGTTAATTTTTTTATTTGTTTGCAGACGAAACAGGGTTTAAATGAACATAAAATAATAAATATATATAAAAAAAAACCAGTTGCGCCAAATTATATATAAATTGACGCCCACCATCGCTTATTCAATAAGGTTTAACTCACAATGACAAGGTTTAACTCACAATGACAAGTGAAAATCCGATCTGTCTGCTTACATGGCAGACGCTAATGAAGGTATCTGATTCATATCTGATTATTTCCACATATGAATGAGGCCTGAAACGATCAAAAAATATCAAAATAATTTTCTTCCTGCTTGCACGGTCATCCGTCATGTCGGATCGGTGCCACGTTGGAGGACACAATAAACGGAATCGGATGAGTTGCTACCTGCAGTGTAAAGTCAGAGCCATCAGTTTAAAACCTTTTTAAAACGTATTAAAATTAAAAGACAGTTGTACAGAACATGAACACTGCATTCCATATTGGTCCTACCGATATATAAATAAATGCATTTTATGATAAAAATGTTCAACCATATGGAATAGAGTGAAACTTTTCTGTTAAGTTCTCACTGACTGTCGCAATATGGTTAAAATGATCCTGTTTTTTTTTTTTAATCAGTCTTTTCTGAGTACTCATCATTTCCACAAAGAACTACGAGTAGATGGTGATGACTTCTCTTCCTCCACCTCGTACAAGCAGGACTCGCTCCAAACCTTCCATTAACACCTCCAAAAATTCCATGTCTGACATATTTCTGTTAAGGTGTATATCTTTATATACATCTACACATCTTTATAACAGTCATAGGTCAGCAATACCAATGCAAACATTATGCACTACAGATAATTTTATTATTACGACTGTTCATATTTTTCAGTAACCAACATTATTGCAACACCCCGAAAGGAAAACATGCACTGTGCGCATCAAAAATCAATTTCTTGGACCCTTTTCAGCAAAAAAAATGTGCATTAAGGGCAGAAGTAGCCGGGGCAAAAAAAGCTCACCAGCAAATTGAGAGATGCGCGAATGAGGGTATAGAAGGTGTGGGTATTGGGACAGAGTCCTCATTTTTTATATACTATAGAAATATTTATTTATTTATGTCCGTGCCAGAAAAGTCTGATAACAGAGCTGTAATTAGTATGTGAGCATTTTTAAGTTCGAATGGCCATGAAACTTACATAAATCAGCTAAAAATCTAAATATTAAATATTAAAATATTGACATAACTATTAAAATGATGTCACCCACTTTAGACTAAGCTCAAGATTAAAGCTGTTAAATCTGCATTGGTTTGTTTATAATATAAAAGTCATGAATTGAAAAAGGATACAGTTTTCATCACCGCCCTTGTTTTTAGGTGGCCCTGGCATATTCAGTAAGACCAGGTGGGCATTTTGGGATTTGTTGACCAGAGCTTCATTCAGTTTGACTGCAGTGTGCATTCTTCGAACGTTAGACTGGTTTCTATTAAAATAAACAAACACATACACACTTTAAACTCATTTCAAAAATCATACCTACTAAACAATCACTATCAAAATTAGCTGGTTTTTGAGCAAATCTGCTCAAAACTGTTCTCTTAAAATGTACAAGATATTTTCTTAACCATTTCTCCACTTAGCATACTTCAGCCAGGGTTTGTGCACATAAATTGTTGCCTTTGCCGGGCTTCTAGCAATCTTTTGTGGACCAGCTCACCTGAGAGGCCCAAACATTGTTCCAGCATAACAATGCCTCTCTGCACAAAGCCCCTAAGCTCTATAAAGAAGATCTGGTGATGCCTAGGAGGGTGTTTGGATGCAAATGGTGGCTGATAAATAAACAGGGGTGTTAAGTGTTTCTATGTGGAATTTGATCAAATGTCCGCAAGACCTTAACAGTGCAGCTGAAGAGGGAAAAAAAATGCAGCTAGTTCACTGTGGAATTTTTTTGGCTTAATTCCCCGTTACATTTATTACATCTATTAAAACTAGCAATTAAAAAAAAACAGGGTGCTCAAAGACACAGAGACTATGAGATAAACTAAAAGTAAAAGTGAAACTAAATAAATAATAGAACATGTTAAGCACGGTTAGTGTCCCAATACTTTTGGCCACACAAAGTATATACGAAATTAAATATGACTTACAGGTGCTCCCACTCTCTGGAAAGGAAGAAACATGAAAAAAACAAAAGAAAACCAAATGAGTTTTAAGGCATTTCGTTAACAAAAATTGTAAATAAACTTATGTATTGCACTAATTAACTTGAAATGCTCAAAAACAGATATGTCTGCTTGATGCTTCACTCTAATCTTTGTAGTGCTTACGGTTTCATGTTGAAGATATCCCGTACGGCAGCAGTAGCCTCACGGTGACGTTGCCTTTCAGCAACAAATTTCTCTTTCGTCCAGGTCATGTGGACTTGATTAGATTCAGTGCTGTTCCTTTCTTGGGGGCCACCCTGGCACTTAGAATTCCTTTCATGGAACTTGTGAGCCTGTAGGATTAATAAATAAAGTTAATCACAAGCCTGACTATAGCATGATGCAAAAAGACTTTTTTCATTGCTGTCCCAATTTTTTCCACTGTCTCTGGCATAGAAATTAAAACTTCTAAAATCTAAAAATTCTGACGCAATGTTGTAGGAACATTTCTATATGTTCTGCAAAAAAAATCGCAGATCACATAAGAAAACAGGATACTAGAACATAATTTCACTAACCTCAGAATGCCAGTCAGGATATATTATTCATTTTTTTTGTAATGTAAATCGGATAAATAAAAGAAAACTGGAAATACCTCATCTTCCATGTCTTCCATGCCAGGCACCTGTAAAGTGTTAGGAGACAGGCTATTTGGTTGGTTTCTTCTTTTGATAGAGCTCCTGGATTCATCTGAAATACTCTGAATCTGGCAACAACCAAAGAACAAAAACAAGCCAACAAATGTCATGTTTTGTTAACTAAGACAAACATAAAAATATTCTTATTGACAGTAAACTATCCAGCTGATTATACCATATATGGTTAAAAAGATTCCGGTGCCTAATCATATCTATTACAGATTTGCTTTTACTTCTATAAAAACTTCCACAGTTCAGAAAAGGCTTTGGGTCAAATAAGGCTCCAAAGTTGGGTAAGGGGGCCGGGTGCATTTAGCGATCCAGTTGGTGTTCCAAAAGTGTTCAGTGGGCTCTGTGCAGAACATTAAAGTTTTTAACCAGAAAACGCCATTTCTTCATGGAGCACTGTTTCTTTGTTCACTGGGTATTGCTGGAACAGGTTTGGGCCAAATTCCATTCAAGAAAATGATTGATGCAATGGCAGAGGTGTCAAACTCAGTTCTTAGAGGGCCAAAGCCTTGCAGAGTTTAGTTTTAACCTTATTTCAAACCACATGATTAGCTTGGTTGAAGCTAAACTCTGCAGGGCAGTGGACCTCCAGGAACTGAGTTTGACACTTGTGCGCTATGGAATTAGGAGACATTCTAGACAACACTGTGCATTCTACTCTGTGACAGGAGTTTGTCACAGTACACAATGTCATACAATAGAAAATTGTATAATATTTTTCAATGCATCACAAAATCTGACTCACTGGCCTCTCCTTTCTCTGGGAGGAACCGACTCAGTAACTGAGGTTTAATTATTTACCCATTAATTGAGGTGAAGAAACAAAAACAAGTACTAGGCATTTACAAATCATGAGCTGCCTCTCCTAGTGTTTTACATATGGAGTTTTATTTTTGAACTTGTTTCCTGAACATGTCTTTTTTAACTGCATAATCAGACTGCCATTACCTCTCGTTCCCTCTCAGTTTTGGACAGCTGCATCTGTTTTAGCATTTGAGAACGCTGCTCCATCACTAAGGTTCTTTCATAAGTAAAGGCTGAGATGTCACTTTCATGCTGAATAACAAAAACAATTCAAAGTATTAAGGGACGATCACATCGATTATTTTACCAAGTAACAAGCATAATGTCACCATGTTTCTTTAAAGTTACAATGATAAACAACACAGTAGTATTTTCACAGGAAACACCCCCCCACACACACACACACACCCCACTACACCCTAAGGTCTTTAGCTGATAAGTGTGCTGACATGCAAAATTAGGACTGTTTAAGGCATGTCACTTATCTGCAACAAATGTCATTGCTATGTCATCATCATTGTGACATCCCTGAGGCAAAAAATGATGGTGCCAGTAGTCGTGCTGTGAGCAGTTACATGAATAAACTTTAGCTTACACTTAACTTTTCTGTCCATTTTGCTGTGCTCTTCACAAAGGTCTGAAAAAAAACATTCTTCTTTTTTGCATTTTTTCCCCTATTGGTTTCAAACGTCGCACCACCAAATGAATTCTAATACCCTTACGTCCGCTTGGGCCGGCACTAACAGAAAGTGTGCATTAAGGGCAAAAGCAGCCGGGGCAGAGAAGCTCACCAGCGAATTGGGGCACCCTATGCACCTGCACCCCTCAACAGGAACGTGCAAATGAGGAACACACGAGTAAAAGTATTTTTACATTAACACGCTTTTATGTATTGGCAATGCCTCACGGTGCGATATGCATCATGATACACAGATCCCAATACAATATATCAAGATATCCTGAAATACACTTCATACTGCAATACATTGTAATACTTCTGGCTTCTGAGATGGTAGGTAGCGACAACTACAGCAGTGGCGGAGGAAGTCGTTTGACACACACTGAGGGTTTTAATGAGATATTAACATAAATGTTATATATCAGTGATATATCAGTTTTAAACATATATCGAAACGTTAGAAGAGTACTGTACTTTATTAAAGAGGCTAGAATATTAGTACACTAAAAAGTATCACGATAGTTAGCTGTATCGATATTTTTACACAGCCCTAATTGGCATATAGCTTTCACATTTCTTTTATTACTTTAATTTTTACTTTTTTTTAAGTGACCAATTAATTTTGATTAGGTTCACATTGGATCAGAAAAAAATTTTAAGCATACATTACATAACTAAATGGCCAATTCGTTTTTACATTTTAAATTACATTTACGATACTTGTTGTTTGTAAATAGCTAAGATATGAATATCAGTAAATACATACATTTATTGTTGTAAAATGTTTGTAAGTACAAACTTAGATAAATTATCCACTAACGTCTTACCATCTCCACCACCTCCACGTCAGCATTGAGGCGCAGCTGATACATGAACATCTGCAGATCCTTTTTCATTTGAATACTGTTGTCATCCAGCTGAGCCACAGTAAAGATGCGCATCTTACATTTTTTCCACACCTAAAGAAATCGATAGTGTAAGTTTAAAAGCCAGTCGCTGATCAAAATAGCCATAATCATTTCTCAACCTTGTACCTTATGCTGGCGGAGCAGGAATGGAAGCAGCATGAGCAGTCCTCCATCATGGACGATCCACCACACATCAATAGTGCCCTCAGCCAGACGCTCTGTGTTGCCTGGAAACAGGTCAATGTTCTTTGCCACAAGCAGGGCCTGATGTGCAGCAGTAGTCTCTCTCACTGTCTCTGCGGTAGAAAAACATGGTCAGTCTATAAAATTTAAACTTAAATATAACTTTTAAATAATGATCATAGAATAATTATTTAATATAATTTAAAGCAAACAAACCAGACAAAATCAAATAGTCTTGATTACTCATGCAGTCTTTATCACCCACCTATAAACACTTAACAGTAAATTACAAAACTTTTTTTTTAAAGTAATTATCTTAACTGAAAATTTTATCATGTACATACCAATAAAGTTTTTCCAGGAGGTTGTATCGTCAGCTTGTCTCCAGTTGCTGGGCCATGCCATCAAGACAGCATTGTGCTTCATACCTCCCAGACCGGCTGACTGGATCAAGTTAGAGAAACCGTCTCTCAAGTTAGAGCAAACCACAACATGACAGAATCCCTTTACTTTTTCTGCAGACATGGATGCTTTGACATTCTGTAAAAAAAAGAATTGGTATTAAAGCAACTTGGTGTATTCAAATTATTTTCGTACACAAGATCACAGTGCAGCAGCTTTTTTTTTTAGTACTTACAATTTCTGCTTCTTTCGCCTCAACGCTTTGGGTCATATAGGTTCCCTGGAGCACTGAAGATGCAATGGTCAGGCCTTTGCCTGCCTTCAGTTGGGATGTGAAAGTGAGCAGTCGAGGATGCTTCACCACCAAATCAGAGTCAAGATTTAGTAA